>CM076579.1:1348415870-1348892844 GCA_034641835.2 Pinus albicaulis
ACTCTCAAGAAAGAATGAAGAGGTGGAAGCATTGCTTTATGCCATTTCTATTATCCAACCAAATTGGATAACCGAAACAAGAGATGAATGGAAGAAGGACAAAGATGTATGGACACTCATTCAAAAGTTGCAGCAAGATCCTAGTACATCTGATACATTTAGTTGGAAAATGATTCCTTATGGTACAAAGATCGCTTATATCTTTGTAAGAATTCCCAACTAAAACAAAAGATTCTTCTGGAATTGCACACTTCTCCTTTAGGAGGACACTCAGGATTTTTAAAAACTTACCACAGGGTGAAGAAAGAATTTTTTTTGGGATGGCCTTAAATCTGATATTCAAAATTTTGTGGCGGAATTTTTGGTTTTCCAGCAAAATAAAGTTGAGACAATTAAGACCCCAGGAATTCTACAACCTTTATCCATTCCAAGTCAACGTTGGGAGGAGATTTCAATGGATTTTATCATAGGTTAACCTAAGTTTGAAGGAAAGAGTGTCATCATGGTGGTAGTTGATAGACTTACCAAGTATGCACACTTTTGTGCATTATCTCATCCATTTAAAGCAAGTACAGTTGCTACTACATTTATGGACAGAATTCAAAAGCTACATGGAAGCCCAAGGGTTATTGTGAGCGACAGAGATCCCATTTTTACTGGAAATTTTTGGACTGAGTTATTTTATTGTTTGGGTACTCAATTAGCTCATAGCTCATCTTATCATCCTCAATCTGATGGTCAAACTGAGATAGTAAATAAATGTTTGGAAGGATATCTTCGTTGTTTTGTATCTGATCAACAAACACAATGGGTCAAGTGGTTACCTCTTGCTGAATGGTGGTATAACACTTCCTTCCATACTGCAGCAAAAATGACCCCATTTATGGCACTTTATGGATATCATCCACCATCCATCACATCATCTTTAAGGAAAATTCGAAGGTTCAAGCAGTGGAAGATCACATCGAGCATCAGCAAGAAGTTCTCCAACTCTTAAAGGATAACCTGAATTTGGCACAAAATCGAATGAAACAACAGGCAGATCAACATCGCAGCGAGAGAAGTTTTGATGTAGGAGATTGCGTATTTTTACAGCTACAACCATACAAACAAATGTCCCTCAAGCAAGCTAAGAAGGATAATAAATTATCGCCAAAGTACTATGGTCCTTACAAGGTGTTGCAAAAGATTGGTACTATGGCATACAAATTGGAGCTTCCTGCTTCTTCGCAAGTACATCCAGTTTTCCATGTTTCATGCTTAAAGAAGGTTATAGGTGAAAATCTTCCAGTTCAAACAGTATTGCCAAAACTTGATGGGGAAGGGAAAATCATATTGGAACCTGAAGCAGTCATGGAAAAAAGAACTCGACAACTACGGAATCGATCAATTTCAGAGTATCTCATCAAGTGGAAGAACTTACCCACCGAAGATTCTACATGGGAGGATGAGAATTTTATACAGAAGCACCCGGAGCTACTCAAGTGTTGAGGACAATACTTTTTTGAAGGAGAGGGGCATGTTAGGTCCCTATATCACTAGTATAGCCCCTTATTATTGTTAGTGTAAACCCCTTATTGTTATTATTGTACCCTTGTAACCCCCATTTTGTTATTATTGTGCCTTTAAATTATTATTGTTAGGTCGGCTAGGATTACATTGTGGCCCACTAGGATTACATTATGGCCCCATGGACTCCTATATATAGAAAGGAGGTTTTGTGAATTGTATCATCCAAGAATTGTTCATTTATGTAATGTATTGGAGGTTTTCCCCTCGAAGTGGCTTATTTATAAGGCGTGGATATCTCTTTTTTTCTATTTTTGGAGCTGGTTACACAACAATCCGGTAAGATGGTAAAAACATAACCAGACTGGCCGTAGATGAGGTCATATTTCAACGCGATTTGGAAAGTTTATTCCTCTTTATGAGGGAAGTGAGACATGTTGAGAATGCAGCAAGATGATGGAGCTTAGTGAAATGAAGTCGCCTTCACTAAGTGGGCCCGCAGGCAAATTTTGGCGCAAAATCTATTTTTAGACTATGTCTATTTTTAGACATATGGAGCATGGTTCGGGGATTCCAATTTGAGATTCTTGAAGTATGTGTCATGTTGGTAAAAATAGATGAGACTCTATTTTTGAGGTCAAAGAGGTCGAAGTCTATTTTTAGACCGCCTCTCCTTAAAACAGGGAAGTCAAATATTATTTACCCTTAATAATATTTAGACTATAAATAGCAGTTTACTCTCTTGGAGCACTTCAGTTCGAGCTACAGAAGTGGCTCATGCATCTGACAGAGGAATCACATGGTTCCCAAGGGTTTGATGGCATCATGCATGGTTGACTTCAGTTAGGACTTCAGTGGCAGAAGTTTGGTGGAGTTAATGAGACAGCTAGTGGAGTTGTGTTCTGTTTATTTTAGTTGAACCGGTTGAGATTAGTTTAACTAGATAATCAATTAGTTATGAGTGGAGTGAATTAAATATTATTTAATTCATTAATTAGTAACTCATTATTCAACTCAAGAACACATCAGTTCACTACAGTGCATGATCAGTTCAGTGGAGACCAGTGAAAGAGGTAGATGAAAGGTGGAGTTAGCTATCAGTTGTGACTATACTGTTGCTATTTGCAACACACAGATAGGTGGAGTAAGCCCATGAGGATTGCGCAGTTCAGGCTGGTGTTTTATCTATATAAAGAGGCCATCCCATAGCATTGAAACACGCAATAGAGGCAAGGAAATTGGCGGTGAGTTTTGAACCAGTAACCTGTTCAAAACTGAGCTAGATTGTGAGTAACTGTATGAGAAAGTACTGAGTACTTGTGAGGAGTATTGTACTGAGTTTGTTACTTGATTTTTCCATTATAATATACACAATAGCTGCGGGGTTTTCAGCTATAAGCTTTCCCCATACATACTGTGTTAATGTGTATGATGATTTGATGTGTTATCGCTTGATTTTATTTCCGCATGTGTGATGATATGAGTTGAGTTGAGTGGAAGAGATTATGTGTTGTGTATGAAGTTCAAAGAGTATGTGACCAGGATAGTCTCGGTGGATAATTAATCATTATTCAACAAATTTCTACATGGTATCGGAGCTATTGAAGTTCAGATTGATCATCACAGTGATTACAAACTTATTTTGGTAGACAGAGTCTGCATGCGGGCCAGGTAGCCTCTGGATTCATCTTTCTTCGGAAAGTGAAAGGTCTGGTAAACGCCCCTTACAGTCGATCTCTGTGCTAGAAATAAATTTTTCTCACGATCTAGAGCGGTTGAGCTTTGTGGTGGAATTCGAAGTTTTGCAGCAGTTTTGTTTTCTTGGTGCCAGTGTTGAAAATGTCTTTCAACGGTTTGCGACTCGAATATGCTCTTGAAGGCAGTTCGAATTATGTTGCATGGAAGGATCGCATGGAAGCAGTATTAGAAGATAATGGTCTCAAGGAGTTCGTAGATACGGATGTCCAAAAGCCCACTGATCCTGTTGAAGTCGATGCATGGCAAAAGAAGATGGCGAAGTGTCGAAGGATCCTGTTGGAGGGCGTCAAGGATCATATTGTATCCAGCCTGCATGGAAAGGATACTCCATATTTAATGTGGAAAGCTTTGACGGATCTATTCCAGAGTAAGAGAGGCCACAGACGCTAAATACCACGGTTCACTCGGGCAAGTGTAGATGAGTCGGGAAGTGTGTGGGTGACTGTCGATGAAGAGGACATGGTCGACCTGGCTCTCCTTGGTCTTCCGAAGGCTTGGCACTCATATCAAGATAGTGTCAATGGTCGGGAGAAGCTGCCGAGATGGGAGCGCCTTTGGGCGGATCTCATGCAGGAGGAGATACGGAGGACTACTCGAGATGGATCTTCATCAAAGGGAGCTGATGAAGAAAACTGCGCTTTGGTTGCCAAAGCAAAGAAAGGGAAACGTAAGAAACCCTCTCATTCTGGTGCAAAGGGCAAGAAGCAGGATATGGTGAAAGTGAAGTGTTTTCACTGCCATGATCACGGACATTATGCTACCAATTGTCCAAAGAAGAAGAAGAACAAGCAAGCGGGAAGATCTGCAGATGGAGAAGCTTTGGCTTCACAGTTCGAGCTTGAATTTTCACTGATCGCATGCTTGGTTTCAAATGTGTTGGGATCGGGGGGGGCGAAAAGTTATATGGGTCGTCAAATGGATAGGGAGTGTGCGGAGATGATAGGGAGATGAGGGTTGTTTAGCGTCGATAGGATTTGTGATGTTATGGTGGGTTCGAGGGATGTATGCGATGGGAGGCATAGTTTAGGACTTATGATAGGGAGTGAAATGTTTTCGGGATTAGGATAAGGGGGTATATAGTTTTAGGGACTTAGGATAAAATGAAATATGGCATAAAATATGCCAAAATATGTTGAAAATAGCTTAATTCCCAAAATTTGGAGTACATCCCTTAGAAAAAATTTTAGGATAAGAACCCCTTGTCCTTTGGTTTTTCCTCCTTCACCATATAAAACATGAGGCCTTTAAACTGCACCTTCTAAGAAAAATTACATGTTTCCTCCATTCTTTCTTCTTAGGATATCTACCTACCCAGACTATATATCTAACCTTTTTTCTTCTTACAGGGTGCATTTGGACTTGTAGACCCTAAAAATATTATTCTTTGAAACTCTAACCTAATCTGTATCCCTTATTTCTCCCATTGGTTCATATTAAACTGTTGAACCAACTTCATGATTGGCTAAGATTAGGTTGTTTGGCCAATCTTCATTTTCTAACCTATCAATAAAAATTCAAAATTGTACACCCATGCTTAAATTGTATGATTGAACACAACATGTCTGAAAGGTAGTGGCATTTTGATTTGCAGCACTTTCAGTATTATTTCTTTTTTTGGGGTTTTATTTATTATTTCTTTTCTCTTTTTCTCTTTTTTCTCTTTTATTTTTTTACACCCTCTTTTCTTTTCTTTTTCATATTTTCATTGGAAATAATTTGAATATTGACAGTCAAGTACAATATGAAAATTTACCTATATGAGATACTCAGACAACTTATGATACTTTAAATTACATGAGTTTAGCAACACACAAAACATCTTATGTGACCAAGGAAACAAGGAATAGGTTGTTATCTTCTGTCGAGCTGATTTTTATTCCTTGCACGTGCCCTGCAGCCAATAGTCCTATGGAAAAAATCATTGTATGAGAAACAATAACCGTAAAATTTCTAGTATACCTGGTGGATGGAGATCTTCTTTGCATGCATGCTTGAGATTTCATCTCTTTTGGTTTCTCATTTTGATGAGAGGGTATGATTTCTTCACTATTGCAATTTTCTGCCATATGTCCACATTTTAGTTGTAGCATTTTCTCCTTTTCAATCTTCTTTCAACTGCTCTTATTAGGTGAGAATATTTTATCTCTTTGTCGCAATTTGCTACTTTATGTCCATGTACTCCATAGTCATAGCATCCGTCAATTTTGTTCTTCTTATTTGAATTTCTTCATTTGTTCTTCTACTTCTTGCATCGCTGCAGCTGATTTTTCAAATCAGAAATATCCTCTTTGTAGGAAAACTCCTTTGCTCAACTCAATAATTACCAATAACTACTGAGCTCCAAAAACTTTTTTCATATGCTTGATTTGATCCAGATTCATATCATTGACTCGATCAAGCCACCGTAACTCCACTTCATAAGGAATTTTTTCAACGTTAATCACTTTCTAGAACATGGTTAAGGCTTCCTGACATTTTTCATAAAAATTTTGAACACGAACCATCACCAAAACACTTAATTTACCTAATATGCGTGAGGAATCCGGAGAAAATCTAGTTAAATTCTCAACTGCACTTGTTAAACTAGTTGAGCTAGGTTGCAACCGCTCCCAAAAGCTTGTCTACCATTGGTTAGAGCCTTTCAACCACTCCCACAGGCTTAATCCATGTGGTTAGGGCAAAGGATGGTCAAAACCTAATCAAACCTCCTTAAATATCTTCCAAACTTTAAGAACACCTTCAACAACTCCTAAACACGCCTCTAGACCTCAATGATAAGTCTACAACTAATGCCATAAGCCAAAAATATTTGCAACAAGTTAGTGACATGTAAGCCCTAGTATTCCAAAATCCTCATCATGACTTTTTTCTTGAGGTGTCCTGACCCAAGTTCGAAGTTTATGAATAAACCAACAAACCCTCCAACTATTGGCCCTTTCGGCAATGATATTCTTGTGCAGACCAAAGTCTCACCCGAAGCAGTAGGGGGGGTGTTGGAACCATATTTTCACACCCTGAGAGAGAATTTGATGAAGTGTTCCTCAGAAAACTCCAATGTAAACTTAAACAGATGTGAGCAGTAACACATAACAGACTCAAAGAGAATGCACAGAACAACACATAAATATTTCTTGCTTCAGCGAAGATAAAATATCAAACCTAGATCTAGCTCTTAAACACTGTAAATACTTAACAGATCTCTTGATCATCAATAATCATGCATAAACATATCAGATAAATTTGCACAATAATGCATCAATAACATATAATGTGATCTTAACAGAATATAACAGTAAGAAAATAGAAACACATAACACAAAGAGCTTCGCCAAAACTATTCTTCTATTATCTTTCAGATCTATCAATACATCAACTTTCTTTCCAAAACCCTTACAAAACCCCAAACCCTTCCATGTGCACAGATAATGGAGTCTGCACACATCCAGTACTAGGTCTCCACGCACACATCCAGCAGGAGCCTTTCAACCCAACCCAAAAATCCTTACAGATGCATAAACTATCAGTATCTCATATATCACTTAGAACTTCGTACCACTTAGCTTACGCATACTTCTATCTATTTATAATATGCCTAGCACGTAGACACTATGGTCTCAAACCATGGTTTGAGGCCCATAATTTACATTTAAGTTTAATTACATCCAAAATTGGCGCAAAATTCCCTTTGACTTCATTTGCGCAACACGCACATACAAAAATACAAAACGTGTCTTTGGAACTTTTGCCTCAAGGGACCCCGCTCCAACAAGCCCCCAACATAAACATGTGACTCATCCTGAGTCACTGAGGCATTGTTCCTTATTCTTAGCCTGAAGCTTCTTGACAGAAGTCTGGAGAGGGGGCACTAACTCGAAGCTCTTTGCGGCTACACTCTATGCTTGTTGAACCATATTATCCATAGTAGGCCACTCAACTTCCATCTCTACACTCGTTGAGTCTGTTGGATGATCTTCAGAGTGTTGTCCAGTGTTTGGGATAACTGTAGTGCTTCCTCTACCCATGGTTGCATTCGCTCCTTCAAGACCTGTTCTTTCCGGCGCAAGTCTGCAATTTCGGTTTGAATTCTGCGGCCTTCCTGTAGACGAGCAAGTCGTTGGGTAAGGATTAATGTGGGTGTGATTGTTCGGATCTCCTCAAACTGTTGCTCCTTTTCATTAATTTTTCCATGCAGTTGTTGGACGACCAGGTAATTCTGAATAAAGGCCCAAATGTCCATGGCCTTGTTCAATGACTTGTCACATTAGGTGACCACGATAGAAATGTTGTCCTATGCCTACTTTACTTTTGCTACTCTCTTCGCGTGAACATATGGCGGTGTCTCTGGCTACAACTTGGTTTGGAGGTCTATGATTTTCTCCTCATATTCTATTCGAAGGGTATGAAATTCTGTGTGCACAGCTTTTACTGCATTATCCAATCCATCCAACTTCTCTGTGCACGTAGCTGTGGCCGAGACTGCTGGAATAGCTTCATACACTTGATTAATCTTAGCTTCCAACACAACGCTCTGGGCCTCTGCTTCTCTGCATGCTGCTTCGGCTTGTCGCTGTTGTTGATACGCTTGGGTAGCCTTCTTCTGTGCATCCTTGGCCTTTTTTTGTGTGGTTGCTTCTCGATACTGAAGTTCATCAGCAATAAATAAGTGTATAAATGTAGTTTACCTACAAGAAACACTTAAAGGTTAACATGAATATCACCTGTACCAGTAAATTGAGTACGTCGGCTCGCGTCCATTTGGATTTCTGGTAGGGGGATGTGAACAATTTACCCCTCCCCAGATGCTGGCAAGGCCACATCCAATGGTTGCGTGATGGGCACAGGTACATTGGTCCAGCTCGCCTGAATCACGCTCTCTTATATCTAGTCCGCCTAAACTTTTAATTCGCGCAACCTGACTTGGACAATCTCCATAGAAGATTTATATTGAACCTCCATGTCTATCCAGCAGTCTTCCGTTGTAGAGGTAACGGTGTTCATAATATCAGTGAGATAATCCTCTGTGAGCATCAGGACCTCTTGTCCTATCTTCTTATATCCCTTCTGCTTCTTTCGTGATCCACCCGCGGCCTGAGTGTCGCGCTTAGTGCCTTTTGATGTTTCTACCTCTCTTGTTTCCTTAGGCGCAGAACCATTTTTCTCAGGCATTGTTGTTGTTTCAATGGTTTCTCTAGTCGTAGTGGGTGTTGGTTCCTTTTCAGTAGGTTTCTTAGTAACTATGGATGTCACTGTTTCTGTAGACTTTTCAGCAAATGTCTCTTTGGATTTACCTGTCGAAGTGTGCAGCTGTGTCGGTGGGGTAAACCAGGCCGGCAGCCAGTCTATTGTGACTCGGAGCATATCATCCTTAGTGACTAAGTAGGGCAACTCATACCACACACCCTCTACAGTTCCCTTTTCACGGATATGGATATTGTGAAACGTAGCCTTAAATTCGGTTATCATCTTGTATTTATCGTACAAGGTGGGCAACAATTGAGGCTTGGACTACACTACTTGGTTCAGGGTCGTCTTGTACAATACCCAAAAGATATTATTCTCTTTTGCATGCACTGGGTCAGATTAATTCTATTAGCACTCCGCCAAATTCCCAAGGTTGAAGAAGGAATCCCAATAGAGGTAACCACAGACCAAACTTTTGGCTTGGTGGCTAGCCCTACCAAGTTGGAGAGGGATATATCCACAAGGTCACAACCAAGAGGGCTAGAAAAATTAGGGATTTTAGGCTAGTTATGGAGTGCAGGGGTTGTTTTGATTTGATTTGGTTGGGTTTCAATGGATGAAATAATTATGTCAAGGGAGCTAGGTCGGGGCAAATGAGATAGGGTTGCAGGGATTCAATAGGGCAAGGTAGGCATAAGGGTTACCACTTTAAGAGTATTTGGATGAGATGGTTTTAAGACTACTGAGGAGCTGAGAAGAGCATGGAATATGTATTCTTCATTTTAATCAATGGTTGTCATTGATGTCAACCCGAGCAGCACCAAAGGCTACCCCAATATTTCTTGGGAATTTTGACCTACAAAATTAATATATTCTAGGTCAAGAATTATTTTTATGGTTTCTACTTGTCGAGATGTTTCCGTTGATATATGGCATGCCACGTAATTCTTCACGGTTTGAGAGATATTCATGTTTGAAGTTTGTAACCCTAGTTAGTGGGCTAAAACCCCATGGGGTTGTGGCATGGGTCATTGAAAAGTAAATAATTAATAATTTTTAAGCTCCTAAAATCCCTCCCACGTTCAGTTGTTGAAGCCCCTCTCAACCTAAGCATATATATAAATTGCGATCCTCATATCCTCTTTATGTAGGGATTTCGCTACCTGAAACGAGTCATCGTGGAATTTGCGCTCTAACTTTTTTTCTACAAAGGTTCAGAAGCTGAAATGTTTATGAGGCGAAGCCGAAATCCTAAGGAAGCTCCTGTAAAAATTTCATATCAGGGTCGCAATATTTTCAAAGATATGATCTGTGGAAGTCAGTGTTTTTGTAAGCTCTTGAACTTCATCTCAAAGAAGTGACCTTGGGAAATCGTCATAACTCTCTCTCTGAGTATCAGATTGGAAGTCTGTAAAAAATGGCAGATAGTGCATGGACTACAGTTTTTTCTATATCAATTTTAGAGTTGAATGAAGAAACAGTGACACGTGGCATGTCGTACAAGTTCTCTCTACTAAACCAGTCCATAATTAGGTCATTGTGAGAGTTATGGTTGTCATTGATGTCAACCCAAGCAGCACCAGTGGCTACCCCAATATTGCATGGGAATTTTGACCTACCAAATTACTATACTTTGGGTCAAGAATCCTTTTGATGGTTTCTACTTGTCGATATTTTTTGTTGATATATGGCACACCACGTAATTCTTCATGGTTTGAGAGATATTCATGTTTGAAGTTTGCAACCCCATTTAGTGGGATAAAACCCCAACGGGTTGTGGCATGGGTCATTGAAAAGTCAATAATTAATAATTTTTAAGCTCCTAAAATCCCTCCCACTTTCACTTGTTGAAGCCCCTCTCAACCTAAGCATTTATATAAATTGTGATCCTCATATCCTCCTTATGTAGGGATTTCGCTACCTGAAACAGGTCATTGTGGAATTTTCACTATAAATTTTTTTCTATGAAGTTTCAGAAGCTGAAATTTATACGAGGCGAAGCCAAAATCCTGAGGAAGCTCCTGTAAAAATTTCAGATTAGGGTGCGTAATATTTTCAGAGATATGATTTTTGGAATTCAGTGTTTTTACAGGCCCCTGAACTTCATCTCAAAGAAGTGACCTTCGGAAAATCGTCATAACTCTCTCTGAGTATCAGATTGGAATTCTATAAAAATTGGCAGATATCGCACAAACTGTGGTTTTTTCTATATCAATTTCAGAGCTAAATGAGGAAACAATGACACGTGGCACACTGTACAAGTTCGCTCTATTGAACCAGTCCATAATTAGGTCATTGTGAGAGTTATGGTTGTCATTGATGTCAACCCAAGCAGCACCAGGGGCTACCCCAATATTGCATGGGAATTTGGACCTAAAAAATTACTATATTCTAGGTAAATAATGTTTTTTATGATTTCTACTTGTCAAGATGTTTCCGTTGATATATGGCACGCCACGTAATTCTTCATGGTTTGAGAGATATTCATGTTTGAAGTTTGTAACCCTAGTTAGTGGGATAAAACCCCATCGGATTGTGGCATGGGTCATTGAAAAGTCAATAATTAATAATTTTAAGCTCCTAAAATCCCTCCCATGTTCACTTTTTGAAGCCCTTCTCAACCTAAGCATTTATATAAATTGTGATCCTAATATCCTCCTTATGTAGGGATTTCGCTACCTGAAACAGGTCATCGGGGAATTTGCGCTCTAATTTTTTTTCTATGAAGGTTCAGAAGCTCAAATTTTTATGAGGAAAATCCCAAATCTTGAGAAATCTCCTATAAAAATTTCAGATCAGGGTGTACAATATTTTCGGAGATATGATCTGTGGAATTCAGTGTTTTTGTAGGCTCCTAAACTTCATCTCAAAGAAGCGACCTTGGGAAAATCGTCATAACTCTCTCTCTGAGTATCAGATTGCAATTATGTGAAAATTGGTAGATGGTGCAAGGACTGTAGTTTTTTCTGTATCAATTTCAGAGCTGAATGAAGAAACAGTGACACGTGGCACTCCGTACAATTTCGCTCTATTGAACCATTCCATAATTAGGTCATTGTGAGAGTTATGATTGTCATTGATGTCAACCAAAGCAGCACTAAGGGCTACCCAAATATTGCATGGGAATTTTGACCTATCAAATTACTATATTCTGGGTCAATAATTCATTTGATGGTTTCTACTTGTCGATAAGTTTATGTTGATATATGGCACGCCACGTAATTCTTCACGGTTTGAGAGATATTCATTTTTGAATTTTTTAACCCCAGTTAGTGGGCTAAAACCCCATGGGGTTGTGGCATGGGTCATTGAAAAGTCAATAATTAATAATTTTTAAGCTCCTAAAATCCCTCCCACTTTCACTTGTTGAATCCCCTCTCAACCTAAACATTTATATAAATTGTGATCCTCATATCTTCCTTATGTAGGGATTTCACTACCTAAAATAGGTCATCGTGGAATTTGTGCTCTAACTTGTTTTCTACGAAGTTTCAGAAGCTGAAATTTTTATGAGGCAGAGCCTAAATCCTGAGGAAGCTCCTATAAAAATTTTATATAAGGGTGCGCAATATTTTCGGAGATATGATCTATGGAAGTCAGTATTTTTGTAGGCTCCTGAAATTCATCTCAAAGAAGTGACCTTGGGAAAATTGTCACAACTCTCTCTCTGAGTATCAGATTGGAATTCTGTAAAAAGTGGTAGATATCGCACAAATTTTTTTTTTTCTGTATCAATTTTAGAGCCGAATGAAGAAATAATGACACGTGGCACGTCGTACAAGTTCGCTCTACTGAACCAGTCCATAATTAGGTCATTGTGAGAGATTGGGAATAACTCTCTCTTGAAGAATCCAAATTGGGTCAGACCTATGGCATTGGAAAGAAGACTCAGAGGAATACTACAAAACCAAAAATCACATATTGGGGATCAGAAATCACATAGATACACCAGATTCAATATCGAGCTCCTAGAAGGAAAGAAAAAGCTAGATCATGTGTTGTCAAGGGCTGCAAAGGACCAGACTTTCTAGGGTAGCAAAGCAAAGCAAGGTGCAGCAGAGGGTAGCATGACAAGAGTATAAATCAAGGTGTAGAATAGCAGAAAGAAGTTCATCACATGAAGACTTAAAGTGGGAAACACTGCATACAGTCACTGTAAAGGTATCACTTTACTAAGTCATTGTAAATACATCATTATAAAAATTATACTAGAATCTATCTGCCAAGAGTTGAAGAGGCAATGTTGGGAGGTCTAGGATCATCATTAGGTGGTTGTGTCATAGTTGGGGTTATGTTCTAGTGTGTCTTATTATTCTACACCATTCTATATCATTGTAAAGTGTACCATTTTCCCTAGTACGGGAGTCCATTCTTCTTTTATTCTTCTATAGGGTGGTAGGCTAGTGCTAGGCTGGTGCATGAAGTCACCATTAGGTTCAAGCCTGTGAAAACTTCAGGGTGGTATGGTGGTGCTAGGGTGAGTTGTAGCTCATTGGGTGTTGGGGCATCCATTCATTTGACTACTGAAGAATCTCAGGCGATGGAGCGTCCATCCAATGGGAGCTAGAGAATAATGCTTTTCTAGATTCTAGGAAGTTGGAGTTTTATTTTCAATTGGAGTTGAATATTAAAGAATTATTAGAAAAGCATTCAGGTGGTTTTTGTCCTGGAGAGGGTTTCCACCTTAAAAACTATGTGCATTTGTGTTCCTTTTTTTACTGCTATCATTGTAAAAAAATTGATAATACTTGAAGATTAGCTAATGCTCTAATTGAAAGGAATATTGATTCACCCCCCCCCCCCCGTCTTAGTATTTTCAACACTTCCTAGACAAAGGAAAATGTACAAATTATGAAATCTTCCCCTAAACAAAGCATGAGCAAGCATGTGTTCTGCCTATTAACTTGAAAGAAATCATACCATAGAAATGTAATGAACATGAATACAAGACATTCTAACATATGAAACCTGAATAAAAAACACTGATAAACATCATACCACAAGTATCCCAAAAAATAGTTGCAACTCTTCTTTATTAACTGGCTAAACTGAGTACAATAGTTCCTTGATCAACAAGCTGACATCCAAACTGATTCTAACCCTTTCTTAGTGTGAAGAAAGGGGCTAAATAGACAGTGAACAAGCTTCACTCATCCTCAAGGGTCGAATCCATGAGGTGAGGAAGAGATCCACTAATTTCTGAACTGAAAGCTGAAGTGTAGGATGGTCCAAGTGACTCACTCCTCATTACATTCAAACTAATTCATTTTGACTAAAGGATAACTTTACCTAATGAATCTACCCCTATGTAACTTATCCTTGACATGATTAATTTACCATGATGAATTACATTAATAGAAAGATGATATTTTGATATAAAATCAAAATTTACAGTGAAAAACCAAAAAGATCAGCAAATTGTCATATGTGCCATTTTCCTGTCATGTGCGCAGCGCCTTCAGGCTGTGCGCCCTCAATGTCCAAGGAAAATTTTGAATGACCTACAGGTGTCCAAATCAGGTCCAATATGGCTTGTTGGAAATATTTTCAAGTCCACTTTCTGAATATGCCTCCATCTCTCAAAATGATGCTGATTGGACCCATTAAAATTGCAATTTCCTAAGACTTCTTAGTGTGCAGCGCCTGGGTAAAAATATGGGTAGAAACATGATCTTTTGGTGGTTTTTTTCCCTTTTGACCTCCTGAATCTGCAAATGAAGGATGGAAAATTGGTTTCCTGACTCTATTTGTCATTATGAATCCATTGGTGGTGATATTTTGCCCAAAAAATGCCCCTATCATTTGCGCAGCGCCAAGGGTGTTGCGCATATGACAAATTTTCTTATATTTCCTTGTTCAGAAAAACACAGTCAAACTAAGAATTTGCTAAAATGTTTCAACTTGACTCAAAATTGTTGGAGATGATGCTGATGAGGTGGCTAGGCTTGGAGTGAAGCCTCAACAAGTATGTCTAACCTATCCTTCTCCTTTTGATGGGTTAGGGCTTCAATTTTTGCATTGGCTCTTTTGAGCTTGTCCTTTGCAAATTGCTCCTTTAAGGCATGGTGTTTGATTTTCCTCCTCAATAGGTCGTTGTCTTTATTAGCCTTTGCTAGAAGCTTCTCCAAGTGATGATTAGCTCTATCAATCCATGGCTCTTTGTTTTCATTGATCACAATAGCAAGCTGCTCATTTACAGTTAGCCGATCAACAAGGTTAGCCTCCCTTTGTCTTTCTAGAGCTAGAGCTCTTTTCAACCCTCTAGTTCTAGGTTTCTTCCTTGGTGCTTGTTCCTCTTCATCATCAAGTAAGCCATACCTTTCAAGTGTTTCATCTAGCATGGATTTGGCCTTTTATGCCTCCCTATGATAAGTGACATATCTGACCTCATATATGACTTTTTTAGTCTTCAATTACTCATTTTCTTTCTCGAGTGTATGACATATCTGGCCCTGTCAAGATTAGTTTTGAGCTCCTTAATCATGACATCCTTACCTTTTATGCCTGCATTGGTAATTTTGTCATTTTCCTCCTCATCTAGGTCAAAAAGCTAAAATTCTTGTTCTGTTTTATGACGATCCTCATCATCATGAATGGCTGCCTCAATGACCTTCACTTTGCCTTTATCCACCTACTTTGTTGATGTAGAAGGCATGGCCCCTTCCACTCTATGTGGAGCAAACACATGCCTGTGACCTCTCTGGTAGGTTTTTGGCAATGGCTCAACCTCAACCATAATATCCCTCTTAGGCTCATTGACCTCAATCCTGCTGGGTGATCCAATCTCAGTATGAAATGGAGATGAAGGAGTGTAATCTGATGAGGATGAAGGTGATATGGGTTGAGATGGAGGGATGGAAATGGATGGCTAGGATGATGAAGGCACATTTTTTACATGCTAAGTAGGAGTGTCTATGAATATATCATGGATATGAAGGTATCCCATGCAATTTTTATTTTAATGAGATGATATAGGGCTATGATTTTAATTAAGGAATGATGGAAAAGACTTTTCATATTGTTAGCACTGTAATTTTTTCAAATATTTTCAAAGTCTGGTCAGCATTCTCTAAGGAATCAATCTGCATTTTCAGTTCGGTTGTAAGATGAAAATGTCACTGTCAAAGCATAATGGTGAGAAAATTTCATTTCCACCTTCATTCATTTCATTTCCCCTCTTTTACCTTTCATTTTTCCAAAAAATCCAAAGTCCAGTGTTTCATTTCTTTCGAAACCACATTTTAATTATTAAAATCCATTTTTTATAGTTAAAAAGCAGCTCCACCCGCACCACAACAAACCTTTGTAATATCATATATTATATGATATAACTTACCACAAATAATCATAGTCGACCCCTTACCCTTTCATCACAATCGCCTCATCGGAGTTTTAACTTTCATTCATGTTACAATTTTCGTCTCCTACAAAACCCTCGATCGCAATATTAAAGTGAGACCTTTCCTTGCCATGTTGACTCTTGTCTCATCGCACATCGCACTTAATGAATCTTAACCTTTAACTCCCATTCCTCATAAAAAAACTTTCGATTTGCGATTTTCGGTATTAAATGGGCCCCACCTTCCATTCTCATCGCATGTCGCACTTTGCGAGTCTTAAACTTTAACTCTCATTCCTCACAATAACAAAACTATTGATTCCCCAATTGTGATGCAAATGGGCTCCACCATCTGTCATGCCACGTCACCTTCGTTCTCATCGCACATCGCACTTCGTGAATCTTAAACTTTAACTCCCATTCCTCATAAAAAAACTTTTGATTTGCGATCTGTGGTATTAAATGGGCCCCACCTTCCATTCTCATCGCACATCGCACTTCGTGAGTCTTAAAATTTAACTCTTGTTCCTCATAAAAAAACTCTTCATTTTCGAGTGTTATTAAATGGGCCCCATCTCCGTCCTACCACGTCATCCTCCATTCATCGCACATCGTGCTTCACAAGTTTTAACACTTACCTCCCGTTTCTCTTAACAGAACTCCTGATTCATGATTTGCGATATTTTCTGGGCCCCACCTCCTTGCCACATCATCACCCCCATCACAAATTGCATTCCCTCCCACTTGTGTCTTATGTTTAAATGTTCTGACCCCAATTTGCGATTGTGATATATGTATAAAGGGTTTTTCTCCTCCCACTCATCTAATAATATCTCCCGCTAATAAAATGAAACTCTACTATCTCTTTTAATCTGCCTTCATCCCTATCTCGACAAACAAGAAAAAAAAGGAAAGGAACAACAGCAGAGTTTTTATGAAATAGATTTCTACCATTACTATCAGCACCAGCACGTTTTCGCAAGGCACCAGGCAGCATTCAAGGAACATCCACATGTCACTTTCACTGTTGTTTACACTTTTTGTGGATTTGGTTGCACCATAACATAGGAGGATCCTTCCTATAGAATGCCACAACATACAACCACTTCGAATTTTTAGCCTTGATGCTATTTATTTTGATTATGTCATAGCACTTTGTATCAAATTTTTTGGATAAGCCTCATCTCTTGCATGAGATGGTAATAACTTTTAGGAACAGATTTGCTCCTTTTGTGGGGGTGACAATTTTATATTTTTGTATATATGTGAAAAACTGCTATGAAGAGCAGGGGGATGGTTGGTGGCACAGGGCCGAGTGCCCTACTGCTGATTCTCATGTCATTCCTGAACAGTGTATTTTCAAACATATAATATATTCCTGTTACACTCTTGAGGATTCACAAACTATGTGGTGTGTGTATTTTTTTCCTTTCTGTTTTTACATACTTCATCTGTCTTTCCTCATTTATCATAAAGTTCTATCTTATGTTTTTATAAGTATTTTGAACCTCCAAGACATAGGGATATGTTTTTGTAAGTCTTGTTCCAAGCTTTCCTAATTTAGTATGAATTGAAGATTGTTCATAAGCATTCCTTGAGGTGGAATTAAACCATGTTTCATGTTTTTATAAGTCTTTTGATCTAGCATGCATGTTAATCTGTTTTTGTCAGTCTTGAATCACCAAGCATTCCTAATTCATGAGGTCATGTTAGTCAGAAGCATTCCTTGAAACAGGATTCTTAAAATGTAGAATGAGATTTTTGTAAGTATTTCTTAAAATCCTTCTTTCATTAGACATTATGGGTCTGGAATTTGTGTCATTTTTTCCTCCCAGCAGTGAATTTATGTCCTACAGACCCATTGTCTTTCTCCCATTCTTCTAATCATTGAACTACAAACTTTGCTACCACATCATATATACAAGTTCCCTCATATGTGTCAGAGCCTTTTATCTGTTCAATATCCCTTTCAGAGTGCTTGAGATCCAACCACTTTCCGAAAACCCAATCAAATCATAAGAAATTTCCCTAGATCTTAATATGTGTTTGGTCAAGCGCTTGATGAAGTCTAAGTACTAATTCCAGTGCTAACATCTTTTGGTGCATCTACCTAGAGATGAAGGCCTTGAAACTAAGTATTCTCCTGAGTCTTTTGTTTTATTTTCGATGATCAATTCTTGATGGTGAACAAGAATTGGCAACTTAAAGAAGATTGTGATCTTTCACTTGGCGACTCCATGACAAAGAATCCAGTGGTGGTTCCATAGTTTCAGAATGTTGAAAGCCTTTGTTTCTATCTTAGATCAAAGGTTTTCTCCTTTGAATTTTTTGTATATTCATGGTTTTCCTAATCTGGTGCCTTCTAGAGATGAATGGCAACACCATTTTTTAAGATTTCTAGGAGATGAAAATGAACATCCCGCTAAGTACCTGATTTCATTTCATGAGCTTATGCACTTGTTGGATGTGTTTCATGAAGATTTCCTCATGAAAATATTTGTGTTTTCCCTTGATGGATATGCGTGAAAATGGTTCCGGTCCTTACCTGCTGGTACTATTTCTTATTTAAGGGAATTTCATGAAATGTCTCATCACTATTGTAAAGGACTATATTCATCTGAGTTGTTGCTTGATAACTGCTATGAAGAATTTGAGTGTTAAGTTTAGAATGATAAAGTAGATTCTTCTAGCAGTATTATGGAAAAATTTTATGAAGAGTTTGAAAAATGTATGGGTCCAGATCAGATTCATATGGATCCAATTATTCCTAGTACTCAGGATGAAGAATCTAATGAACACAATGTTCTTCTTTTGGAACCTAATATATTGATTGTTAGGTCCCTATATTACTAGTATAGTCCCTTATTGTTGTTAGTGTAACCCCCTTATTGTTATTATTGTACCCTTGTAACCCCCAATATTGTTATTATTGTGCCCTTAAATTATTATTGTTAGGTTGGTTAGCATTACATTGTGGCCCCACTAGGATTACATTATGGCCCCATGGACTCTTATATATAGAAATGAGGTTTTGTAATTTGAATCATCCAAGAATTGTTCATTCATGTAATATATTGGAGGTTTCCCCCTCGAATTGGCTTATTTCTAAGGCGCTGATATCTCTTTTCTTCTCTTTTTGGAGTTGGTTTCACAACATTTGGTATCAGAGCTTTGAGATTCTAGGGTTTCGCTGCTCCAAACAGGCCATCGTGGAATTTTCGCTATAAATTTTTTTTACGAAGGTTCAGAATCCAAAATTATTAGAGTGCAAAGCCAAAATCATGAGGAACAAGTTCACAAAAATTTAGAGCTTGGTTCACAATATTTTCGGAGATATGATCTGTGAAAGTTAGGTCATTTTGCACACTCCTGAATTTAACCTAAACAGGTCATCACGATATTTTCGTAATAAATTTTTTTCTACGAAGTTTCAGAAGCTGAAATTTTTAGAGTGCGAAGCCACAATCCTAAGGAACATTGTCGCAAAATTTCAGATATTGGTTCGCAATATTTTCGGAGATATGATGTAATGTTCCAAAACTGGAGTTTTCTACAACAATAAGAATACCTTAAGGTATTCCAAAGTTGGAGAACAGAAATTAATCAACTCATGTAATGTGTTTGAACACATATCCATCATAATAAAAATCACAGCAACAAACTATGCATTTATATAGTTCACCAAGTGGGGAAAACCAGCTATTTTTTCCTCAAAAACGCTATTTTCTGAATATTGAGTTTAAAAAGTGGAAAATAATGGTTGTTTCCCTTAGAATGGAAAATATAGGGCATGCATGCAAAAGAGTTTCAGAAAAAAATGCCTTTAGCTTAGTTAAACAGGCCTCCCATGCTCAAGACAGCTTAAAATTTCCAAAACCCCGAGACTGCCAAAATGCCGGAGCAGCTGCACAAGTGACTGCACAATCTAAAGAGAGGTTAACTCAGAAAATAAATAAATATGGATGAAAATGTTATTAGAATACTCAAGGATGTACAAAATCAGAGATCTAATCTCTTTTACACAAATCCAAGAAGACCTGGCAAGGATTTCTTGACAGAAAAGATATACAAGAGAAGCTGCGGAAAAATTTGTGGTTGAATAACGCTGTATGGATGAACATGCAAATAAATGGCTATAGATGATCCCTATAGCTTTCCCAGAGAAGGGTTGATCCTCCTCTTGGGAAATTAGCTCCTCAAAATGAGGTTTCAACCCCTTCCACTGCACACCTTAAGAAATACCGCAATTTTCTTAAGGGACAATGTTTTTGCTAAAGGTAGATGCTTGGCCCAACACCAGGTAGTGGAAAATTTAGATCAGAAACCTCCTCTTAGATTTCTTGAACAAGATCTCCAAGGAAGATTAGGGAATCCCCACCCGAGTAAACCCTTGCACTAAGCAGTGCAGCAACCTAGCTAAACAGCTAAGTATGCAGGACGTCTTAGCAGACTTCATGAAAATTTAATCTCCGATATGCCCATATGCTTTCCATCTCCTTCATTATATAATTTATGAGCTTCCTCACCAAGGGTCCCACCCACTATGAGGTTGCTTCCATGCAAAGGCTCCTCCACAAAAATTGTGTTGTCCAACAAGATGGTGCAATGTATCTAGACAGCTTTGTTGACTTGGTCAACCTTGAATGATTCTCCATGCCTTGTCCCTTTTTACACTTAAGGTGCCTTCATTTTATCTAGCTGGATTGATCTCTATTCACATTGAGCTTGCTTTATTTAGAATCCACTTCTTTGTGAATAAATCATGTTGACTTGGTCAAACTTGACCTTGTCCACATAGTTTAGACCTTGTTCACACATGTGGATGCTTCAATTGCTTATTTCATGATCCCCTTTCACATTAGAGAGGATTTTTATTCATACATTGAGCAATTTAAGAGCCTCCTTACTCAATTATTCATGCATCTAGATTTCAAAAGAAAAATTAATATTCCTATTAGCCGAAGCTAATTTAGGAATATTACAGTCTCCCCCTCCCAAATGTTTCTTGTCCTCAAGCAACTGCAAGGGTGCTACAAAATATCCCCTCTTCCTCTTGTGGCCTTTTCATCTGATAGTCTCCTCCATTTCTTCAAAACTCCTGCAAAAATTCCATCTCCCAATGGCTCCTCCCAAAGGTGCAAGTTGGCCTTTGGTGAATAAACCCAATGGCTCTCATCGTGAAAGAATGGAAGTTTGTTATGGAAACCTTCTTGCTGACCCATGGCCTCCTCAAGATACAAGTGATGACAATAATGGGGAATTTATTCATCAATGGAGACCTCCCTCCTCCATTCTATCATCCAAATAAAATGAATCACCTTCCAGCTTGGTAATTCATAGAAAAGCTCCTCCCAATTTCTCATGAGAGGCATGCCCCAAGTGCTCCAACAAAATAATGGTCCACATCATAAAGAAACAAGTGGTATGCAATGGTGGCCATTTAGCTTCTCATGCTCCCCTTGGAACATGTAGTGCAGAAAAGGTGGGGACTTTCTTCCCCCAAAGACACATCAAACAAGTGTGCCTCACCTCCAACTATGCCTCCCATAAATATAAGAACATCTTCAGCATGTGGGATCATAAGTAAGATCATGCTATCTGCCATATACAATAAGGGAGAAGGACAATGGTCCCTCATGTGCAACCAGCGTAGTTTTCCTTCTAACTGCCATAGGATATGATATGACAAGCGTTATCCCAAACACTTTTTTGCTGCCCCATCCTTCTTGCATGCTTGGAGAAGGTGTATGATAGTTGGTGTTGATGAATCACACCATGAGGAGTACATCATCTCTCCAAGATCTCCCAAATAGTGGCCAATGTCACCATTGTTCATGGCCCAAAGTGGCTTATGAAGCTCGTCAGAAAAAGTGCCCCCTCTTGGAGCCAATACCTGCACATGAGTGTTAAGAAAATGCAAGTATATAATAAATACATCATGAGATTCAGCAATAAAATGTTTATCATAGACTTGTTTAAAATCAGCAAGGTAGCTCATGGATGAGCTCCCTCTCACACTCAATAAATAAGGAGATGATAATGATAACTCTTCCAAAGAGATATGTTCCTCCTCAACCAGAAAATGATCCATGCACTTACTCATATGAGAGTGAAACTCTTCTCTAAAATTTTCCCACATGAATCCTTCTAATATAGTATGACATGTTTTAATGAAACTAGTGGGATTTGAAAGCAAGACCTCATAGATTGTGTTAAGTAGTTTGTTCTTGAGCTTGGAATATTTAGTTAAGTAGATCTGATCATGAACATGAATGATTCCATTAACTACTTTATACTCTCCAGCCATTGCTTGCCCATCAAGGACCTTACATGTGAATAGGTCCTTATAATATTCCATCAAGAGTTGGGACTCCCAATATGGGTCTAGACTTCCCAACATTGACAACATTGTAGAAATATGAAATGATGCATTTGTCATATGATGGCTCTCCACCTTGACATGCTTGATGTCAAAGTCACATGTTGGAGTATTCCCAACCTTCTTTTGCTGCCTCTCTTGCAGTTGATCTTGCTCAAGACAAGATTGGAGTTTAGGAAAGTCACCCTTCCCTTGAAAGGTTCTCTTTCTCAAAAACTTCCACCTCTTTGCTCCTGCATGCAAAAATGAAATTATTCTTTTGTTATGTTCAGAAATATTCATTATGTATTGTAGTATCCTTTGCTGCCCCAAAGTTATGGAATAGCCTCTTGATACTGTGTTCATATCAGCACAAATTTCTGAATCTATCCCCTCCAACGCAAATAGATGAATGGAAGAAAACAAGGTCAAATTCAGAAATTTTCCTAGCCTTCCATCAATGGTTTTCAGCGTTGTAGTGGCTCCTTCCAAGGTTCCCTCTTTAAACAAATATGTTGCTACTGCATATAGTTGAGAGAACGCTTTATTTTCCCTCCAATCAGGAGGTCTTCCTGCTCAAATGCCTCCTTGCAAAGAGGCATCAAGGCATAGAGTAGGATGTGAATGTAGGTGGATAGATTTGCGCCTACCTTTGTTGCATGGGTCCTCTTGCCTTCTTTGTTCTTTCAAACTCTGAAATAGAGAAGGGTTCATGTTGTCCATCTTATGATGTCATTCCTCCTCTTTTACTCCTCCTATCTTCAAGATCCCATCACTTGGCAATGAAAGTGCATGCTGCTCATGTGTTATGCCAAGAGCTCTATGTGTGAGACCTTTTGGGACTCCTTGCAAGAGTGCAAGAGTTTCTTTTCTTGGAGAAAGTGCTCCATCCTCTTCTCCATGAGGTGCTTGAGGTGCCCTTGTTATGACTGCGTTATTCTCCCTTGCCTTCCCTTTCTCCTCTTCAATAATTGAAGTTACCGTATCTTCAACAAGAGACCTCAAATCTTGGTCTTCTTTTGAAGAAGGAATCTTCATGTCTTTCCTTTGAGAAGAAAGCCCTTTATCCAAAGTAGATCTTACCCTTGGCAAAGCACCAAACAAGATCACATCCTCTTCATTAGTTTTCAGAAATGGATTTGGATTTATAGACCCTCCCAACTCATGCAAAAGCTTTGTTTGATGTGGTTTGATAGTTGCAGTAGAGGATGTTTCACATGAAATATCATCAAACCTCTCTACTAATATTTTAATGAACTTTTCATAAGTATATGTATTTGTGTTCTTTAAGGAAAATGATTCAAACAACCACCAAGCATAGGCCTTACCCTCAAAATGCAGCGCTACTACTTTGATGGCCTCAAATTCTGAAACTTGATGTCGTTGCACAAAGGCGTCTAACTCCTTCACCCAAGCCCTAGCATGACATAGAGGTGATCCATCAAAAGTGGATAGAAAGAATCTACCCTAACCTTGATTCTTGCTCCTTGTGATCTTTTCCTCCTTCATTTGGAAAAACCCTTGGAAGTTCAAGTGATCTTTGAACTCCTCGAATTGATCTTCATATTCCTGCAAATAATCACCAAGAGTATCTTTCTTTGGCACATATCCTTTCTTCATCTTCATGAAGAAATTGTTGATAGAATGTGGTAGATATGATGATATGGCTGAGTGCTCATATCCAAAATATTAGGACTTAGAATCTTCCTCCTGTATAGATTTTTTTGAGGGATCTTCATGTGTTTCCCTCCTCATTTCTTTGATGTCCTTGCTTTTGCCCTACAGATTTGGAAAAAGAAGTTTTGAGAACCTCATTTCGCTAGACAATAAGCATTTTCTCTGATTTATTCTTCAAATCTCCTCCTCTCCATGAGAAGAATCCATAATTCTTGGGCTCACAGGATGAGCCAAGATTGTTCCTCTAATACCACTGTAATGTTCCAAAACTGGAGTTTTCTACAACAATAAGAATACCCTAAGGTATTAAAAAGTTGGATAACAGAAATTAATCAACTCACGTAATTTTTTTTAACACATATCCATCATAATAACAATCACAGCAACAAACTATGCATTTATACAGTTCACCAAGTGGGGAAAAGCAGTTATTTTTGCGTCAAAAGTGCTATTTTCTGAATATTGAGTTAAAAAAATGGAAAATAATGGTTGTGTCCCTTAGAATGGACAATATAGGACATGCATGCAAAATATTTTCAGAAACAAATGCCTTTAGCTTAGTTAAATAGGCCTCCCATGTTGAAGACAGCTTAAAATTGCCAAAACCCCGAGACTGCAAAAATGCCGGAGAAACTGCACAAGTGACTGCGCAATATAAAGAGAGGTTAACTCAGAAAATAGATAAATATGGATGATAATGTTATCATAATACTCAATGATTTACAAAATCATAGATCTAATCTCTTTTACACAAATCCAAGAAGACCCGACAAGGATTTCTTGACAGAAAAGATATACAAGAGAAGCTGCTACAAAATCTGTGGTTGAATAATGTTGTATGGCTGAAGCTCTAAAATATATGGCTGAAAATTCAAAGAAATAGCTGTAGATGCTCCCTCTATCTTTCCCAAAGAAGGGCTGATCCTCCTCTTGGGAAACTAGCTCTTCAAAATGGGGTTTCAACCCACTGCACACCTTAAGAAATAACGCAGTTTTCTGAAGGGAATGCGTTTTTGCTGAAGTTAGATGCTTGGCCCAACACCAAGTAGTGGAAAATTCATATCAGAAACCTCCTCTTATATTTCTTGAACAAGATCTCCAAGGAAGAGTAGGGAATCCCCACCCGGGTAAACCCTTGCACTAAGTAGTGCAGCAACTTAGCTAAATAGCTAAGTATGCAAGAAGTCTAAGCAAACCTCATGAAAATATAATATCCAATATGCCCATATGCTTTCCATCTCTTTCATTATATAATTGATGAGCTTCCTCACCAAGGGTACCACCCACTATGAGCTTGCTTCCATGAAAAGGCTCCTCCACAAAAGTTGCATTGTCCAACAAGATGGTGCAATGTATCTAGACAGCTTTGTTGACTTGGTCAACCTTGAATGATTCTCCATGCCTTGTTCCTTTTCACACTTTCAGTGCCTTCATTTTATCTAGCTGGATTGATCTCTATTCACATTGAGCTTGCTTTATTTAGAATCCACTTCTTTGTGAATAAATCATGTTGACTTGGTCAAACTTGATCTTGTCCACATAGTTTAGACCTTGTTCACACATGTGGATGCTTGAATTGCTTATTTCATGATCCCCTTTCACATTAGAGAGGATTTTTATTCATACATTGAGAAATTTAAGAGCCTCCTTGCTCAATTATTCATGCATCTATATTTCAAAAGCAAAATTAATATTCCTATTAGTTGAAGCTAATTTAGGAATATTACATATGATCTGTGGAAGTTAAGGCTTTTTGAGGCTTCTAAATTTCATCTCAAAGAGGTGATCCTGGGAAACTCTTCATAGCTCTCTCTCTGAGCATCGGATTGGAATGCTGTAAAAAGTGGCCGCAAGTGCATGGACTATAGTTTTTGTTCTATCAATTTCAGAGCCAAAGGAGGAAACAGTGGCATGTGGCAATTCATACAAGTTCGCTCTACTGAACCAGTCCAAAATTGGGTCATTGTGGGAGATTGGACATAACTTTGCCTTGAAGAATCCAAATCAGATCAAACCTGTGGCATTTGAAAGAATCTTCAGAGGGCTACTACAGGGCTGAATTTTAGATATTTAGGATCCACAATTATTTATATAATTCAATTTTAATATTGAGCTCCTCAAAAGCAAGTAAAAGGTGTGTATTTTTTTTCCAAATTTCATAAGTCTTGTTTGAAGAATCATGTTGAATTGATTCCAAAGGAATATTTTAGAATAGATATCAGTATTGGATTCTAAAATGGCCCCTAAAAATAATTCAACACCCATTAAACCTTTAGAAAGCTCTACTATGACTCATTAAGACGAATAATGGCAACATGACATATCAAAATTACAAGAGCAAGTGCAACAAATTTCACTCTCGCAAAGAGCAACAAAAAATGACATGGAAGTTTTGAAGAAAGGCGTGGAAACTAAGATGGATGGTTTGAAGAAAGGCATGGAATCTAAGATGGATGTTTTGAAGAATGGCATGGAATCTAAGATAGATGGCATGGAATCTAAGATGGATGACATGGAAGAGAAAATGGAAAACATGAAGAATGATCTAAAAGCAGACATGGAAGGTTTGACAAAGTTGATACAAGAAATGTTTCCTAATGGTGAAAAGATAGTAGAGAAAACTCATGATGAGAACAAAATAAATGTTAATCGTGATTTCATAAAATCTAATGTTAGTGGGAAGAACCACCATATTCCAAAAATGGATATGAGGAAGTTTGATGAAAATGATCCTATAACATGGATACTACAGATGGAGAAATCTTTTGATCTCCATAATGTGAAAAACACACAAAAGGTACGCATTGCAACTTTACATTTAGAACAAAATACATTTATATGGTATCAATGGCTTTGCTCCCGTAAAAAAATTGTCACTGGGTCAATTTTTACGGAGGAAATGATAGCACATTATGAGGATACAAAGAGCAACACCTTCTTTAGCCAATTGATAAATCTCAAACAAAATGGTTTAATGGGGGAGCACATTGAGGACTTCCAAAAATTGAATATAAGGGTAACTGATATTCCAAAGGAACACATGATTGATCTCTTCATAGGTACTTTAAAGGATAACATCCAACATGAAGTTCGCATTTTGGAACCTGATTCATTGGAGAAGGCATTCAGTTTGGCAAGAAAATTTTAATGTAAAATTATGGCGACAAGGAAGCCTACCACTCACTTATATAAAGAGGGAAGTGTTGCTACTCCTAGATTTCCACAACCTACAAGGTTGACACCACAACAATTGGAAGAAAAAAGAGCGAAAGGGCTTTGCTATAGTTGTGATAGAAAATACACTAAAGGTCATAAGTGTGCTGAGAAGAAATCATTTTACATAGATTGTGAAGAGGAAGAAGAAAATGAACAAGAAGAGGATATACACCAGGAACCAACCCAAGAAGAGGAAGAAATGAGTCCGACCATATCTTGTTATGCATTGGCAGGAATTACCACTCTTCAAACTCTCAAGATAGAAGGACATATCAAGAAGAAAAAGGTAATAGATTTGATTGATTCAGGTAGTACCCATAATTTTATTCATTGTAAGGTGGACAAGGAATTGAATTGTTTCCTATATCCAGCACCAGAATGTCAAGCAATGGTTGCAAATGGAGGAATTATAAATTTCTCTAGAAAATGCCATAATATCAAGCTAACCATGGGGGAATATGTATTGACTAGTCCAATGCTTTCCATTCCTATGGGAGGTGCTGATGTTGTACTAGGAGTACAATGGTTACAATGTTTGGGGACGGTAGCTTTTAATTTTCAAGAACTTTTCTTGAAATTTTTTTCAGAAGGAAAGGAAGTCGAATTACGGGGTATTGCAGGGAAGCCGGGAAATATAATAAGCTCTAATGTCATGACAAAGCTTCTAAAGAAAGAACAACGAGGTGTAATTGCACAATTATGCACACTAGAAGTTCCAACATCAAAATCATCTATTCCTGCAGATCTCCAACAAGTCTTGGACAATCATTCCAAGGTGTTTGAAACTCCCAAAGGACTCCCACCTATTCATGATCATGATCATGCTATTCATTTGATTCCAGGAAGTGTTCCTCCAAA
This sequence comes from Pinus albicaulis, assembly GCA_034641835.2. Taxonomy (NCBI): domain Eukaryota; kingdom Viridiplantae; phylum Streptophyta; class Pinopsida; order Pinales; family Pinaceae; genus Pinus; species Pinus albicaulis. Next base: position 1,348,443,767 of record CM076579.1, read on the forward strand.
CATGAGGCCTTATAGATATCCTTACTTCCAAAAGAGCGAAATTGAACGTATGATTGCAGAAATGTTAGAGGCGGGTATAATTCAACCTAGTCAAAGTTCTTTCTCTGCTCCTGTAGTATTGGTACACAAGGATGGATCATGGCGAATGTGTCCGGATTATAGGGAGCTCAATAAGCTCACCATTAAAGATAAATTTCCCATTCCTGTGATTGATGAATTATTGGATGAATTACATGGAGCAATTTACTTTACCAAATTGGATCTTCGTTTAGGGTATCATCAAATTAGAATGAAGACTGAAGATATTCTGAAAACAACATTTCGAACTCATGAGGGTCATTATGAATTTTTGGTCATGCCTTTTGGCCTTACCAATGCACCTTCTACATTTCAAGGGTTGATGAATTCCATTCTCAAACCCTTCCTTAGAAAATTTGTGCTAGTATTTTTTGATGATATACTAATCTACAACAGGTCTTGGAAGGATCATGTTGAACATGTTGACGGGGTGCTCAAACTATTGCAGGAGAAACAATTATATGCAAAAAAATCCAAATGTTTCTTTGGAGTACAAGAGGTGGAATATCTGGGTCATGTTGTATCTCACGAGGGTGTTAAAGTAGACCCTAACAAAATTAAAGCCATTAAGGAATGGAAAGTCCCCACAACCATAAAGCAGTTGCGAGGATTTCTTGGGTTAACAGGGTATTATCGCAAGTTTGTTAAGAATTATGGGAGAATAGAAGCACCTCTAACAACATTGTTGAAGAAAGATGCATTTTCATGGACTCCTGAAGCAACTAAGGCCTTTGAACATCTTAAAGAGGCAATGTGCCTAGCACCGGTCTTAGCTACGCCAGACTTCACAAAAGCCTTTATTGTGGAATGTGATGCCTCAGGAAATGGAATTGGTGTTGTTTTAATGCAGGAAGGAAGACCCATTGCTTTTGAAAGTGATCCAATCAAAGGAAAGTATTTACAGAAACCTATTTATGAGAAGGAAATGTTAGCAATACTGCATGCACTAAAGAAATGGAGAACTTACCTAATGGGAAGACACTTCAAGGTAAAAACTGATCATGATAGTCTTAAACACTTTTTGGAACAAAGACTATCTTCAGAAGATCAGCAAAAATGGGTCACAAAAATGTTGGGTTATGACTTTGAAATAATATACAGAAAAGGGAAGCTAAATTTTGTCGCAAATGCACTCTCAAGAAAGAATGAAGAGGTGGAAGCATTGCTTTGTGCCATTTCTATTATCCAACCAAATTGGATAACCGAAGCAAGATATGAATGGAAGAAGGAAGAAGAAGTGTGGACACTCATTCAAAAGTTGCAGCAAGATCCTAGTACATCTGATACATTTAGTTGGAAAAATGATTCCTTATGGTACAAAGATCGCTTATATCTTTGTAATAATTCCCAACTAAAACAAAATATTCTTTTGGAATTGCACACTTCTCCTTTAGTAGGACACTCAGTATTTTTAAAAACTTACCACGGGGTGAAGAAAGAATTTTTATGGGATGGCCTTAAATCTGATATTCAAAAGTTTTTGGCGGAATGTTTGGTTTTCCAGCAGAATAAAGTTGAGACAATTAAGACCCCGGGTCTTCTACAACCTTTATCCATTCCAATTCAATGTTGGGAGGAGATTTCAATGGATTTTATCACAGGTTTACCTAAGTCCGAAGGAAAGAGTGTCATCATGGTGGTAGTTGATAGACTTACTAAGTATGCACACTTTTGTGCATTATCTCATCCATTTAAAGCAAGTACAGTTGCTACTACATTTATGGACACAATTCAAAAGCTACATGGAAACCTAAGGGTTATTGTGAGCGACAAAGATCCCATTTTTACTAGAAATTTTTGGACGGAGTTATTTTCTTGTTTGGGTACTCAATTAGCTCATAGCTCATCTTATCATCCTCAATCTGATGGTCAAACTGAGATAGTAAATAAATGTTTGGAAGGATATCTTCGTTGTTTTGTATCTGATAAACAAACACAATGGGTCAAATGGTTACCTCTTGCTGAATGGTGGTATAACACTTCCTTCCATACTGCAGCAAAAATGACCCCATTTATGGAACTTTATGGATATCATCCACCATCCATCACATCATCCTTAAGGGAAAATTCGAAGGTTCAAGCAGTGGAAGATCACATCGAGCATCAGCAAGAAGTTCTCCAACTCTTAAAGGATAACCTAAATTTGGCACAAATCGAATGAAACAACAGGCAGATCAACATCGCAGCGAGAGAAGTTTTGATGTAGGAGATTGGGTATTTTTACGGCTACAACCATAAAAACAAATGTCCCTCAAGCAAGCTAAGAAGGATAATAAATTATCGCCAAAGTACTATGGTCCTTACAAGGTGTTGCAAAAGATTGGTACTATGGCATACAAATTGGAGCTTCCTGCTTCTTCGCGAGTACATCCAGTTTTCCATGTTTCATGCTTAAAGAAGGTTATAGGTTAAAATCTTCCAGTTCAAACAGTATTGCCAGAACTTGATGGGGAAGGGAAAATCATATTGGAACCTGAAGCAGTCATGGAAAAAAGAACTCGACAACTACGGAATCGATCAATTTGAGAGTATCTCATCAAGTGGAAGAACTTACCCACTGAAGATTCTACATGGGAGGATGAGAATTTTATACAGAAGCACCCAGAGCTACTCAAGCGTTGAGGACAACACTTTTTTGAAGGAGAGGGGCATGTTAGGTCCCTATATTACTAGTATAGTCCCTTATTGTTGTTAGTGTAACCCCATTATTGTTATTATTTTACCCTTGTAACCCCCATATTGTTATTATTGTGCCCTTAAATTATTATTGTTAGGTCGGCTAGGATTACATTGTGGCCCCACTAGGATTACATTATGGCCCCATGGACTCCTATATATAGAAAGGAGGTTTTGTAATTTGAATCATCCAAGAATTTTTCATTCATGTAATATATTGGAGGTTGCCCCCTCAAAGTGGCCTATTTCTAAGGCGTTGATATCTCTTTTCTTCTCTTTTTGGAGTTGGTTTCACAACATTGATGCCATTTAGTTATGCTGGTTTAAGCACCTCTAACGAGTTTGATGTCCAAGAAAGTAATAAACAGCTTAAATAAGGTTTTGTTTCCCTTAAATGTAATGAAACATATGCATTTAATGAGTTGTTTCAAGGAGGACAAGAGAAACCCAGTTTTATTGACATAGTAGATTTTAAACAACAGCAGCTTGGTCTTTTGGATCAGCTAGACATTCCTCATATGTTTCATGATCCGGTTGCTGATTGGATGGATTCATTTTCAGCAGGGGTCTCCAATATAGCATCAATTGAAATGACACACAAGTTTTATAGCATTAAGTGTAGGTTTCCAATTTGTTTCTTGCTGCATATATTATATCCCTTGTGGGTCTTTTCAAACAATTGCATGCAAGTGTTTCTCTTTACTGGTCAAATGATTTTATGGTTGCATTGGAAACCAATTTATACTTGATTAGGCAAGTTTTCAGCTGATTAGAAGTAGGAATATGAATAATCTCACCACTCAAGCATTTCTTTTCAATTTTAGATTGTAGTTTGATTTCCGTATTTTAGTCATGTTGAAATAAGTTGCAAAAGATTGAAATCTAGCTTATGACTCCATTACCAAATGGCTAGGCATGCTAGTCTTTTTGAGTTAATGAGTAGAATTTTTGGTTGGAGAAATAAGGGCTGGAAAATGCACTAGAACTATGGTCCTTGAAGCCTCACAGGGAGGACTTCATCCTCAATAGGAGCCACTGTTAGCACTGCAATGTTTTCAAAGATTTTCAAAGTCTGGTCATCATTCTCTAAGGAATCAATTTGCCTTTTCAGTTTGATTGTAAGATGAAAGTGTCATTGTCAAAGTATAATGGTGAGAAAATTTCATTTCTACCTTCATTCATTTCATTTCCCCTCTTTTACCTTTCATTTTTCCAAACAACCCAAAGTTCAGCATTTCATTTCTTTCGAAACCCATTTTTAACTATTAAAATCCATTTTTTATAGTTAAAAAGCAGCTCTACCCGCACCACATCAAACATTTGTAATATCATATATTATATGATATAAATTACCAAACTTAATCATTGTGGACCCCTTACCCTTTCATCGCAATCGGCTTATCACAGTTTTAACTTTCATTCATGCTACAATTTTCTTCTCCTACAAAACCCCCGATTGTGATATTAAAGTGAGAACTTTCCCTACCATGTCGAATCTTGTCTCATCACACATCGCACTTCGTGAATCTTAACCTTTAACTCTCATTCCTCATAAAAAAACTTCCGATTTGCGATTTTCCCTATTAAATGGGACCCACCTTCCATTATCATCGCACATCGCACTTCGCGAGTCTTAAACTTTAACTCTCATTCCTCACAATAACAAAACTCCTGATTCCCCATTTGCAATGTAAATGGGCTCCATCGTCTGTCATGCCACATCATTTTCGTTCTCATCACACATCGCACTTCGTGAATCTTAACTTTTAACTCTCGTTCATCATAACAAAACTTATGATTTGTGATTTGCGGTATTAAATAGGTCCCACCTTCCGTTCTCATCGCACATCGCACTTCGCAAGTATTAAATTTTAACTCTCGATCCTCATAACAAAACTCCTGATTTGCGATTTGCAGTATTAAATGGGCCCCATCTCCATCCTGCCACGTCATCCTCTATTCATCGCACATCGCACTTCGCAAGTTTTAACACTTACCTCCCATTTCTCTTAACATAACTCTCGATTCGCGATTTGCGATGTCTGGGCCCACCTCCTTGCCATGTCATCAACTCAATCACAAATCACATTCCCTATTGCTTATGTCTTATGTTTAAACGTTATAACCCCGATCTACGATTGTGATATATGTATAAAGGGTTTTTCTCCTCCCTCTCAACTAATAATCTCTCCTGCTAATAAAATGAAACTCTGGTATCTCTTTTAATCTGCCTTCATCCCTATCTCAACAAAAAAGAAACCAAAGGAAAGGAACAGCGACAAAGTTTTTATGAAATATATTTCTACCATTACTCTCAGCACCAGCACATTTCCACGAGCCACCAAGCAGCATTCAAGGAACAGCCACACATCACTTTCATTGTTGTTTACACTTTTTGTGGAGTTGGTTGCACCAGAACAGAGGAGGAGTCTTCCTATAGACTGCCACATCATATAACCACTTCGAATTGTTAGCCTTGATGTTGTTTATTTTGATTATATCATAGCACTTTGTATTAAAGTTTTTGGATAAGCCTCATCTCTTGCACAACATCGGTAATAACTTTGAGGAACATATTTACTCCTTTTTTGGGGGTGACGGTTTTATATTTTTGTATATATGTGAAAAACTACTATGAAGAGCAGGGGGATGGTTGGTGGCATGGGGCCGAGTGCCCTATTGTTGATTCTCATGTCATTCTTGAACAATGTATTTTCAAACCTATAATATATTCCAGTTACACTCTTTAGTATTCACAAACTATGTGGTGTGTGTATTCTTTTCCTCTCTATTTTTACATACTTCATATGCCATTCCGGATTTATCATAAAAGTTCTATCTTATGTTTTTATAATTCTTGTATACCTCCAAGACATATGGATCTGTTTTTGTAAGTCTTGTTCCAAGCTTTCCTGATTCAGTATGAATTGAAGATTGTTCATAAGCATTCCTTGAGGTGGAATTAAACCATGTTTCATGTTTTTATAAGTCATTTGATCTAGCATGCATGTTAATCTATTTTTGTCAGTATTGAATCACCAAGAATTCCTGATTCATGAGTTCATGTTAGTCAGAAGCATTCCTTGAAATAGAATTCTTAAAATGTAGAATGAGATTTTTTGTAAGTATTTCTTAAAAGCCTTCTTTCATTAGACATTATGGGTCTAGAATTTGTGTCATTTTTTCCTCCCAACAGTGAATTTTTGTCCTACAGAACCACTGTCTTTCTCCCATTCTTTTAATCATTGAACTACAAACGTTTCTACCACATCATATATACGAGTTCCCTCATATGTGTCAGAGACTTTTATCTGTTCAACATCTGTTAGGTCCCTATATCACTAGTATAGTCCCTTATTATTGTTAGTGTAACCCCCTTATTGTTATTATTGTACCCTTGTAACCCCCATTTTGTTATTATTGTGCCCTTAAATTATTATTGTTAGATCGGCTAGGATTACATTGTGGCCCACTAGGATTACATTATGGCCCCATGGACTCCTATATATAGAAAGGAGGTTTTGTAAATTGTATCATCCAAGAATTTTTCATTCATGTAATGTATTGGAGGTTGCCCCCTCGAAGTGGCTTATTTCTAAGGCGTTTATATATCTTTTCTTCTATTTGGGAGCTGGTTACACAACATTTGGTATCAGAGCTTTGGATTCTAGGATTTCGCTGCTCCAAACAGGTCATCGTGGAATTTTCGGTATAAATTTTTTTCTACGAAGTTTCTGAAGCTGAAATTTTTAGGGTGCAAAGCTGAAATCCTGAGGAAGATTGTTTAAAAATTTCAGAGCTTGTTTCGCAATATTTTCGTAGATATCATCTGTGGAAGTTAGGTCTTTTTTCAAGCTCCTAAACAGGTCATCGTGGCATTTTCGCTATAAGTTTTTTTCTACGAAGGTTCAGAATCTGAAATTCATATGGTGCGAAGAGGAAATCTTGAGGAAATTCGTCAAAAAATTTCAGAGCTTGGTTCGCAACATTTTTGAGATATGATCTGTGGAAGGTAGTGCTTTTTTAGGCTCCTGAATTTCATCTCAAAGAGGTGATCGTGGGAAAAGTTCAATAACTCTCTCTCTGGGCATTGGATTTGAGTTTCGTAAAAAGTGGTTGCAATTACACGGACTGTAGTTTCTTGGCTATCAATTTCAGAGACAAAGGATGAAACAGTAACATGTGGCAAGTCCTACAAGTTCGCTCTACTGAACCAGTCCAAAATTGGGTCATTGTGGGGGATTGGACACAACTTTGTCTTGGAGAATCAAAATTAGATCAAACCTACGGCATTTGAAAGAAGCTTCAGAGGGCTACTACAGGGCTGAATTTCAAATATTGAAGATTTTCAATTACAGAGATAATTCAATTTCAATATCGAGCTCCTCAAAGCAAGTAAAAGGTGTGTATTTTTTTTTTCCGAATTGCATAAGTCGTGTTTGAAGAATCAAGTTGAATTGATTCCAAGGGCATATTGTAGAATAGGTATCAATATTGGATTCTAAAATGGCCCCTAAAAATAATTCAACACCCATTAATCCTTCAGAAGGCTCTACCATGACTCATGAAGATGAAGAATTGCAACATGATCTATCAAAATTACAAGAGCAAGTGCAACAAATTTCACTCTCGCAAAAAGCAATAAAAAATGAAATGGAAGTTTTGAAGAAAGGCGTGGAAGTGAAGATGGACGGTTTGAAGAAAGGCATGGAAGCTAAGATGGATGCCGTGGAAGTGAAGATGGACGGTTTGAAGAAAGGCGTGGAAGCTAAGATGGATGGCGTGGAAGCTAAGATGGATGGCATGGAAATTGGCATGGAAGCTAAGATGGATGACATGAAATACAACATGGAAAACATGAAGAATGATCTAAAAACATACATCGAAGGTTTCAAAAAGTTGATACAATAAATGTTTCCTAATGCTGAAAAGATAGTAGAAGAACCTCATGATGAGAACAAAATCAATGTTAATCGTGCTGTCATAAACTCTAATGTTGGCAGGAAGAACCACCATATTCCAAAAATGGATATGAGGAAGTTTGATGGAAAGGATCCTGTAACATGGATACTACAGATGGAGCAATATTTTGATCTCCATAACGTGCAAAACACACAAAAGGTACGCATTGCAACTTTACATTTAGAAAAAAATACATTTTTATGGTATCGATGGCTTTTCTCCAGTAAAAAAATTGTCACTTGGTCAATTTTTACGGAGGAAATGATAGCACATTATGAGGATACAAAGAGCAACACCTTCTTTAGCCAATTGATAAATCTCAAACAAAAGGGTTTAGTGGGGCAGCACATTGAGGACTTCCAAAAATTGAATATGAGGGTAACTGATATTCCAGAGGAACACAGGATCGATCTCTTCATAGGCACTTTAAAGGATAACATCCAACATGAAGTTTGTGTTTTGGAACCAGATTCATTGGAGAAGGCATTCAGGTTGGCAAGAAAAGTTGAATGTAAAGTAATGGCGACAAGGAAGCCTACCACTCAATTATATAAAGAAGGAAGTGTTGCTACGCCTAGATTTCCACAACCTACAAGGTTGACACCACAACAATTGGAAGAAAAAAGAGAAAAAGGGCTTTGCTACAGTTGTGATAGCAAATACACTAAAGGTCATAAGTGTCTTGAGAAGAAATTATTTTACATAGATTGTGAAGAGGAAGAAGAAAATGAACAAGAAGAGGATATACACCAGGAACCAGCCCTAGAAGAGGAAGAAATGAATCCGACCATATCGTGTAATGCCCTGGCAGGAATTACCACTCCTCAAACTCTCAAGATAGAAGGACATATCAAGAAGAAAAAGGTAATAGTGTTGATTGATTCAGGTAGCACCCATAATTTTATTCATTGTAAGGTAGCGAAGGAATTAAATTTTTTCCTATACCCAGCACCAGAACGTCAAGTGATGGTTGCAAATGGAGGAACTATAAATTACTCTGGAAAATGCCATAATATCAAGCTAACCATGGGGGAATATGTATTGACTAGTCCAATGCTTTCCATTCCTATGGGAGGTGCTGATGTTGTACTAGGAGTACAATGGTTACAATCTTTGAGGACGGTAGCTTTTAATTTTCAAGAACTTTTCTTGAAATTTTTTTCAGAAGGAAAGGAAGTCGAATTACGGGGTATTGAAGGGAAGCCGGGAAGGATAATAAGATCTAATGTCATGACAAAGCTTCTAAAGAAAGAACAACGAGGCGTAATTGCACAATTATGCTCACTAGAAGTTCCGACATCAAAATCATCTATTTCTGTAGATCTCCAACAAGTTTTGGACAATCATTCCAAGGTGTTTGAAACTCCCAAAGGACTCCCACCTATTCGTGATCATGATCATGCTATTCATTTGATTCCAGGAAGTGTTCCTCCAAACATCGGGCCTTATAGATATCCTTATGTCCAAAAGAGCGAAATTGAACGTATGATTGCAGAAATGTTAGAGGCGGGTATAATTCAACCTAGTCAAGGTTCTTTCTCTGCTCCTGTAGTATTGGTACACAAGAAGGATGGATCATGGCGAATGTGTCCGGATTATAGGGAGCTCAATAAGCTCACCATTAAAGATAAATTTCCCATTCCTGTGATTGGTGAATTATTGGATGAATTACATGGAGCAATTTATTTTACCAAGTTGGATCTTCGTTCAGGATATCATCAAATTAGAATGAAGAATGAAGATATTCCAAAAACAGCATTTCGAACTCATGAGGGTCATTATGAATTTTTGGTCATGCCTTTTGGCCTTACCAATGCACCTTCTACATTTCAAGGGTTGATGAATTCCATTTTTCAAACCCTTCCTTAGAAAATTTGTGCTAGTATTTTTTTATGATATACTAATCTACAGCAGGTCTTGGAAGGATCATGTTGAACATGTTGACAGGGTGCTCAAACTATTGCAGGAGAAACAATTATATGCAAAAAATCCAAATGTTTCTTTGGAGTACAAGAGGTGGAATATCTGGGTCATATTGTATCTCACGAGGGTGTTAAAGTAGACCCTAACAAAATTAAAGCCATTAAGGAATGGAAATTTCCCACAACCATAAAGAAGTTGCGAGGATTTCTCGGGTTAACAGGGTATTATCGCAAGTTTGTTAAGAATTATGGGAGAATAGCAGCACCTCTAACAACATTATTGAAGAAAGATGCATTTTCAGGGACTCCTAAAGCAACTAAGGCCTTTGAACATCTTAAAGAGGCAATGTGCCTAGCACAGGTCTTAGCTACGCCAGACTTCACAAAAACCTTTATTGTGGAATGTGATGCCTCAGGAAATGGAATTGGTGCAGTTTTAATGCAGGAAGGAAGACCCATTGCTTTTGAAAGTCGTCCAATCAACGGAAAGTATTTACATAAACCTATTTATGAGAAGGAAATGTTAGCAATACTGCATGCACTAAAGAAATGGCGAACTTACCTAATGGGAAGACACTTCAAGGTAAAAACTGATCATGATAGTCTTAAACACTTTTGGAACAAAGACTATCTTCAGAAGAGCAGCAAAAATGGGTCACAAAGATGTTGGGTTATGACTTTGAAATAATCTACAAAAAAGGAAAGCTTAATGTTGTTGCAGATGCACTCTCAAGAAAGAATGAAGAGGTGGAAGCATTGCTTTGTGCCATTTCTATTATCCAACCAGATTGGATAACTGAAGCAAGAGATGAATGGAAGAAGGACAGATATGTATGGACACTCATTCAAAAGTTGCAGCAAGATCCTAGTACATCTGATACATTTAGTTGGAAAAATGATTCCTTATGGTACAAAGATCGCTTATATCTTTGTAAGAATTCCCAAATAAAACAAAAGATTCTTCTGAAATTGCACACTTCTCCTTTAGGAGGACACTCAGGATTTTTAAAAACTTACCACAGGGTGAAGAAAGAATTTTTTTGGGATGGCCTTAAATCTGATATTCAAAAATTTGTGGCGGAATGTTTGGTTTTCCAACAGAATAAAGTGGAAACAATTAAGACCCCGGGACTTCTACAACCTTTATCCATTCCAAGTCAACGTTGGGAGGAGATTTCAATGGATTTTATCACAGGTTTACCTAAGTCTGCAGGAAAGAGTGTCATCATGGTGGTAGTTGATAGACTTACCAAGTATGCACACTTTTGTGCATTATCTCATCCATTTAAAGCAAGTACAGTTGCTACTACATTTATGGACACAATTCAAAAGCTTCATGGAAACCCAAGGGTTATTGTGAGCGACAGAGATCCCATTTTTACTGGAAATTTTTGGACGGAGTTATTTTCTTGTTTGGGTACTCAATTAGCTCATAGCTCATCTTATCATCCTCCATCTGATGGTCAAACTGAGATAGTAAATAAATTTTTGGAAGGATATCTTCGTTGTTTTGTATCTGATAAACAAACACAATGGGTCAAGTGGTTACCTCTTGCTGAATGGTGGTATAACACTTCCTTCCATACTCCAGCAAAAATGACCCCATTTATGGCACTTTATGGATATCATCCACCATCCATCACATCATCTTTAAGGGAAAATTCGAAGGTTCAAGCAGTGGAAGATCACATCGAGCATCGGCAAGAAGTTCTCCAACTCTTAAAGGATAACCTGAATTTGGCACAAAATCAAATGAAACAACAGGCAGATCAACATCGTAGCGAGAGAAGTTTTGATGTAGGAGATTGGGTATTTTTACGGCTACAACCATACAAACAAACGTCCCTCAAGCAAGCAAAGAAGGATAATAAATTATCGCCAAAGTACTATGGTCCTTACAAGGTGTTGCAAAAGATTGGTACTATGGCATACAAATTGGAGCTTCCTGCTTCTTCGCGAGTGCATCGAGTTTTCCATGTTTCATGCTTAAAGAAGGTTATAGGTGAAAATATTCCAGTTCAAACAATATTGCCAGAACTTGATGAGGAAGGAAAAATCATATTGGAACTGGAAGCGGTCATGGAAACAAGAACTCGACAACTACGAAATCGATCAATTTCAGAGTATCTCATCAAGTGGAAGAACTTACCCACTGAAGATTCTACATGGGAGGATGAGAATTTTATACAGAAGCACCCAGAGCTACTCAAGCATTGAGGACAACACTTTTTTGAAGGAGAGGGCATGTTAGGTCCCTATATTACTAGTATAGTCCCTTATTGTTGTTAGTGTAACCCCCTTATTGTTATTATTGTACCCTTGTAACCCCCATTTTGTTATTATTGTGCCCTTAAATTATTATTGTTAGGTCGGCTAGGATTACATTGTGGCCCACTAGGATTACATTATGGCCCATGGACTCCTATATATAGAAAGGAGGTTTTGTAAATTGTATCATCCAAGAATTGTTCATTCATGTAATGTATTGGAGGTTTCCCCCTCGAAGTGGCTCATTTCTAAGGCGTTTATATATCTTTTCTTCTATTTTTGGAGCTGGTTACACAACAACATCCCTTTTAGAGTGCTTTAGATCCAACCACTTTCTGAAAACCCAATCAAATCATAAGAAATTTCCCTAGAGCTTAAGTTGTGTTTGGTCAAGCACTTGATGCCGTCCAAGTGTTGATTCTAGCACTAGCACATTTGATGTTCATATTCCCTTTTCTAGATAATGAATTCCATCTTATCTATTCTTCGAAAAAGGTAGTAGGGTATGTTCAACATCTTTTCCCTAGTGAAATGCATCAAGAGGCGGATGTGATAAGTATAAAGCCTTGAAAATCTACCCTCGCATGAAAATTATTTCATGATTATTTTCATCATCAGTGTGTATCTATCTAGAGGTGGGAAAAAGGAAATAAACTCTTTTTCTTATTATTATACCTTGGTTTCAGGAAGGGCTCAAGGTATTTTTCCTCCAAATCACTCTATTTGAACCACTTCTCCCCAACGTTCGGGATCCCGATGGCAGCTGAAATGATGGCAGTTGAGACAGTAAATGTGACTCTAGCTAAAGTGACTTGGTTGTTGTGGAGGTTGGATATGAAGAGCCTAGTTAACATGTCATGGTATTGAACCCTCTGAATTTGTTCACAAAAATCATAATAACCAACATGTTTGAAACATGTTACTGTCATTGGAGAAGCCAAAAGTTCCCTAGTGTTGGTAGGTTCAATTCTGATTATCCTGCCCCCTTTATGTGGTCTCCTAGCCTCTATTTCCTCTTCCTCATTGTATGGTCTGTGATGCTCTTCTTTTGTTTCCATGGTGTTTTTATGTCCAAAACCCTAGGGAAGTATATGATAATGTGGAAGGTGACTTTTGGGGATAGGAAAATGGGGAAAGGGAAATTTGTGGGAGATAATGTTAGGGATATGAGAAATGGGGGAAGGGAAAAGGAGTGATAGTGTGATGGGAATTACGATGGAGAATTAGGGATTAAAAGGAATTTTAGGATGGGGAATTGGGAATTGGGAGCCTAGGTAAAAGGAGCACCTAGGGCTTAGGGTTTTAGGATTTAAAAGCTTAGGGGCATGGATTGTAATAATAAAGGTTTTGGGAAAGATTATTTGCAATATGGAAAGGGTATGAGAGTATAAGGGAAATGGGTTTTAGGAGTTATGAGTGTTAGGGAGGAAAACTAGGGTTTTGAGTGAGTTTACGCTAAATTCTTCAAGAAAATTATACAACACCACCCAATAAACTTTGAAGGAGGAGAGAAATGATGGATTTTTACCTTTACTTACTTACTAGAGACTGGTGAGATCGATGTTGTACCTCTAGAAGTGATTTGGGAAAATTTTGAAGCGTTTTGGGCTTTTCTGGACATATGCGCATGAGCACCTTAAGGTTGTGCACAATGCCTTCTATCTATATGTAGCGCCTTCAGGATATGCACCCTCTGCTCTCTTTTTCTCCAATTTTTCCCAGAAAATCAAAAATTCACTCTCCTCAAGTGTTTTCTCGATAGAATAGGAGGTAAATGAATTTCAAATATATGTCTAAGAGTCTTTAATACTTGAGTGAATTTTGATTTAGATCAAAAACTCACTTTTCCTATGTTTCTTTTCACTTTTTTGAAAGCATGCTGAATATCCTTTTTTCTTTGACTTTTCTTCTTTGTGGGATGAAGTTGCTAGAGTTTGGAAATTTTCACTTTGATTTGGTGGTATTCAGTTTGGCATATGAAGTTGGAGATGGTAGCTTTTGGACAGTAACATATTACATGTAGGGAGCATAAAATTACATAAAAAATGAAATAAATTAAAACTATGTTTTTGAATAAAATTACATTTGTGTATGAAAATCATACTTGAAACCATAATTGTAACTTTAAAAATATCATATTTATATGCTAATAATTCTCTGCAAATTATAATGAAATTTTTATTGAGTCACTCTCACACCTTTTTTTGACCTTATTGAGATGAAACGGTGCATTTTTTGACCTTGAACAATGAAACTTAATGACCTAATGGGACCTTGAATGACATGACTCCATGGTTGACTTTGACTGACATAAGACATAGTGAAAGGAGCTTTTCAAAAGTGTTTTTATGCTCATCAAGACATGAAGGTGGACCAGCAAATGAGAATTTGTGAGGGAGAGTGAGACTTTATGACTAGGGCCACCAGCAATGAACCTATTTTTTACATGACCCAATGGAATGATAAAAATATTTCTAAGTGGGACACCTAAAATGAATATGAAAAGAGTAATTTTGATCACTGATGGCAGAATTCATATTCTGACACTAGCAAATTCCACAAGGTGTCATATTGCATGGCTTCGTACATCTTCTCTTCGATCTCATGGAACTGGGTGTCTTTAAGGGTTCTCCAGCCAGTAAGTGCAATTAGCATCAAGATCCAAGCGTATTGGAAGGGCTTGCCCTCCTCCTGCGCCTCGCGCACATTCTCAAGAAATTCTTTGCATAAGTACCTACACTAGTTGTATATAGCTCCCTTCTCACATCTTCTAGCTAGCGCAATCACATGCGCAGGCACCTCCTTGGGCATGTATTTGCACATCATCTTGCAAGCCAAGATGAGCGTGCCAAAACATACAGCGGGGTCATTGATCTCTTATACTACGAACCCCCGATATCTGCGAGTGACATCATATTTTTTCTTGATTTGATCTGCCACCACTTTCTCGTGCAATTTTCCTCCAAATTTTGCCATAGGGTCAGCCCCCTTCTTAGGAAAACCAGTTATTTTATGAATCAAATTTGCATCAATCGGGATGCACTCTCCCACCAAAGCGCATCATCATGAACTAATGTCAGCAGCTGCCTAACACAGATATCATTAATGGGGTTGAGCCAAAAAATGAGGGATCTATAATAGATTAAGTAGGCATGTCTTGTGCAAACCTAGTATTTCCCTCTTTGTCTTGACGTGCACCATGCCTCCTTCATGTGTTATTTGATCTAAATAGAGCTCTAGCGCGAGCTCGGGGAACTTTTCAACATTTGCGATGTCCCAGTCATCAAATCATAGCTGTGAAATTTGGCAAGCATATCCCCTTCCATTGGGACATTCTCTGGGATCAAATGCACTTGGATACTTGCGAGCACCTTATCCAAGTCCTTTAGTGCTTTCACAGTAGGTTTGCGCAGCACAATATAGCTAGTTAGCCGCTAGAATGGGGCTACTTCAATGAATTCTTCATCCTCTTCTTCAATTGTTTCAGGCACTTCTACCATGGGTCTTTTCATTTTCTCCCCCACTGAATGGTGCAATATGGGGGTTTTTTCCCTGGGAGATCTGCTCGTTCCAAAGGTTTGGCCCTTATTTGTTTTCAACGGCACGGGTGTTTGTACCACAGGCGCTTCCAGCGCAGCAGGGTCATCACCCAGTCTTGTGGCTGTCATTCTGCTCTAAATTACATACTCTAAACCTACTCGGCGCAATTCATCCTCAAACTTTGCGTCCAAACCAGACACATACACAGCAAATGCTATAGTAAACACACAACTCAAAGCATAAAAATCACTCATAATGCAAAGGGAACTATTGGAACCCCTTAGGTTATATTTATACTTGTGGGGTCTCTTTAATGGTTCCATGCGCATTAATGAGGCTCCATTACTGAAAAAATGGTCCCAAATATGGAAAAATCCCTTCATTAAATGCATCTTGGACGCTTCTAAAAATGGTAATAAATCTGTCTTATCCAGTTTCACTATTCTATTGGCTATTTTTTGACACTTATGCGCACGAGTCAATCTCCTGGGAAAGATACTATGTGCATGCCACACCTTGCTGCACATAGAAACCAAAGCTACGAATAATCACTGACATACCATCCCCCCCAACACAAGCTTGTTGACCAGGTAGTTTAAATCATATCGCGTTGAGTTCGTCGCATCCCTTAGTATCTCCAAACTTTGCTGATATTCATCATCCCACTGGAGAGTCGCACCTTTTCTAAGTAAACTGGTCATGGGTGAAATTATCAACTCATATCATGGAATGCGCTTTCTATAATATCCAACCAGGCCCATCATGGAGCACACGTGTTTGACCGTCGAGGGGATCGAGGCTTCCTTGAGTGTACGCGGTTCCCTAGCCTTCATAAGTGTCAATTGTCTGCAATTCACAACCTCCCTTATTGGCGCATTAATAATTTTGGGAATCAAAGCGCGGTCATCATGGTCTAAGATAAAGGTAAGAATAAAATTGTAGACCAGCGCAGGCCATTCACTAGTGCCTTGGTGTTGAGAATGCAGCAAGATGATGGAGCTTAGTGAAATGAAGTCGCCTTCACTAAGTGGGCCCGTAGGCAAATTCTGGCGCAAAGTCTATTTTTAGACATATGGAGCATGGTTCGGGGATTCCAGTTTGAGATTCTTGGAGCATTGGTCATGTTGGTAAAAATAGATGAGACTCTATTTTTTAGGTCGAAGAGGTCAAAGTCTATTTTTAGACTGCCTCTCCTTAAAATAGGGAAGTCAAATATTATTTACCCTTAATAATATTTGGACTATAAACTTCAGTTTACTCTCTTGGAGCACTTCAGTTCGAGCCTTGGAAGTGGCTCATGCATCTGACAGAGGAATTGCGCTATTCCTAGGGTTTGATGGCATCATGCATGGTTGACTTCAGTTAGGACTTCAGTGGCAGAAGTTTGGTGGAGTTAATGAGACAGCTAGTGGAGTTGTGTTCTGTTTATTTTAGTTGAACTAGTTGAGATTGGTTTAACTAGCTAATCAATTAGTTATGAGTGGAGTGAATTAAATATTATTTAATTCATTAATTAGTAACTCATTATTCAACTCAAGAACACATCAGTTCACTACAGTGCATGGACAGTTCAGTGGAGACCAATGAAAGAGGTAGATGAAAGGGTGGAGTTAGCTATCAGTGGCGACATCAGTTGTGCATGAGATTTGCACCACACTTGGAGGAATTTCCCATGATGATTGCACTGTCAAGCCAAGGATATTCGAACCTTGGATCTCTATATAGACAGGCCTGGATTGCGCAATAGACGCAAGGCAATTGGCGGTGAGTTTTGAACCAGTAACCTATTCAAAACTGAGCTAGATTGTGTGTAACTTCATGAGATAGTACTGAGTACTTGTGAGGAGTATTGTATTGAGTTTGTTACATGTTTTCTCCATTATAATACACACAATAGCTGCGGGGTTTTCAGCTATAAGCTTTCCCCATACATACTGTGTTAATGTGTATGATGATTTGATGTGTTATCACTTGATTTTATTTCCGCATGTTTGATGATCTGAGTGGAAGAGATTATGTGTTGCATATAAATTCGAATTGTATGTGATCAGGATAGTCTCGATGGATAATTAATTATTATTCAGCAAATTTCTACATGGTATCAAATCTATTGAAGCAGAGATTGATCATCACAGTGATTACAAACTTATTTCGGTAGACAGAGTCTGCATGCGGGCCAGGTAGCCTCTGGATTCATCTTTCTTCGAAAAGTGAAAGGTCTGGTAAATGCCCCTTGCAGTCAATCTCTGTGCTAGAAATAATTTCTTCTCACAGATCTAGAGCGGCTGAGCTTTGAGGTGGAATTCGAAATTTTGCAGCAGTTTTGTTTTCTTGGTGCCAGTGTTGAAAATGTCTTTCAACGATTTGTGACTCGAATATGCTCTTGAAGGCAGTTCGAATTATGTTGCATGGAAGGATCGCATGGAGGCAGTATTAGAAGATAATGGTCTGAAGGAGTTCGTAGATACGGATGTCCAAAAGCCCACTGATGCAGCTGAAGTCGATGCATGGCAAAAGAAGATGGCGAAGTGTCGAAGGATCCTGTTGGAGGGCGTCAAGGATCATATTGTATCCAACCTACATGGAAAGGCTACTCCATATTTAATGTGGAAAGATTTGACGGATCTATTCTAGAGTAAGAGCGACCAAAGGAAGCTGGTGCTCAAATATAAGCTCAGGAACATCAAGATGGAGAAAGGCAACAGTATCGCCAAATACCTCACGAAGTTCACTCAATGCAGAGATGAGCTGGGAAGTGTGGGATGGGAGTGCCTTTGGGCGGATCTCATGCAGGAGGAGATAAGGAGGACTACTCGAGATGGATCTTCATCAAAGGGAGCTAATGAAGAAAACTGCGCTTTGGTTGCCAAAGAAAAGAAGGGGAAGGGTAAGAAAGCCTCTCATTCTGGTGCAAAGGGCAAGAAGCAGGATATGGCGAAAGTGAAGTGTTTTCACTGCCATGATCACGGACATTATGCTACCAATTGTCCAAAGAAGAAGAAGAACAAGCAAGCGGGAAGATCTGCAGATGGAGAAGCTTTGGCTTCATAGTTCGAGCTTGACTTTTCACTGATCGCATGCTTGGTTTCAAGTGTGTTGGGATCGGTGTGGTTCTTGGACAGCGGTGTGTCATTTCATATGACGGGAGATCGGGATTTGTTCTCAGATCTGGAGGACAAAGATTTGGGTGTGCACATCGAGATGGGCGATGATGGTAGATACAGTGCGACTGGTATCGGTACCATATCCTTTCAGAGGGAGTCTGGTAAACCCTTTGTATTGAGGGATGTCATGCATGTGCCTGGATTGAAGAAGAACTTGATCTCTGTGGCGATGTTGGAGGATAAGGGGTATGATGTGGTCTTCAGCGAAGGAAAAGCCTTCCTGCGTAGTAAGACTACTGGAGAGACCCGGAAGATAGGGGTTCAAACCAAGAACCTTTATCAGTTGCAGGTAGATGGCTGCGCAGCTATGGCATGCAAAGCGGGAGAAGTGGTGAGCCGGGATGATGAGGGCGAACTGTGGCACAGGATATTGGGCCACCTTCACCATGGAACTTTGAAGATTCTGCAGCAGATTTCTACTGGACTTCCTAAGGGCACTCTTGCGCAGTCAGATCAGTGCAAGGGGTGTACTTTAGGGAAGTATGTGAAAGCCACCTTTCACGAGAAGGATAGTCGCGCCACGACGATCCTTGAGAGAGTTCACACAGACGTGTGTGGTCCTTTCTCAGTTGCTTCGACAACAAAGCACGGGTATTATGTGATCTTTGTTGATGATTTCTCTCGAAAGTGCTGGATCTTCTTCATGCAGAAGAAGAGCGATACATTCGCGAAGTTCTGTGAGTTTAAAGCACTGGTCGAGAAGGAGTCGGGGAAGAAGGTGATTGCTCTAAGGAGTGATAACGGTGGTGAATTAATCTCGGCTGAATTCAAGGAGTTCTGCAGCGCAGAAGGGATTTGGAGAGAGCTCATCGCACCCCATAACCCACAGCAGAACGGGGTGGCTGAGCGGAAGAACAGAACGATCGTGGGTGCTGCACGGGCGATGTTGCATGATCGGGGCCTACCCCTTCACTTGTGGGCTGAGGCATGCAATACAGCAGTGTATGTGCAGAACCGTTGTCCTCACAAGGTTCTTGGCATGAGTACACCGAAGGAGGCTTATTCTGGCAAGAGGCCTGATATTTCCCATTTGTGGATTTTTGGTTCTCCTGTCTACATGCATGTGACAAAGGATGCGAGAAGGAAGCTGGATCCAACTGTTGAGGTTGGAATATTTGTGGGGTACACTGATACACCTCACAACTACCGGGTGTATGTGCCAGACAGTCGCAAGACTGTTGTGCGACGGGATATAAAATTTCGGGAGGAGAAAGCCATGCAGTGTTCGCTTGAGAGGGAGCCACACTTGCATGCAGATGAGGAGCTGTTAGTTCCTAAGGAGGAGCTTCCGGATGTGGATCAGCCACAAGAGGAAGTTCAGGAGGTGGAAGAAACCACCCATGCGGCGCCAACCATCAGAGGGCGCATGCGCACTACAGAAGCTGAGCGACTGGCTCGAGATGCAGAGAAGGTTGTAGGACCACCTACAGCACAGCGCAGACAGAGGCAGTCACCAGATCGGTACATTGGATACATGGCTCTTGTGAGTCAATGTGTTGTGACGGAGCCATCCTCTTTTGAGGAAGCTGTGGAGGAACCCGCATGGGTTGATGCCATGATCGAAGAATATGATTCGATCATCAGGAACAGTGCATGGGAGATTGTCCCAAGACCGATTGGGAAATCAGTTGTAGGTTCGCGATGGATCTACAAAGTGAAGCAGGCGGCTGACGGGAGTGTGGAGAAGTACAAGGCGAGATTTGTCGCCCGTGGCTTCTCACAGATCGAGGGGATTGACTATGAGGAGACTTTTGCACCTGTCGCAAGGTACTCTTCCATACGCACGATCCTTGCTCTCTCAGCGCAGATGGGGTGGCACATTCATCAGATGGATGTGAAGACTGCGTTCCTCAATGGAGTTATTGAGGAAGAGGTGTACATAGAGCAGCCTGAAGGTTTTGAGATCTTCAGCAGTGAGTCGCATGTGTGCCGACTCAAGAGAGCACTGTATGGGCTGAAGCAAGCACCTCGTGCTTGGTACACTCGGATAGACAGCTACTTCACTGGGCTTGGATTCTCCAAGAGTGAGGCGGATCCAAACCTATACCAGATTGTGGTGGAGGGGAAGCTGTTGATCATCGTACTGTATGTAGATGATATGATTTTGACTGGCGATGAGCAGTTGATACTTTCATGCAAGGAGGATCTTGCACGAGAGTTTGAGATGAAGGACTTGGGCATCCTTCATTATTTCTTAGGATTGGAGATTTGGCAGCGCAGCGGAGGACTGTTTGTTTCTCAGGGCAAGTATGCCCGGGAGATTCTGGAGAGGTTCAACATGCAAGGCTGCAAGCCTGTTGACACTCCTCGTCCTGGTGGTTGGAGGAAGGAGGATGCTACTTAAGCGGAGGTAGTGGATGCCACTGTCTATCGACAGTTGGTGGGGTCGCTTATGTATCTGGTCAATACACGACCCGATATATGCTATGCAGTTAACCAGCTTTCGTAAGCTATGATTAAGCCTACCAATCTCTTTTGGAAGGCATGCAAGCATGTATTGCGCTATATTAGAGGCACATCAGGATATGGTTCATGGTACAGACAAGAGGATCAGTTGAGGCAGCATGGCTTCATAGATTGGTATTGTTAGGTCCCTATATTACTAGTATAGTCCCTTATTTTTGTTAGTGTAACCCCCTTATTGTTATTATTGTACCCTTGTAACCCCCATTTTGTTATTATTGTGCCCTTAAATTATTATTGTTAGGTCGGCTAGGATTACATTGTGGCCCCACTAGGATTATATTGTGGCCCCATGGACTCCTATATATAGAAGGAGGTTTTGTTCATTAGTATCATCCAAGAATTGTTCATTTATGTAATGTATTGGAGGTGGACCCCTCGAAACTCAATCATTCTAAGGCATTCATATCTCTTTTCTTCTATTTTTGGAGTTGGTTACACAACATTTGGTATCAGAGCTTTGGGATTCTAGGGTTTCGCTGCTCCAAACAGGTCATCGTGGCATTGTCGCTATAAATTTTTTTCTACGAAGCTTCAAAAGCTGAAATTTTTAGGGTGCGAAGCTGAAATCGTGAGGAAGGTTGTCTAAAAATTTCAGATCTTGGTTCGCAATATTTTCGGAGATATGATCTGTGGAAGTTAGGTCTTTTTTCAGGCTCCTAAACAGGTCATCGTGGCATTTTCGCTATAACATTTTTTCTATGAAGGTTCAGAATCTGAAATTCATACGGTGCGAAGCTGAAATCCTGAGGAAATTCGTCAAAAAATTTCAGATCTTGGTTCGCAATATTTTTGGAGATATGATCTGTGGAAGGTAGTGCTTTTTCAGGCTCCTGAATTGCATCTCAAAGAGGTGATCGTGGAAAAAGTTCAATAACTCTCTCTCTGGGCATCGGATTGGAGTGCCGTAAAAATTGGTCACAAGTACACAGACTGCAGTTTCTTGGCTATCAATTTTAGAGACAAAGGAGGAAACAGTGACACGTGGAAATTCGTACAAGTTCGCTCTACTGAAACAGTCCATAATTAGGTCATTGTGGGAGATTGGACACAACTTTGTCTTGGAGAATCCAAATCAGGTCAGACCTGTGGCATTCAAAAGAGAATTCAGAGGGCTACTTCAGTGCTGAATTTAAGATATTGACGATCTGCAATCACAGAGATAACACAATTTCAATATCGAGCTCCTCAAAGAAAGTAAAAGGTGTGTATTTTTTTTTCCGAATTGCATAAGTCTTGTTTGAAGAATCAAGTTGAATTGATTGCAAGGGCCTATTGTAGAATAGGTATCAATATTGGATTCTAAAATGGCACCTAAAAATAATTCAACACCCATTAAGCCTTCAGAAGGCTCTACCATGGCTCATGAAGATGAAGAATTGCAACACGATCTATCAAAATTACACGAGCAAGTGCAACAAATTTCACTCTCACAAAGAGCAACAAAAAATGAAATGGAAGTTTTGAAGAAAGGCGTGGAAGTGAAGATGGATGGTTTGAAGAAAGGCATGGAAGCTAAGATGGATGGCGTGGAAGTGAAGATGGATGGTTTGAAGAAAGGCATGGAAGCTAAGATGGATGACATGGAAGTGGGCATCGAAGCTAAGATGGATGACATGAAAGACAACATGGAAAACATGAAGAATGATCTAAAAGCATACATGAAAGGCTTGATGACAAGCTTAAAACCAGAAATGATTCCTAATGGCGGAAATATAGTAGAAGAACCTCATGATGAGAACAAAATAAATGTTAATCGTGATTTCATAAACTCTAATGTTGGCGGGAAGAACCACCATATTCCAAAAATGGATATGAGGAAGTTTGATGGAAATGATCCTGTAACATGGATACTACAGATGGAGCAATATTTTGATCTCCATAATGTGAAAAACACACAAAAGGTACGCATTGCAACTTTACATTTAGAACAAAATACATTTGTATGGTATTGATGGCTTTGCTCCCGTAAAAAATTGTCACTTGGTCAATTTTTACGGAAGAAATGATAGCACATTATGAGGATACAAAGAGCAACACCTTCTTTAGCCAATTGATAAATCTCAAACAAAAGGGTTTGGTGGGGCAGCACATTGAGGACTTCCAAAAATTGAATATAAGGGTAACTGATATTCCAGAGGAACACAGGATTGATCTCTTCATAGGCACTCTAAAGGATAACATCCAACATGAAGTTCGTGTTTTGGAGCCCGATTCATTGGAGAAGGCATTCAGGTTGGCAAGAAAATTTGAATGTAAAATTATGGCGACAAGGAAGCCTACCACTCAATTCTATAAAGAAGGAAATGTTGCTACGCCTAGATTTCCACAACCTACAAGGTTGACACCACAGCAATTGGAAGAAAAAAGAGAAAAAGGGCTTTGCTACAGTTGTGATAGCAAATACACTAAAGGTCATAAGTGTGCTGAGAAGAAATTATTTTACATAGATTGTGAAGAGGAAGAAGAAAATGAACAAGAAGAAGATATACACCAAGAACCAGCCCCAGAAGAGGAAGAAATGAATCCAACCATATCGTGTAATGCACTGGCAGGAATTACCACTCCTCAAACTCTCAATATAAAAGGACAAATCAAGAAGAGAAAGGTAATAGTGTTGATTGATTCAGGTAGCACCCATAATTTTATTCATTGTAAGGTAGCCAAGGAATTAAATTGTTTCCTATACCCAGCACCAGAATGTCAAGTGATGGTTGCAAATGGAGGAACTATAAATTGCTTTGGAAAATGCCATAACATCAAGCTAACCATGGGGGAATATGTGTTGACTATTCCAATGCTTTCCATTCCTATGGGAGGTGCTGATGGTGTACTAGGAGTACAATGGTTACAATCTTTGGGGACGGTAGCTTTTAATTTTCAAGAACTTTTCTTGAAATTTTTTTCAGAAGGAAAGGAAGTCGAATTACGGGGTATTGAAAGGAAGCCGGGAAGGATAATAAGCTCTAATGTCATGACAAAGCTTCTAAAGAAAGAACAACGAGGCGTAATTGCACAATTATGCTCACTAGAAGTTCCGACATCAAAATCATCTATTTCTGCAGATCTCCAAAAGTCTTGGACAATCATTCCAAGGTGTTTGAAACTCCCAAAGGACTCCCACCTATTCGTGATCATGATCATGCTATTCATTTGATTCCAGGAAGTGTTCCTCCAAACATTCGGCCTTATAGATATCCTTACTTCCAAAAGAGCGAAATTGAACGTATGATTGCAGAAATGTTGGAGGCGGGTATAATTCAACCTAGTCAAAGTTCTTTCTCTGCTCCTGTAGTATTGGTACACAAGAAGGATGGATAATGGAGAATGTGTCCGGATTATAGGGAGCTCAATAAGCTCACCATTAAAGATAAATTTCCCATTCCTGTGATTGATGAATTATTGGATGAATTACATGGAGCAATTTATTTTACCAAGTTGGATCTTCGTTCAGGATATCATCAAATTAGAATGAAGAGTGAAGATATTCCAAAAACATCATTTCGAAATCATGAGGGTCATTATGAATTTTTGGTCATGCCTTTTGGCCTTACCAATGCACCTTCTACATTTCAAGGGTTGATGAATTCCATTTTCAAACCCTTCCTTAGAAAATTTGTGCTAGTATTTTTTTGATGATATACTAATCTACAGCAGGTCTTGGAAGGATCATGTTGAACATGTTGACAGGGTGCTCAAACTATTGCAGGAGAAACAATTATATGCAAAAAAATCCAAATGTTTCTTTGGAGTACAAGAGGTGGAATATCTGGGTCATATTGTATCTCACGAGGGTGTTAAAGTAGACCTAACAAAATTAAAGCCATTAAGGAATGGAAAGTCCCCACAACCATAAAGAAGTTGCGAGGATTTCTCGGGTTAACAGGGTATTATCGCAAGTTTGTTAAGAATTATGGGAGAATAACGGCACCTCTAACAACATTATTGAAGAAAGATGCATTTTCATGGACTCCTGAAGCAACTAAGGCCTTTGAACATCTTAAAGAGGCAATGTGCCTAGCACCGGTCTTAGCTACGCCAGACTTCACAAAAACCTTTATTGTTGAATGTGATGCCTCAGGAAATGGAATTGGTGCAGTTTTAATGCAGGAAGGAAGACCCATTGCTTTTGAAAGTCGTCCAATCAAAGGAAAGTATTTACAGAAACCTATTTATGAGAAGAAAATGTTAGCAATACTGCATGCACTAAAGAAATGGCGAACTTACCTAATGGGAAGACACTTCAAGGTAAAAAATGATCATGATAGTCTTAAACACTTTTTGGAACAAAGACTATCTTCAGAAGAGCAACAAAAATGGGTCAAAAAGATGTTGGGTTATGACTTTGAAATAATATACAAAAAAGGGAAGCTAAATGTTGTTGCAGATACACTCTCAAGAAAGAATGAAGAGGTGGAAGCATTGCTTTGTGCCATTTCTATTATCCAACCAGATTGGATAACCGAAGCAAGAGATGAATGGAAGAAGGACAAAGAAGTGTGGACACTCATTCAAAAGTTGCGGCAAGATCCTAGTACATTTGATACATTTAGTTGGAAAAATGATTCCTTATGGTACAAAGATCACTTATATATTTGTAATAATTCCCAACTAAAACAAAAGATTCTTCTGGAATTGCACACTTCTCCTTTAGGAGGACACTCAGGATTTTTAAAAACTTACCACAGGGTGAAGAAAGAATTTTTTTGGGATGGCCTTAAATCTGATATTCAAAAGTTTGTAGCGGAATGTTTGGTTTGCCAGCAGAATAAAGTTGAGACAATTAAGACCCTGGGACTTCTACAACCTTTATCCATTCCAAGTCAACGTTGGGAGGAGATTTCAATGGATTTTATCACGGGTTTACCTAAGTCCGAAGGAAAGAGTGTCATCATGGTGGTAGTTGATAGACTTACCAAGTATGCACACTTTTGTGCATTATCTCATCCATTTAAAGCAAGTACAGTTGCTACTACATTTGTGGACAGAATTCAAAAGCTACATGGAAGCCCAAGGGTTATTGTGAGTGACAGAGATCCCATTTTTACGAGAAATTTTTGGACGGAGTTATTTTCTTGTTTGGGCACTCAATTAGCTCATAGCTCATCTTATCATCCTCAATCTGATGGTCAAACTGAGATAGTAAATAAATGTTTGGAAGGATATCTTCGTTGTTTTGTATCGGATAAACAAACACAATGGGCCAAGTGGTTACCTCTCGCTGAATGGTGGTATAACACTTCATTCCATACTGCAGCAAAAATGACCCCATTTATGGCACTTTATGGATATCATCCATCATCGATCACATCATCTTTAAGGGAAAATTCGAAGGTTCAAGCAGTGGAAGATCACGTCGAGCATCAGCAAGAAGTTCTCCAACTCTTAAAGGATAACCTGAATTTGGCACAAAATCGAATGAAACAACAGGCAGATCAACATCGCAGCGAGAGAAGTTTTGATATAGGAGATTGGGTATTTTTACGGCTACAGCCATATAAACAAATGTCCCTCAAACAAGCTAAGAAGGATAATAAATTATCGCCAAAGTACTATGGTCCTTACAAGGTGTTGCAAAAGATTGGTACTATGGCATACAAATTGGAGCTTCCTGCTTCTTCGCGAGTACATCCAGTTTTCCATGTTTCATGCTTAAAGAAGGTTATAGGAGAAAATCTTCCAGTTCAAACAATATTGCCGGAACTTGATGAGGAAGGAAAAATCATATTGGAACCAGAAGCGGTCATGGAAACAAGAACTCGACAACTACGGAATCGATCAATTTCAGAGTATCTCATCAAGTGGAAGAACTTACCCACTGAAGATTCTACATGGGAGGATGTGAATTTTATACAGAAGCACCCAGAGCTACTCAAGCATTGAGGACAACACTTTTTTGAAGGAGAGGGGCATGTTAGGTCCCTATATTACTAGTATAGTCCCTTGTTTTTGTTAGTGTAACCCCCTTATTGTTATTATTGTACCCTTGTAACCCCCATATTGTTATTATTGTGCCCTTAAATTATTATTGTTAGGTCGGCTAGGATTACATTGTGGCCCCACTAGGATTACATTATGGCCCCATGGACTCCTATATATAGAAAGAGGTTTTGTAAATTGTATCATCCAATAATTGTTCATTTATGTAATGTATTGGAGGTTGCCCCCTCGAAGTGGCTTATTTCTAAGGTGTTCATATCTCTTTTCTTCTATTTTTGGAGCTGGTTACACAACATCATATCAGAGATTGTGTTCAGCGGAGAATCATGATGCTTTCATATGTTCCCATGGAGGATCAAGATGCCGACATCCTGACGAAGGCGCTCACCAGGAGCAAGTTCGAATTCCACAGAGGCAGGATAGGGGTTGCAGATAATCCATATCTTGCTGAGAGGGAGTGTTGAAAATGCAGCAAGATGATGGAGCTTAGTGAAATGAAGTCGCCTTCACTAAGTGGGCCCGCAGGCGAATTCCGGCGCAAAGTCTATTTTTAGACTATGTCTATTTTTAGACATATGGAGCATGGTTCGGGAATTCCAGTTTGAGATTCTTGGAGCATTGGTCATGTTGGTAAAAATAGATGAGACTCTATTTTTTAGGTCGAAGAGGTCGAAGTCTATTTTTAGACTGCCTCTCCTAAAAATAGGGAAGCCAAATATTATTTACCCTTAATAATATTTGGACTAGAAACTTCAGTTTACTCTCTTGGAGCACTTTAGTTCGAGCTACAGAAGTGGCTCATGCATCTGACAGAGGAATTACGCTATTACCAAGGGTTTGATGGCATCATGCATGGTTGAATTCAGTTAGGACTTCAGTGGCAGAAGTTTGGTGGAGTTAATGAGACAGATAGTGGAGTTGTGTTCTGTTTATTTTAGTTGAACTAGTTGAGATTAGTTTAACTAGCCAATCAATTAGTTATGAGTGGAGTGAATTAAATATTATTTAATTCATTAATTAGTAACTCATTATTCAACTCAAGAACACATCAGTTCACTACAGTGCATGATCAGTTCAGTGGAGACCAATGAAAGAGGTAGATGAAAGGGTGGAGTTAGCTATCAGTGGCGACATCAGTTGTGCATGAGATTTGCACCACACTTGGAGGAATTTCCCATGATGATTGCGCTGTCAAGCCAAGGAGATTCGAACCTTGGATCTCTATATAGACAGCCCATGATTGCGCAATAGAGGCAAGGCAATTGGCGGTGAGTTTTGAACCAGTAACCTGTTCAAAACTGAGCTAGATTGTGTGTAACTTCATGAGAAAGTACTGAGTACTTGTGAGGAGTATTGTACTGAGTTTGTTACATGATTTTTCCATTATAATATACACAATAGCTGCGGGGTTTTCAGCTATAAGCTTTCCCCATACATACTGTGTTAATGTGTATGATGATTTGATGTGTTATCGCTTGATTTATTTTCCGCATGTTTGATGATCTGAGTGGAAGAGATTATGTGTTGCATATAAATTCAAATTGTATGTGATCAGGATAGTCTCGGTGGATAATTAATTATTATCCAGAAAATTTCTACACTTGGCGCATGTTAGGGTCCCGTGATTTGGCTGATTGGCAAGCCAAATGACAGTGTAACATCAAACCAAGATTTGGAGCCCAAGGACCTAGCCTTCTTGGACTCAGAGAGGGCTCTCTCTATATATGTAAGAGATATCTGTGTGTTTGTTTATTGTGTTCTGATTTTAGGCTAGTTATGAAGTGAGTTTTTATTTTTGTTTTTTAAGTTGTGAGGGATGAAACTGATCAAAGATACAAAATAGATAACAAGATGTTAGATTAACTGGGCTATGGGGTCAAAAGGTCAAGAAAGCTATTAGATGACGATACAAGGATGTTGAAGGGCCGATTTGATTCAAGGTAGAAAGGATCTTTGGGAAAAATGGAGTAAATGGACATCAAGTTTGTGAACAACAAAGAGTTTCAAGCATCACTGGTTCAATAGATAACATAAACATGGTAGGGCAAACCATTAATCATGCAAAATGTAACTATAAACTAATTAATACATATAAACAAACATTCAAGCCATGCATAGAAGTATAAGACCCTCTAACTTTGGGAAATGGCTATCAGACTTTGGGGAAAACACATAACACAGACTAACAACTCAAAACACTATGCCGGAACGCCTAAACACAGTACTTCAAGTTATTGGGCACTTTGAACAACGAGATTTGCATAGTTTTAGGCAAAGGGCTAGATCTGAACTAGGCCTCCTTGGTTCAAACAAAATGATAATCTAATCAATCAAAGAGATAGTTTCATGGATGGGACTATGGACAGTCATAGGTAAGCAGGGCACACCATACATCCTACTCAACATGCATAGAACTATGAATGAAACTAGCTACAATATCCTCAAGTTATCAAAGAGCAGTTAAGAATTCTTTAATGCAACTAAGGAAAAAGAAAACATAAAAGCTATGAAAATTCAGGAATTTTGAGGTGCCTCCATGGGCATATCTCAAATTTGTTCTCTACTGATCTATAGCAAGCAAGAAACATGTATTATGAATGAAAACTAGAAGACAACAACAAAGCAAGAGACACTATCCCATTCTACCATGTCGTGGAATCCATCAACAATCCTTCATCATCCATCCAAGAACATTCAAGAGGCAATCCAAAAGCATAATACAAGTATTTTCTCCAAAGCTCATATGACCATATATTGCTTCTCTTCTCAAGTTCAGCCTTGTTTACAATGAGAGCTTGTGGAATAAATAGGCTCAAGTGAGGAAAACCTCATGGTTCAACTTCCATCCTCATTGGCCTAATCAAAATATCTAAACTTGTCCTTGAGGCTTTGCAAAGCCCAAGGCACAAAAATATCTCATAAAATATCTAAAAAGCGCTAAAAAAGGAAAAATAATTGACTTTGCATCATTTTCCAAGTGTAAAAATAGCTAAACGCACATTTGGAAAAAACAGATTTTAGAGGTTCAAAAATTACAAAAATATTTCAAATTTACATCAGAAAAAGGTCCCCTTATTTGTCGGAAACATTTGGCAGCCTTCCTGATGTCGAAACAAGGCTCATGATAGCTCGTTGGAAAGCTCTGAGTGTCTACTTTCCGGCGCAACTAAAATTTCTTCAATCTGATACCCAGAAGTCCTCCAAATCTGCACATGTGTGTAAAAAGACAGAAAATTACAGTCTGTTGATAGACCGGGCAGAGTGTGCAAAATGTGAGCCTTTTTCGCTGTTTTGAGGAGGAAAATGATCTCCAAATGGTCTGAAAATCACTGAGGGTGTGCTCATGAAATTATGGCATCCAATGATACCATCCTCCTCCTTTTTTTAATCCCCAAAATAAAATGGCGAATTTCATGAGTTTTGATCAAAAACTCAAAAATGCTAAAAAACCAAAACATGTCAAAAAGTGCCCAAAATTGGTGTGTATGACCCTCAAGGGTCTTTGGCAACATTTCTGAAGCTTGGGCCCAAACTCCAAGTTTAAAGGTGTTTTTCTTTCTTTTCTTCTAGAAACTACTGTCTTTGATCATCATCCTTATTCTGCTGCTCAAGCTGCTGAGTTGTTGTTGTTCAGCACTCTTTTCCTCTTTTTCCTGCTGCTGCTCATCTTCACCACTATCATGTTGCTGCCCCTCATCTTCAGTTTGCTGCTCCTGAAACATTGCCTTTCTTCTCTTGCATGCAACTCAATGAATCAATTCAACACCATAACACAGTGAAACAAATGTATCTATATAGTCAAAGGTTACTATGTTTATAGAAATGGTGACAGAGCTTGAAAGGTTTTTTTTTTTTATGTGGTAACAAAGGTCTTGTAGCAGTCAAACAATCAAGGCTCTTCTTCAAACAAAACCCTGCTCCCTTTGGTATGCCTTTCAACTAACATTTTAGTGATAAGCATACAGGCAATCAAAATGTAATACATAGTTGAATGTTTTTCTGAGTTTGGATAAGGTCATCCAGTTCCTTGTGTTTTGGTGTGATTACAAACAATCCTGCAGGAGTCAAACAACAAAAACTCCTCTTAACCAAAACACTGCCCTTGTGTTCACTTTTCTTCATAAAAAGTTTAACAATACCTCCAAATGGCGAGCTACAGCTTTATACACTACTTCTGCTAAAAGAGAAACATTGTTTTTGCCTTTTACCACATTAAGGAAAACAATTTGAAAATGAGAAAACACCTAATAACAATCACTGTTATCTGAAACTAAGCCCACTGTTTTTCATTTCCCAAACTCTGTTTTCCTGCTTTTAAACAGTGCCTCTACCCTTTAATACTGCTTTGAGGATTGTTAGTTGGGCCCTTTGTCATCCATCAAGATATATTATTTTGCTAATGCCAGTGCTGGGGAAATAAAACCATTGCAACCCGAGTTTTTTAGCACAACTATCAACCCTTATCACCACTTACTTTGTTCTCACTATTTCAGCTAACAAAGGTATTGTATTAACTCAGTTTCGAGGGCAGTTTAGTTTTTTTGAGGCAAGAATGATCACCTCCTTTCAGCCAACTGTATCCATCATCCTCAAATCTTTTCATACTGATATACTTTGACTTTGCACCCAGGGTTTCATTTTTTCCACCATTACTTAGTCTTTTGATAAACGAGGCATATGATTACCCTTTAGAAATTAAAACATACCAAGAAGGCACATTAAAACCTTGGAAATTCGATGGTGGCTGTTGTTGAGGAGTTAGAGCAGTGTTTCTGAGCTTTTGAAGGCGTTTTTGATCACAAATATGTGCGCGGCACGTTTGCTAATGAAAGCGCCGTGCTGTCGGGTCACTGTCAGGCTGACAGGACCGACGCGCACTGGCGCGCCGCGCCACAGTTATAGCTCTTTGTAAATTTTGTTCCAGGCGCGCCGCGCAACCTTTGGACCCCAAAAACTCTGCTTTTCCGATCATAACTTGCTTTCTTTGGTTCAAGGAAATGGCAAGGGGCTTGTTCTTTCATTTTTACACCACTGCCTTTGTCTATTTGAAACAAAATGACTTCGAATGTGTCAAGAAGGACCCCTACTCTTTGAAAATTGTTGGTGAAGAAGATCTGTGCATCTTAGTTTGAACAATGGTAATGGTTGTGACTTTTTCCAAAAGCCAACTCCATTCATTGTACTTCACATATTTGAAAAGTGACTTTTGTCACTGCTGACCCTTCCATTTCCCTTTTCAAAATGTGACATTTTCTCAACAATATACCAATGGAGCACCTTTGCCACTTTGCAAGGAGGTCCCTTCTCCCTTTCGTAACCTAAACTGACATCTTTGTCCCTGATTCTTTGGAGGAAATGGTGCCTTGTGAAAACTGATGTAACTGTTAGGTGTCTTTGAGTTTTCTTCTTTGACTGTGGGTAGAAGATAAAACAGGAGATGATACACCAGAGTTAGAAAGTGAACAAGGAGAGCTGCCCTTTTGTTTTTATGTGAAGGAGGTCTTCACTGTCTTATTGCAGTGCTCTTTGCTGAGGGAGAAACTGAACTGTCACCCACTTGTCTTTGTCAACTTATGATAAACCTATTTGAAAAGGCACTTGTTCATAAATGGAGTTTCTTTCATGTGGAAAATAATGACATGCCTGATTAGCTTTCCATGGTTTTCCAGGATTTTTAAAACTCAGATCATAACATGTTTATGTCTTTGTGTTGAGGAGGCAAGTATATGAGATGTGGAATGACTGTTGGAATATTTCATAGATACCAAGGCTTTTATTAGCCATCTTTTTCCTAATGAAACTCTGAAAACACCAACCCTACTGCATCTGAAGGATACATTTGTCTTTGTGGTGGAGTGTAGATCGCAACACCATGAACTTGCACTGGCGCTTTGAATGATAGCAAGATGTCACATGCCTGGGACTGTGTACTACTTGCCTGCCTTTTCTTTATGTTCATCCAGAAACCATGGACTGTATTCCACATTTCAACAGAAACAAAAGAACACACAGAGGTCCTTTTTACTGAAGTATTTTCCTGTTCAAGACTTATTTGAGCCATTCATATTAACACCCCTGCAGAGGTATTTTGTTATGATAGCTTTGATCAATGGAGTCTCTTTTTGATGCGCCATGATGATGATGCTGGAAATTTCAATTTATCTTCTTTCTTAGGACATACAACCAAAAACCCTGCTTTCTTTTGTCTTGCACATTTCAGATCTTAGCCCTGTTTTGATCATCACTTTCCTTCAGAAACCTTGAATCACTGTTTCACTGTCTAGTAAAAACAAACTTGTGCTTGTAGTCAGTTTTGTAATTTCTTCAAATAAATATTAGCCATCGCCCTCTACTTGTAGATGAAGGAGGCGCCTTAACCCTCTGCTTGTAGATGAAGGAGGTTCTTGTCCATGACAAATTACTAGTCTGTTTGACAGTGTTGTCTTTCTTCTAATGTGATTTCATGCTGAATGGAAACTGTAAGGTCTTGATTAGTAACTCCTTACCCTGCAGATGTATCTCAGGCTCATGTTTACATTGAGAAGCAGTTGTTCTTCTGAATGTGGATTCAAGAATTTTCTCCTGAGATGATGACATGTTTCCTGTCTTTGTAAAATCCATAAAACACTGTAAAACACCTAAAATCAGCTTGAGACTGTGGTTTATGCAGTGCTGAGACTTAGGGGTGTGTAAGTGGCGCAACTTAGAGCTGTGATCAATTTCATTTGCAGAGTGGGAGGTCTGTCATGATTGGTATGTAGCAGATGGAGGTTTTTTGGCCTTTTGATGGTTGCAAAGGGTAAAATTCCTTAAAGCGCCACTGCCTAACTTAAGGGAGGCTTTTGGAACAGACTTGGATTATCTTTTTAGGGATGATGAGTAGACTAGTAGGGCTAAAGTTAGATAGGATAGTGATAATGAGGTTTAACCTAGACATGGGCGGACTGAAAAGTAGGAGGGCGAAAAAAGTTTTATGAGGGTTTTCTACATGACAAATTGACATATGGAGATCAGCTTCTAGAAAACTCAGCTATGGATTTAGTCATCACCAACAAGTGAAAAATGCTGATGACTAACAGCGTAGTTCTGTCTTCAAGTACCATTCAGTGGGCACCTTTCCTAGCGCGTGAATAAACATATGAACCCATTCAGGTCTTGGTTCTATACCCCATACATGATTCCACTTGGCCAGATGGTTGCATGGATCCTCTTTACCAGAATATACATCCTCCATCTTAATTACTGGACATTCAAATCATAGCCTCATCATGCATGGACATTCCTCCTAGTTTCCCACATTCTCCTTATGATTTTCCCACCATATTGTTGGGGTTGTGCACAAGCCAAGATCCAAAACATGGAATCTCTATCCTTCTAGCAAAAAACTTTCTATCTCTCCTATGAACATGTTTACATCATTCAAGCCATCATAATGTGGTAAATCATGTACCTCAGAATTTATACAACACAAAGATTAGGTTACACGATTACTACGCAACGCAGACACCTTATGCAATTGGTTCTGCCAATTCTACAGTTCTTCATTAGATTTTGAAAAACAAGAACTATCCTTCTCCCACTTAAGATTCCCATATGATGCTGGAATAATCTAGTCCTCCTCATGCAAAGTTAGCTTATAAATTTGATCAATCCCGTCCTCTGTGCACATTGGTTCAATATACCTTTGGCATTCTGCAGGATCTAGGGGAATGATTACCTGGACTCCATTGCTCTCAAAATCCATTCTTATTTTCTTTAGATTGATAACGCCATCCATGTCAATAGATCAATCCAATCTTAGCAGTTCAGGGTAAGGATCAATATCATCTACAATTTGTATGACCTCAAACTCTGCCAACACCTTAACACCTTCTACATTGACCACCACTTTTGACAACCTTCCTAGAGGAATGATCTTCTGCTGATTAGAAATGCGCAGTTGGATGGTAGACCATTCTAGCTTGGGCTCTCCCATGTGCTACCATGTTTGTTTAGGTAAAACATTAGCATCTGATCCCAAATCCAAAATAACTTGGTACATTTCATAAGCACCAATCGGTGCGGTCAGGCGCATCTCCCTACCTGTTCTCTTCTTGTTTTTATAAATTTTGTTGACTGCACGCTTTTATACCATGGGTTGTTCTTTCTCAACACAATTATCTATCAATTCCTGTATATTTTCAACAACCTTCTTGTGGCACAAAAACTTGATGCATGTGTTGGCAAAAAAGGAGGTCTCAAGGCAAGTCCTAGGTTTAGGCTCAGGGCCAACAAGATTTCGTTGTAGTCTAGGACAACGCCGACATTTTCACCCTACTCAGGAGAGCAAGGATTCTCACCTAAGGCATGTCGTGACCTTACTAGGATTAGAAACTAGGCCATTAACATCGAAGAAATATTTTTAACAACAAGTCATCCATCAATTCATATAGAGCACAGTTATCATATATCAACTAAGATACAAATTATCATTTATCCATACACAATCTGAGCATCAAATTAAAATTTTAAAATAGCTAAACATTCATTAATCAAAAACCATCAACTATTCCATAGCGCACAACACAACATCTCAATCTAGTACATACAGGCTCCTCAGAGCTCTCCACCTCTCTCCTCTTCTCGGAGTCGCTCCTTCCTTAATTATCTACTCCTACCAACTGACATTGTCAGTATTTTCCCTTTTTTGCTCAGCTATTCCTTTGCACTCCGTCTCTTTTCTGCCACCGGCTCTGTTTCTGGGAGTTATGCTGCCTGTTCGTTGTCTCCCATTCCTTCCATTTGTTTCGTCACCTGCCTGCGCTCCACCACTTATCTTCAGGTTTTCCGCAACTCCAATGGATCCTTGCCTATATTTATTGCACTCTACCACCTGTTCCTTTTGCTCATATCCTTCTGCAACTCAAAACTGTATTGTCCAAAACAAATGCCCCAACAGGCCTCGAACACGTGCTATTGACTCGTCCCGATTGAATACTTTCCTTCCGTAACTGTCCCTGGTTGTCCCTTGACTTCTGGTGCTGGCAGAATTCCCTCCCCTGTCTCCATTTATGTCTTCTCCTGTTCTGGTTGGCCATCCTTTAACAAAGGCCGCAACTCTAGAGCCTTGTTCATCACCTCTGTCTTGAGTTGTGTGAACTCAGTGATTTCTTTTTGCCAAGATTTTATTATGGGCTCCATCACGGTGACCACTTTGTTAGCATAATTTTCATCCATCACTTGTGGCAGGTTGTTGAACATCTCTTTGAGCTTGGGTTCGGCCTCGGATGCCAGTTGCTGAATTGTTTCTACCTTCTGTTTCACGGGGTGTCGTAGGTCCCTGAGGAGTTGTTTAGTCATCGTCGAGCTCTCTTTGATTGTCTGAATTTGTGTCTCAAGTGCATCAGCCTAGTCATATAGTTGAGTGGGCTGACCAGATCTATTGTTCCCTTTATTGCGAGAAAGATATTTTGTAGTCTCTCAAAGACTAGCTGAGCTTTCATTGTACGTGAGTTGGAGCACTCATGGAGTTTCTCTAGTGGGTTGTATTCATGTATGACCGTTGTTCCCAACATCTCCTTCATGTCCTTCATCTGTTTCTGCCTCTCTGCTACCTTTTCCACGTACACCGTAGAAGGTTTCAGTAGCGTTGGTTTCGTTGTGAGTGCTTCTTTCAGTTTTTTATTTGCATGGCCGAGGGTGGAACATATCATCTTTACACGAAGTGATCTCTCAACCACCGAGCATGATGAAATTTCTGCTGGCACGCTGTTGTCTATAATAGTGCTTGTTGGCCATAGGTCTTTGAAGTTCGTCGTGACCTATTCAATTTGATGTTAAAGGTCATCCCTCTCGTGCTGGAGTTGATTGTGCTCATCAATAAGCGCAATAACTTGTTGATGATGTTGTTCATATCTTTGTAGGAGGTCATTGTGTAGGTTCTCTCCCTCCTGTGCTGCTATCTGTATGAAATTGAAGAGTTTTCCCGGTCCCAAATTTTGCATATCGCCACTTCTCATCATTTCTAGGCTTGGATTCCGCTCCCTGAGGGGTTACCCACTAGAAATCGATCATTCTGAGTGTCCTTGTGGAGATGTGGGTTGACTTGGTGAGGCTGGTTGAGATTCTGGAATGTGATGATTGGTGGATGGTGGTTTCGGTATGAACGGTTGTAGTAATAATGTGGACTGTTGGAATGGGTTTAGTGAGGTTTCAGTAAGCGATGTATCAGAAATGGGTGACCCTACATGGATTAATAGTTATAGAATGGTACTTTTCCCTACTATGGTTGGGTTAACCTCAGTTACTCTAGTTGTACCTGAGTTAACTTCCACCTCAACATCAATGACCATTAAAGTGCCTGTTGGTATCGGGTCGGAGATGGTCGCGAAAGTGGATGGAGTATGGGTTGAGTGGTCTTTGGATGTGAATGATGGCTGACATGCTTGGGCATTATAACACTATGGAACCCCCCCCCCCCCCTGACCACAATTGGTTGCGATAGGATCTCCATATCGCAACAGGGAGATGGTTGTGTTTGCGCAACATGTGGATTATGATATAAAATATTCCTACTCTATTGGAGGATTGAAATGATTATTCTAGGAACAAGAAATAAACTATTCTACGCTCATCTCAGTTGCGAGAGAGTTATTGACTCTAATATACTGACTCCTCTCAGGTGTGAGAGTTATTATAATAAAAAAATTTGCTGCTTACTCATGATAGGGCTTCAGGCGTGCACCATTAACCCATCCTTGAAGTATCTCTCCATCTAGTTGCGCTAGCTTGACCACTTCTGAGTCCCTGATCTCAATGATGTAGTACAAGCCCATCCAGTGCATCCTGAGCTTTCTTGAGAATTTATGGAATTTTTTGTCATAGAGCAGTACTTTTCCGCCAATCATAAATGTTTTGTGCTTGATGTGGCGGTCATGCCAGGCCTTCTATCCTTGTTTCAGTACCGTTTGATGGAAATCCTCCAAAATATTCTTCCAGTTCCTGAAATTCATGAAGGTGTCCAGAGATGGATTCTTCCTCTGTCATTTGTGTTGTTGTGGCAATTAAGAGACTTGGTATGACAAAATTGGTTGGTACTATTTCTTCCTTCCTATACACTGATTTAAATGGAGTTTGATTATGTAACCTATTTATGGTTGTCCTGTATGTCCACAATGTGGCTCGTATTCTTTCATCCTAGTCGTCGTAGTTAGCATTGCATATCTTAGTTAATCCTTTCTCCAAGATTTTGTTGAAGGCTTCGACAGTCCCGTTCGCCAGTGGGTGGTACGGATTGCTCTTGTGTTGTTGTATCATGAAATTCTCTAGTAGTGACATTAATAAAGTGTGTGCCTTGACCACTCGTTAGGCTCCTTGGACAACCAAACCTACTAATTATGTTTTCAAAGATAAATCTGGTTGTTCTATCTCTTGTACAGTCCTTTACTGGTGCCACCTCTACCCATCCTGTGAGTTAGTCAGTTGCAGTGATGATATATCTTGCTTGTGAGTGTCACACGATCGGCGCAATTGGTCCTATGAAGTTGACTGACCACTTTTCAAATGCTTGCACATCCCTTATAGGTTGTAGGGAAGCTCATCACGATGTAATGGTCAGCCCGTTCTTTGACATACATCGCATTTCTTCACATATTCCTTGATGTCTTTATGCGTGGTCGGCTACCATAATCCTGCTTGCAGTATCTTCCTTGCGGTACGTTTTGCACAGACATGGCCTCCCACAACTCCATTGTGACACTCCCACAAGATGCCTGCTCTTTCATGATCTAATACACATCTTCGTGGTATATGATCCAGACCCATTTTATATAACTGCCCGATTATGAGTTGGTATTCAACTAATTTTACTACTAAGTGTATTTCGTTGGGCATTGTCCTATACCTAAGTATGTTTCTATTTGTTCCAGATAATTTGGAACGGCTTCTACCCGTAAAAGATCAGAATCCAGTAGCTGATCATCAAGTGGTCCCCCATTTTCTCCTTTTTCCAATCTTGATAAATGGTTGGGACCAACATTTAGCCTTCTCGGATTTAGTATGACTTCGAATGTGAATTATTGGAATAGTAGAAGCCACCTGCAGATTCTTCCCTCTAGGACAGGTTTGTTTACTAAATATTTTAGCACTGAGTGATCTATGAATAATTTGAAAGTCCCTCCCAATAAATAGTGGCAGAATTTCTGTAAAGAGTATACCATCGCAAGAGCTTCCCTCTATGTTTTTGTGTAGTTCCTTTCTGTCGTGGATAACTTTCTTCTTGCAAAATACACTGGGTGGTCTATGGAATTTTCTCCCGGCTGAATTAGCACTGATCTCAAAGCAATACTTGAAGCGTTAATGTGTACATGGAACTGTTTATCGAAATTTGGATGGGCCAAAATAAGTGCACTTGCTAGTTTCTCCTTCAATGTGTCCAATTCTTTGGTGCATTCATCATTCCATATGAACAATTATGTTTTCCGCAACAACTTTTCCTGTGATGTTGTGATCTTACCATAGTTGCAGATAAACATCCTGTAGTATCCTGTGTGTCCAAGTAGTGATCTCAATTGCTTAACATTTTTTGGGGCATCCATATTCACAATTACCGCCACCTTTGTGGGATCCACACATACGCCTTGCTTACAAACAACATGTCGTAGTAGTGTTCCAAATGGTACTGAAAAAATTCACTTTTTGAGATTCAGAGAAATTTGAAGTTTTTTGCACCTGTTAAACATTATCCTTAATATACTTGCATGGTTTTTTAGTAGACTACACACCGTCCAATCATCCATATATACTTCTATAAACTTATGAATATAATCTCTGAATGTTGCTATTACTATTCTTGAAAATACAATTGGCGCATTCTTTAACCCAAAAGGCATGACGTGATAGGAATATGATCCCCATTCTGTTGTGAAAGTGGTTTTTCTTTTATCTTCTTCTGCTATTCGTACCTGCTGATACCCCGAGAAGACATATGTGAATGAGTATGCTTCATTTCCCACCACATTGTCTAGAACTTCTTCACTAAATGGTGTTGGGAAGGGGTTGTGAATACATGCATTATTTAGACTTCTGTAATCTACACGTACTCTAATTTTATTTTTTCCATTTTACTCTGTATTACTATTGGGCTGACCCATTCTGCTTCCTCAACAGGAAAGATCAAGCCTACATTCAACATTTTATCTATTTCTGCTTTAACATTTTCTTTCACTCTTGGATTCAGGCGGTAAGGTCTATGTTTTACTGGCCTGGCATCAGGTTTCAGTACGATGCACATCTCCCCCAAGTCTCATTTAATTCCTTTGAGTTTTGCCACTGAAGATGGGAATAAGTCTTTGTATTGTTGTAGCAGATCAAAAATTTCTTTGGTGGTTTCTGTATCCCAATAATATCCTATGGATGCGATCTTGGGATTTTCTTCATTCCCAATGTTATGTTTCTTTGTCTTCAGGGGTAATAGGTGTAATCCTTCAATAGTCAGTTCCTCCTGTATTTCTCGCTCCCCTTCCTTTTCTTCGAAAGATAGATGTCAAAGGTTTTCTAAATCATCATCATCTATCTCCCGATCTATCCTTTAGCATGCTACTGATTCTTTGGCTTTCTGATCTGACATGGATATCTCCTCGATTTCCTCAAGCTCTGGAAAAAACAATATTCTTTTAATTACTTGTAAGGTCTCCGTAACTTGTTTTGTATCTCCTTTGAAAGAAAAAATCTGAGTAAATATTTTTGCAATTGTTTCCTAGGTGTCTGTTTCTCTCTTCTTTTCCTCTGTCAGGTACCAATATTTTGGAATGGTGTCTAGTGAATGTATGAAACTGTGTACCCATAAAGATTTTTTATATTCCTCTTTTCTACACTTACATTCACATATTTTTAGATGTATTAAGGGATCTGAGTCTCCTCAGTACTTTTTCTCTGGTCACGGTCCTGAAGCTGCCTAAAATATTGTTTTGATGGATTTCCCACCATCTTGATGAAGTGGATTGTAACGCTACATCCATGAGAAGAACTCTATGTTCTATTAGCACCTTGTCTTCAAATTTATTAATGGATGTATTCACAATTTTCATATTTGTAGGTGTTGAGTATTCTCTTACCTTTGTGCCAATCTAGTTCACTCCTCGAACAGTGGCGCATATTCTGGTGTTGATTTCGTATCCTCCTTGTTGCCAGTCATCCCAGGCCACTTATGATCTGGTGTTAAAACTTTGAACACTCCTCCATATTCCTGCGCCTCCTGTTGTAGGATTAATGTAATCTTCTCTTTTGCCTACTGTCATTTGGTAGAGTTGATCTAAAAGTTCTGATTCCTCTCTTTTTTTGACATTTTTTGTGTACCGGGGTCCCTAATATGGATCCAATGGTTGGACCACCCTGACCTCACCATCTTCAAATATCATCAACTCCTTCTTCAAGTCAATAAATGCATAATTTTAAAAGGCTCAATCTATTCCCAGCAAGGCGGGATAGGGATCCTTGTCACCCATGATATCTATTACTTCAAAGTTTGTATAAGTTTTTACTCCCGTGACATCAACCTCGAATTCTTCTAACCTCCCTATTGGTACAATGCAGTATTGGTTTTCCATTCTTATTTGTATCGGTGAATATGATAGCTTTGGCTTTCCCAGTGCTTCCCATGTATTTCTAGGCAAAATGTTGACATTTGATCTGAGACCTAACATTGTGTCCCTTATTTGGAATCCTACAACTTGAGAATTTATATGGAACTCTTTTCCAGTTCATCTCATATTTATTTTTACCCTTCTTTTATATTTTTCAGATGAGTTGGTGTTAGATGAGTCCTCATGTCCTGCTCCTCCTTGGACTACCATCTCTATATTTTGCTTCAATTGCTCCAGTAATTTTCCATTATTCACAATCTTAAAGAACAGTCGGGACCATTATTCTATAGTTTTTCCAGTAGTAATCATCTTCTCTCCTTCCTTGGATGGTTGTAGCACCTCCATACTCTTCTAACTCCCTATCTTTGAGAATGTTTCCAGCACTTCTTTTAAATATTTCTTCTGTCGGTCTGGATTGAAAATCTTCTTCGGGGATGCAGGTATGACTAACTTTATCGAGTTTGTTTCTCGTGCATCCTCCCCTATTTTATTTCCTCCTCGGGTTATTATAGCTACACTTTGCAGAGTTTGACTCTCTACAATCCTTGGCTCTGCATTAACCAGGTTGGCTCCTCACTGCCTTGTTCTTTATTCCCACCTCTTAATTAGCTTCGGGCATTCTTCAGTAGCATGTGCATTCACTCTGCATTGGGAGCACCATGGTCACCTTGGTAGCATACATTCCCTCGCTACGTGACCCTCTTGATCACAGTTATAACATGTTACAGACCCTCTTCCTCATATTCTGCTACCTCTCATTCCTCCCCCTCCTCGTCCTCTTGGAGTCTCATTTACTCTATTAGACGATCTATCCAGTCTTTCTTCCAATGCTTCCAGGGCTCTACATTGTTCTGTATGATGGGTTGTTGAGGCACAAAACTCACAGTAAATGTTGTTTGGAACATTTGAGTACTTTTGTATAATTGGACACAATCATGGAGGATGACCAATACCTTTGCATATTTCGAAGCATTTTTTTGATGCCTGATTCTGATAATTAGGAAATCCTAGGAACTAGGGTTGTGGTTGGTACAACCCTTGTGTGTTTATCTACACAACTCCTCTGACTGGAGGGGACCCCTGTGCTCTGGCTGCCAAAGTTCCAACATTGGCTCCCCACAACCTCGGGCATTTAGTAATTACATTTCCTTCCATCAAGTAATATGTACACCATACATTGGGTCGTGCAGGTCACATCGGCTGAATATATTTTAGTTTCTCTGTCAAACTGGCTATTTTATGTTGTAGTCCCAGGATGGACGGATCTTGGATAGCTTCTCCCCCTATGAACTCCTGCGGGTATCCAGCCATTGCTTTCTCCAGTGCATCTTGAAGGGTGTCAATATTTTGTTGGGTCAAAGGTGTTCTTGTCAGTGGTAGGAGTGCTTTAATGAACCAGTCCCACTGGTGGTTTGGATCAATTGGGTAGCTTAGTTTTCCAATTTCGTCTTTAAACCTTCTCATCATATCCCAAGTTGTTTCTCCTTCCCTCTGTTTGATTTCCAATAATTCAGTCAGTCCTTGCTGATTCGTCTGAGGTATCTTGAATTATTGGATGAATTCCCTCTTAACATCATCTATTGCTGGGTTCTGGTGTACCTCTGACCATTTGATGAACCAGCGTAAAGTTCTGTCTCTTAATGTATTTTGAAACACAATTAATTTGACTACATATAGCATTTGTCGAGCTCTCCAAATTGCTTCACACATATATCAATGTTGTTCTACGTCATCGTTACCTTTTCCATAAAATTATGGGTATCGAGTAAATGATCTTTCCATCCTTACTTGCGTTGGTGGTACAAATAAGAAACCTCTACTTCCTGGCTGAGAGATTCTCCTACTAGTAATGTTGCTAGTGGTTATCTGTATTGTGGATTGAATACTACACAACTTTCTAGACTCTCGTAACTTTATCAATAACTTATCAGGTGGATGGTGAAGTACCAGGGGAAGGTTAGGACTAGTGCTACTTGAAACTTGGGGAATAGGACTACCTTGTGTTATGGTTGTCAACCTC
Source organism: Pinus albicaulis (assembly GCA_034641835.2). Taxonomy (NCBI): domain Eukaryota; kingdom Viridiplantae; phylum Streptophyta; class Pinopsida; order Pinales; family Pinaceae; genus Pinus; species Pinus albicaulis. Next base: position 1,348,487,421 of record CM076579.1, read on the forward strand.
TCTCGGAATAGTTGCTCCATCGCAACATGCAACTCCACATCAGACTCTTCCTCGGGGCGTGCATCCTCCTCCTCATGGGACTTCTTTCCTTCTCTCTTCGGGTTGGGCTCCTATGAATTTTCCTAACTTCCTTGATGGACCCTTCCATTCCTTTGGGTCCCACCTGACCTTCTCTTTCTTCCATCATCTGCGACGCCTCTTCATTTCTCTGTCGATTCCTTCCTTGCTTTTCAAATTCTTGTATCACCCTTTCCCACCACTTCTCCGCGATCTGCGCCCTCTGATGTGCTCTTCGATCTCTCAAAATACTGGAGGTTCCAGCGTCCATATCCCTATTCCCCATTTTTCCTTATTTGTAGCATCTTTCCCTCCACTCCTTCCACCAGTACTGGAGGTTTAAGTCTCCATCTCGGGGCTTTGGAACAGTATTAGGCCCTCATCCACCATTAAATCTTTAATCCACAACGATATTTCCTTCAACAACTTTCCCCTCAACCCAGATTTGAATATATCTTCTACTTTTGTAAAATATTGATAGCACTCAGCTTCAAACTCTACAATGTACCTCTCCAAGGTAGTTTGTACCTAAAAATATACTACTTGGGTTAGATCTGTATCTAACCGATGTAGTGTTGTTAAATCTGTATGCATCCAACTGCGACGGGATCGATGCAATCCTCCAGGAAGTTACTTGATATGGAGTCTTCGCAACCAGTTATGGAGCTCTTCAGGAAAATTTCCATAGAAAATTCCATACAAGTCGCTCTTCGAGACAGAGAACAAAACTTAATCCTTGATAGTCTTTTCCCTCTACTGTCGAAGCTCTGCTTGTTGTGATATGAACTAATCTACATGATTATCCCACCAACTACGCAATTATCTCTCATAGATCCTCGATACCATGATCTAGCTTCTAGATGAGTTTTCAGGTCCCAGGAATGGAACCATTTGTTGGTGAAAAGGGAGGTCTCTGGGCAAGACCCAGGTTCAGGCTAAGGGCCAACAAGATTCCATTGTATTCTAGGACAACGCCGACATTTTCACCCTGCTCAGGAGAGCAAGGAGTCTCACCCAAGGCATGTCGTGACCTTACTTGGATTAGAAACTAGACCATTAACACCAAAGAAATATTACTAGCAGCAAGTCATCCATCAATTCATACAGAGCACAGTTATCATATACCACCTAAGATACAAATTATCGTTTATCCATACGCAATCTAAGCATCAAATTAAAATTTCAAAATAGCCAAACATTCATTAATCAACAACCATCAACTATTCCATAACACACAACACAGCATCGGTATGGTTCTATTAAACTAGCTCAAACTCCGCAGAGTTCATGACATCTCAATCCAGTGCATACAGGCTCCTTAGAGCTCTCCCTAGATTTTGACCCTCTATCCACCTCTCTCCTCTTCTCAGAGTTACTCCTTCCTTGCTTATCTGCTCTTGCCAACTGACATTGTCAGTCTTTTCCCCTTTTCTGCTCAGTTTTTCCTTTGCGCTCTGTCTCTTTTCCACCATCAGATCTTTTTCTAGGAGTTCTGCTACCTATTCATTGTCTCTCGTTCCTTCCATTTGTGCCATCACCTGCCTACACTCTACCACCTATCTTCAGCTTTTCTGCTACTCCAATGGCTCCTTGCCTATCTTGATTGTGCGCTGCCACCTGTTCCTTTCACTCTTATCCTTCCACAACTCAAAACTGTATTGTCCAAAACAAAGGCCCCAACAACATGCTTGTAGAAATGGTTTAATTTCTTCTTCTCCTTCTGCTTCCTTCAGTGTTCTACCAGGTGTTGACACACCTCCTTATGAAAATTACTTATGAGCTTCAATAAAGGTTTATTTTGTGCACTGAAGATCAAATCCTTCTTTATTTTCAGGGGCTTTATGGATCCATACATCAAAGGCCAGTTTCTTTCCCTTATATTCATTAGTAGCCACACTGCTCCTAGTTACCACATTCACATTGGGATCTTCCTCTCGATTTTTAGAGCGAACCATTCGTAGATTCTGTGTTGGGGCCTTCTTTTTCTTGCATTTTGGCAATCAAGATAGGAAAATCTTCTATAAAATGATCAAATTGTCTATAGTACTTGCAGGACTGCTGCGTTGGATTCGAAAATTCACTCGCATAATGACTAGCATCACCACGGTTATAGAAAATCACTTGTCCTAATCCTCGACCAGCTGATCCACCTCCTCAGCCTCTTCCTCTTCCTTGGAATCCTCCGCATCCAGAAGGGGATGCTAGTGATATAGGCTCAACCTACACTCGATATATTTCTACCTTATTCAACATCATATCATAGGTACAAAAATTCTTTTCATCATGCCCTAATGATGAACAGAATTTGCAAAAAAGTTGTTTTAATCAAGCTGATACTTTCCAATCCTTGGGCAGGAATTTGTATCATGTAATCCAAAAATTTGATAGATAGTACACCGCACAGGATGCTTTAATGGACTAGGGCCTCCATCATTTAGATAATTGTTAAAAACATGAAACCGGTCTTTATGATGCCGGGAAGCTTTTCATTTTATGCACCATACCTTTGCGCATACCTCCTTGCTTTTGTCTTGGCATAGACTTTGAATTTCCAGATGCATTACTTCTAGCTGACTCTGTATTGATTTCCCAGCGCAACAGGTGTTGGGGTAGCCTCCAGTTTCATTGCAAATTCTACAGTTTCAGCTTGTGTGGAAATATTTTGCTGACCTAATAGCTGGCGCAGATGCGGGAGCAACACAACAATTAACCATTCCTTATGCTAAGTATCATCAATAACAAATCCACCATATCTAATTATGCACTTTAGCCTTTGATCAGCGTCCCATACAGATTCATTAGGTTATTGACGAATATCCTTCATTTCTGTCACCAGCTGCATGTATTACTTAGCTTCTTAAACTTCTCTTTTAGGGCACCTTTAATTTCTTCCAAGATAGCATTAGGGTTTGTTTGCGCATACCTAATGTACCAGTCTAATGTGTGATCCTGAAATGCAGTAGCTAGTTGCACCTTTCTAATATCAATATTGTTAATTTGCTGAGCCTTCCATACAGCCTCAGTCAAAACAAAAAATGTTCAGTATCCTCATTACCAATGCCTCTAAAATTAGGTAACTTCACGGATGAAACCATATATCCTTTAGGGGGAGGTGGATATGGACTGCGTGGTGGAGTAGGTGATCGATAATGTGAGCTCAGAAGTGGAGTGCATGGTGTGGGAGACAGATTCAAGGGTTTTTGATATGACGAGCTTTCTTCTTGAAAGTCACTTGAGCTAGTAGTTTCTGGTTCAGGTTCACTATCAAACCTAGGCTTCAGAGGGCTATAAATGACTTGTTCAGAGTATTCGGGGTAAATTCTTCCACTACACGTAACTGAACCCTTTTGATGCATTCAAGAAGTATGCTCACACAGACAACCATTTTCACATAATAGCATTTTCAGTAATAATTTCAATGAGCGTAGGAACTTACCTCTAGGGCCTTTGAAGAACCTTCTTTCTGCTTCCAAATATGACAAAAATTGATCAATATCAAATTCAATCACAAATCCTCCCAAGAGGCGATCGATCCACTGATCTACCATGTGAGTGATCTTATTATCAAACTTTTCTACTTGTTGGATCAATTTAGGAGTCCATTCAGTTATTATTTCATCTTTTTATGCAGTGATGGAACTCAGCTAAGCATGACAACCACTCCTGTAGTTCATGCGCAAAGGAACAAAATAAAATTTCATGCACTTCTGTATAAATATACTTATATACCAACTGTTCGTCAGATAATTTAGTACGTCTATTCTCCTATAGTGCAAACTCCGAGATATTTCTATCCAACCAGTCTTGTAATTTGTTGCGCGAAGGATGCCAAAACATCAAATCTCCCTCAAAATGATGATCTCGGTCCTGACGATGGATTAATTTGTTGGCTTGAGGGATCCTGGCCCAAGTTCGGAGTTTATGGATAAACCAAAAAACCCTCCAACTACTAGCCCTTTTGGCAATGATATGCTTGCGCGGACCAATGTCTCACCTGAAGCAGTGGGGGGGTGTTGGATCTAGGTTTCCACACCCTGAGAGATAATTTGATGAAGTGGTCCTCAGCAAAACCCAATTTAAACTTAAATAGATGTGTGCAGTAACATATAACAGACTCAAAGAGAATGCATAGAACAACACATAAATATTGCTTGCTTCAGCGCAAATAACATATCAGACCCAGATCTAGCTCTTAAACACTGTAAATACTTAACAGATCTCTTGATCATCAATAATCATGCATAAAAAGATAATATAAATTTGCGCAATCATGCATCAGTAACATATAATGTGATCTTAACAGAATATAACAGTAAGTAAATAGAGACGCATAACACAGAGAGCTTCGCCAAAATTTTTCTTCTATTATCCTTCAGATCTGTCAATACATCAAATGTCTTTCCAAAACCCTTACAAAACCCTTACAAACCCTTCCGTGCATATAGCCAGCAGATTTCGCACACAGCTAGGACTAGGTCTCTGCGCACACAGCCATCAAGAGCCTATCAACCCAACCCAAAAACCCTTACAAACGATAAACTATCAGTATATCATATAGCACTTAGCACTTCAGACTAGTTAGCTTAGACATAATTCTATCTATTTATAATATGCCTAGCGCGCAGATACTATGGTCTCAAACCATGGTTTGAGGCCCACAGTTTACATGTAAGCTTAACTACATCCAAAATTGGGACAAAAATCCCTTTGAATTCATTTGTGTAGCGCACACATACAAAGATACAAAAAGTGTCTTTGGAACTTGTGCCTCAGGGGACCCCGCTCCAACAATTACCAACACCTCCAACTCCTTAAGTAGCAATAAAAACCTATAAAAACATCTCTAGCACCTATAACAACAGCAACCAGCCATCAAATAATATCCAACACTTGTAGAAACATTTCCAACACATGCAACAACTTCTCAACACATGTAGCAACAACTCCAATGCTTACAACACATGTAGAAGCATATCCAACACCTGTAACAACAATCCAACCACTTGAAGTAGAAACATATTCAACATATGTAGAAACACCATCAACCTATGAGAAGCCACCATACCATGCCTTGCAACCATCTCTACTTAGCCTCCAAATCACCTCCACTAGATAATGTCACAACCAAGTTGACATCAATGCCAACCAAAAGAACCAAACAGCTGAACACTGCAACAACCAAACACTCATCACACATCATCATTGGATTGACATAAGCATATGCCAAGAAATACCAAGACCATGTTGACATCAATGCCAACACTACAATGCCAACAAATGTTTTATAGATTCTTTTGAATATCCAACAAAAAATAATTTCTCGCTTTTAGGTTGTAATGTTTTTTACACTTGAGTATTTCATTCACAATAATTTTCCTTTTTTTTAATCAAGAATGTGAGCCCATGCCTCACCACCAAACACACGAAAGTGGCTTACATTACGTTTTATTTGACTCCATTCTTATTCTAATGGTATATCTTTTAACTATTTTGTAGAGTGTGGTTAACTAAGAAATTGGCACAATTAATGGCTTCCTCCAAAAAATTAGGGCTTAATCCCTTAGAGTGGCTCATGTGATTTTCCATTTCATTTAATATGTGATTCTATCTATCAACAACATCATTTTTTTGTGTTGTATGTTGTATCTGAATGCCTTATGCAATTTAGTAATCCTAAATTTGCTTTTAACATATTTTCATTCATTATTTGTTCTTAAATTTAGTAATCCTAAATTTAGCTTCCAGAGAAAATTGTTTGAAGTTCTTGACACCTTCAAGAAGATGCCATCCCCAAGTGGAGCCATTGTTAGCCACTTGTAAAAAATTTCCATATCAAATGGTGGCTAAATATTTTTTAGCCTTCAAGAAACAATTCATGTCCAAATTGTGAGTTATTGAAGTCTTATGATGATCTTTATCCTTGGAATTAATCTTCACTGTTGTTTCACTATTAGTCCTAAAGTACATGTTGTTTACTAAGAGAAAAACTGCTTTTAAGGCTCCATTCTTCATTCATTTACTTCACCATTTTACTCTTATGAGATTCCATTTTTCACCCTTAAATCATTCCAAAATTCCTCTATAAACCTTCATTTTAACCTCTAAATCATCCTAAACCCCTTTTAAACCTTATATTTTCCTTTATTTGGTTTTAAAATCCCTCCTCTCACCTATCGGAACCCTATTTTGGCCTTAAAAATCCCTGTTTTTGGCCTAAAAACGGTCTTCTAGCACTATAAGGCATTTAAGCCCCGAGGGCTTATTTCCCTTAACCCTTTCCTCCATGCGTCCCAAAGCCCCGCAATCGGGCGCTTAAATTCCTAAAAACCCTTTCCAAAACCTTATTTCCTTCTATTTTTTGTTTCCCCGACATTTCGATTTTAAATAGATGTGGACCGTTGATCTGTAGAGATCAACGACCATCGGGCCTCCCTTCCTTTACCTTTTCACCTCCCGTCCCTTTTCTCCTTTCAAAATTTTCCGCCTCATCTTTAAATCTCGACCGTTCATTCCAGAGATATGATGATCAAGACTAAACCTGATAACCCATTTCACCCGTCCGCTACGCGACAAAGGCACTGACGCAACCATCGATCCCACCATACATCCTTCGCGCATCTTTGGATTGATCGCGTTCCACCCGCACCGTCCAATCTCCCGACGATCATCCAACGGCTCAAACACAATATCGCATAATTTTTGGCCTCGTTCCATAGTGCGCTACTTCTGCGCAATAAAAATGGTTTTGGAAATCCACGTGTCAATTTATAAATGGAATCGCGTTCCAAAAGTTAATACCACCTACCCCCCCAAATGCTGCGTGAAAACCACTGATGGTTTTCCCAAAACCACCTTTCCCTAAATTCGCGCCATAATTCAAATCTCCACCTCGTTAGCTTATTATGCTCGGATTTTGTCCTCCACCGCTGCATTTCCCCATCCTCAAGCATTTCCATCATTTCCATCGAAACCTCTAAACGTAGTTTTACTACGAATCGCAGGATTTTGTGTTTTGCAGGGTTTAATGGTGTTGTTCTGTATACTTCCACAGTCACAGACAGGTGACCAAATGAGCACAGCAACGAAGAAAGGAACTAGCGGGTTGCAAATTCATAATTAAATCGGTGGATCATGATCCCCGACCCTCGAAGAAACCCTCCTATGACGGACAGCCACCTGTGCAAGCGAAATCAAAACAGCAAAGTGTATAAGAATGAAGACCCGAAGATGAAGATCAAGGCTTAATTAAGCCTAAGCTCGGCTCAAGAACAAATTAAAGTGTTTTAAACTAAAATAGAGAAAAATATCAGTAAAAAAAACCTCGAATGCCACATCACAGGGGGCTAATTGAATCCTCAGCCTACCAAAAATGCCACTTGTAACCTCTCTGCCTCAAAGGAATACCCAGATCAAATCTCAATCAGGAAACATTAAGACTAAAGGCAACTGATAGTTATTATAAACAAAAGAACATATTTTAAACTATTAGTAAAGTCATTGTAAAGGAGAAAAAGAGCCTTAAAGTCAATCTTTTCACCCACAAAGCCTAAAAATCAGAAAACTGAGTTAATGAAACAGAGTTGTAAATTGAAAGCTTTCCTGCCTTATTCCTTGCATGGTTTTCAAGGCTAGGAGTTGCATTTAGTATGGAATTAATGATATCTAACCCTGGAACTCTTCCACCTCCTCTTTCTTCTATAAATACTTCTGAAGAAGATGAGATGTTGTTGGTCTCTGGATATATGTTGCATGTAAATAGTTTACTGAAGCTGTTGTAGCCCTGTTTGTAATTGAAGATACATAAGCTGAGATGAGAAGTTTGAAGTTGTAGAAACCTACTGGACTTGATGATTGTAACTGGTTTGAACATCAAATACAAATAGCTGATTTATGGGATCCTGGTCTATGTCAATGGTGATGTGTTTCTCACTGTAATTGTTATTTTTATTTATGTTTCCATTCTATCCACTTTTCTTTGATAAAGAACAGCAAATATAGATTAGGATTTACTCCTGAAGTACCCTAAATCTCACTGAAAATATTTATCCTTTATGTTTTCTGTTGATTGTTTATTTGAAGGTAATTCAATAGAGTATAACCAGTGAAGTGTTGGTAAGCCCGTATTTCCTGAGTACAAATTGAGATTCTATCTTTGAATGTTCTTGATAAGTTTTCTAATTAAAGCTAAGCTAGAGAAGTTTATGGTTAGCCCTGTCCTATGGTTTATCTCCAACAGTTGCTTTGAAGAGTTCCCTTAAGAGTATGTTGAAATCAGGCTAGTTTCAAAGTACTTACCTGATCTTAGACTAATTTTTATGTTTATCATGAATGTTTTCCTTTTGAATACGCTGAAAGCAAGTTAAGTTAAAATTATTTACTTGATCTTAAGCTGCTCTTTGTTTCTTCATCTGTTTGATTTCCCTCACTCCATTTCTTATTTTTTCATTCCATAAAATCAACTTAAAGAGATCCTTTGACATAGATGACTTGCCCCATGGACCACTCTTGAACCTTGATGTTTCAATTAAACACTCTTATGACTCCATAGCCCAATGGATTAAAGCTTCTCCTTGCCTATCTTATTAGCTGAACCATTCTTCCACCTATTTACACCTTCACCCTTCATATAGACTTCCTTCACCTTCATCATATCCTTGCCCAACCAAAACCAAACAAAAAACCTTGTTCTTCATAACTAGCCTAAAATCACATTCAAAAGCCTTAAAGATCATATCTTTAAACTCATACAAAGAGAGATCCCTCTCTGAATCTAGGATGGCTAGGTCCTCAGATCCCAAAGCGGTTTTCATGTAGGCTCTGCAGCGTTTGTATTTGCCAATCTTGCAAACTACGGAGACCTAACATTCTGGTGACTCCGCTGGGGAGAATTCTGAGTGAATTACATTTTATACATCTCTGAGACCTTAGAAGACCCATACATCCTTAGATTGGTTTCATAATAAACATGGTGGTGGAACCATAAAACATTTTACCTCCATAAAAGCTAAAAAATTTCCACTAGGCGACTCCACACTCTACAACTCCCAAAATACCAAATGACTCCACTGGTAGAAGACTTTGAATTGGTTGAATAGACACAGTGACCTCTTTCATGATTTACAAACATGATTCCAAGGATACAATGAAGATATGCCCCAATGAGTAGAGATCATATCCCTGTGTTTCCACATAAGATGCCCCAGGTGAATTGGGATGACAACCTGCCTGTTTTTCAAGGTGAAAAGTTTGATGACCCTTTATTACATCTCATCAAATTTCATATACATGTATGGAGGTTGAAAGTGGAATGGCATGAAGACTGCCTTATGAAAATTTTTATGTTAACGTTAGAAGGAGAAGCAAGGGATTGGTATGAATGGTTGAAATCTAGTAGTTTTTTTTCTTTAAAGGACCTTGAATATGTGTTTTATGAGAACTATAAAGGAAACACTACATCATTATCATGGGGTGAAATATATTATGATCCATCACAAAACATCACCCAACACATTATAGACAATGATGAGGATTTGGAAGAAATACATCCTGAAGATCTTTTAACAGCCATTCATGAGTTTAATATCCTATTAAAAAATATTAAAAATCTATATGAATCAATTGAGGAAGAAATCAATCAAGGAACAGAAGAAATTCCTCAAGATGTTCCTGCAATCATGAACAATGATTCAACATCCCTTATAGCTGAGGCTCGAGAAGACATCTAGCCTCAAAATCAGTCTTCACAAGAGACAGAGAACTGTTGTACTCCTGTTCAAAGGAACATAGAAACATCTTCCCCTTTGACATAAAAAGAGATAGATCAGATTATTACTAAACAACCAGTCTCTGAAACTTTTTGCAAAACAAATACTCTTGCCCATTCACATAGAGAACTTTGTTGAACAGATGTAGAAAGTTTTTTTGTAGATCAGAATAAAGAAGGACCTGCTGATAACCCAGTATGTTTGATTGGTAGTATTACTTATATTTGTGATTTTTCTAACTTTGATCTATCTAGTGATGATGCTCCCCAAATAGAAGTTAATCTTGCAGGAGAAGATCAGTTCCTTCAAAGAAGTAATGAGCCAATGCAGAATATTTATGATACTAATGAAGAAAGTTATGAAAGCTTGGAAGTAAGTAAAGATTCGTTGGATCTTTTCTCTACTTCATCTCAGACCATCAGTAATAGTTTCCATGTGAATGGGAATCAACAGCCTTTCAACTCAAAGGTTGAGGAGGAAAGAAATGAAGAAATTTTTGAGCAGGTTGAAACCAAGGAGCCTTCTCTTGAAAAAGAGGAAGCAATTGAACATACCCCTGCTCAAGAATATAATAACCTCTTCACAGAGTTCAGCCCACTAAATTAGAATATCTCGAGACTTCAAGAGGACAGCACTGCCAAATATGATGAGTCCTCTAGTTCATAAAATAATGAAGATGAGGAAGTTTTTCTTTCTCAAGAGAATATTTACCTTGATCCAGTGGAGAAAGAAGAGATGATCCTGGTGGAACCATGTTTTCCAAATACTCCTAACCAGGCATTATTTCAAGATCCCTATGTATATTTCCTGAAGACATCTGAAGAAGGGATAAAGGTTGCAAATAGTAGGATATCACCAAGTACAACAAAATATTTTAGAACTGCTGCTAAGAAACAAAGCAAATGGGAATGCCCCTGTCTGTCCTACATGCTCAAAGAGATGAGCAAAGACCAGTCATGGAACCATCTGATTGACTGGATGTATTGGAAAAGAGAGTTTGTAAGTTAAAAATGTAAATATTCCAAGTTAGAATAGGTTAAATAGGAATGTCAATAAATCTCAGCTTTGAGCATTTAGTTAGTTGTTGATTTCTGCATTCAAAGTTAGAAAAATGAAAAAATACAAAAACAATAAAACATAGAAAAGAGGGCAGAATGAAAATAAGAAAGGTACAGCCCCATACCAAAAAAGAGAATAACGTCTGAAAGTGTGCAATCTTAAATGCCACTACCACAAGAAACACTTTCTATTCAATCATATAGTCTAATCATGATTGGATAATGTTTAAATTTACTGCTGATAAGTTAGTGAATCAGATTTTCCAAACAGCTCAATCATGGCTTATCAGTAAGGTAGACTAGGATAGAGGAAAAAAAGGTTCAAACCAATTCAATATCTGAACCTATGAATCTCAAAAGAAGAATAGTTCTAATTAGATTAAATCTTGAGCCAAAGATAGAAAACAAACTGGTTCCAAAAAGCTCAAAACTTGAACCAGGAAAGAAAGAGGAAGCAGCTCAAACAAAATCAAAACCAGAGCTGAAGAAATAATGAAGGATGTTTTAGTTTTCAGATCTTAAGCCTTCACAATTTTGTTTTACTTTTCTGCAAATAAAATCTGTGTGCAGCTTGTTTTTATGCCATAGATCTGCAGCAAGTCAAATTTCTTAATCCTGGCTTGGCTGCTTTTAAATTTCCTGTTTTAGAATTTAGAGAATAAAGGTCTGTCAGACAGTCTAATCCTGACAGATAGTAGTTAGGTAGAGAATTTATGAACTCAACCGTTTAAACTGAGTTCATGGAGAAATAAGAGTAGAAATAGACTAGCTTCTTTTTGTTCAGAAGAATAAAATATTGATGAAAAGGTTTGCAAGTCCAAGTGCACCTTTTGAATAAAAATGCTAGGAAGTAGGTTGTGTAGGTAGTTGTTTGGGAAATACTTTTCTGCTGATATAATAAGTTCTAATCATTTTTGTTAAGAAGTTGATTACAAGTAAAAGGTTATCAAAGTGCAAGGCACTAATCAGCTTCCAGAGAAAATTGTCTGAAGTTCTTGACACCTTCAAGAAGATGCCATCCCCAAGTGGAGCCACTGTTAGCCACCTGAAAAAATTTGCCATATCAAATGGTGGCTAAATATTTTTTAGCCTTCAAGAAACAATTCATGTCCAAATTGTGAGTTCTTGAAGTCTTATGATGATCTTTATCCTTGGAATTAATCTTCACTGCTGTTTCACTATTAGTCCTAAAGTACCTGGGGTTTACTAAGAGAAAAATTGCTTTTAAGGCTCCATTCTTCATTCATTTACTTCACCATTTTACTCTTATGAGATTCCATTTTTCACCCTTAAACCATTCCAAAATTCCTCTATAAACCTTCATTTTAACCTCTAAATCATCCTAAACCCCTTTTAAACCTTATATTTCCCTTTATTTGGTTTTAAAATCCCTCCTCTCACCTATCGGAACCCTATTTTGGCCTTAAAAATCCTTGTTTTTGGCCTAAAAATGGTCTTCTGGCACTATAAGGCATTTAAGCCCCCGAGGGCTTATTTCCCTTAACCCTCTCCTCTATGCGTCCCAAAGCCCCGCAATCGGGTGCTTAAAGGCCTAAAAACCCTTTCCGAAACCTTATTTCCTTCTATTTTTCATTTCCCCGACATTTTGATTTTAAATAGATGTGGACCTTTGATCTGCAAAGATCAACGACCATCGGGCCTCCTTTCCTTTACCTTTTCGCCTCCCATCCCTTTTCTCCTTTCAAAATTTTCCGCCTCATCTTTAAATCTCGACCGTTCATTCCAGAGATCTGACGATCAGGACTAAACCTGATAACCTATTTCACCCGTCTGCTACGTGACAAAGGCACTGACGCAACCATCGGTCCCACCATACATCCTCTGCTCATCTTTCGATTGATCGTGTTCCACCCGCATCGTCCGATCTCCCGACGATCATCCAACGACTCAAACACAATATCGCGCAATTTTTGGCCCCGTTCCACAGTCCGCTACTTCCACGCGATAAAAATGGTTTTGGAAATCCACGTGTCAATTGATAAATGGAATCGCATTCCAAAAGTTAATACCGCCTACCCCCCCAAATTCTGCGCGAAAACCACTGATGGTTTTCCTGAAACCACCTTTCCCCAAATTCGCGCCATAATTCAAATCTCCACCTGGTTAGCTTCTTCTGCCAGGATTTTTTCCTCCACCGCTGCATTTCCCCATCCTCAAGCATTTCCATCATTTCCATCGAAACCTATGAACGAAGTTTTACCACAAATCGCAGGGTTTTATAATAAGTTTGTGTGTTTTGCAGGGTTTAATGGTGTTGTTCTGTATACTTCCACAGTCACAGACAGGTGACCAAATGAGCACAGGGTGACGATTCTGTGACTTAAATCAATGAAGAAAGGAACCAGCAGGTTGCAAATTCATATTTAACTCGGTGGATCATGATCCCCGACCCTCAGAGAAACCCTCCTATGATGGACAGCCACCTGTGCAAGCAAAAGCAAAACAACAAAGTGTATAAGAATGAAGACCCGAAGATGAAGATCAAGGCTTAATTAAGCCTAAGCTCAACTCAAGAACAAATTAAAGTGTTTTAAACTAAAATAGAGAAAAATATCAGTAAAAAAAGCCTCGAATGCCACATCACAGGGGGCTAATTGAATCCTCAGTCTACCAAAAATGCCACTTGTAACCTCTCTGCCTTAAAGGAATACCCAGATCAAATCTCAGTCAGGAAACATTAAGACTAAAGGCAGCTGACAGTTATTACAAACAAAAGAACATATTTTAAACTGTCAGTAAATTTATTGTAAAAGATAAAAAGAGCCTTAAAGTCAATCTTTTCACCCACAAAGCCTAAAATGCAGAAAACATAGTTAATGAAATAGAGTTTTAAATTGAATGCTTTCCTGCCTTATGCCTTGCATGGTTTTCAAAGCTAGGAGTTGCATTTAGTATGGAATTAATGATATCTAACCCTGGAAATCTTCCACCTCCTCTTTCTTCTATAAATACTTTTGAAGAAGATGAGATGTTGTTAGTCTATGGATATCTGTTGCATGTAAATAGTTTTCTGAAGCTGTTATAGACCTGTTTTTAATTGAAGATACATAAGCTGAGATGAGAAGTTTGAAGCTGTAGAAACCTACTGGACTTGATGATTGTAACTGGTTTGAACATCAAATACAAATAGCTGATTTATGGGATCCTGGTCTTTGTCAATGGTGATGTGTTTCTCACTGTAATTGTTATTTTTCTTTATGTTTCCATTCTGTCCACTTTTCTCTGATAAAGAACAGCAAATATAGATTAGGATTTACTCCTAAAGTACCCTATATCTCACTTAAAATATTTATCCTTTATGTTTTCTTAAGATTGTTTATTTGAAGGTAATTCAATAGAGTTTAACCAGTGAAGTGTTGGTAAGCCCATATTTCCTGAGTAGAACTTGAGATTCTACCTTTGAATGTTCTTGAGAAGTTTGCTAATTAAAGTTGAGCTAGAGAAGTTTATGGTTAGCCCTATCCTCTAGTTTATCTCCAACAGTTGCTTTGAAGAGTTCCCTTAAGAGTATGTTGAAATCAGGCTAGTTTCAAAGTACTTACCTGATCTTAGACTACTTTTTATGTTTATCATGAATGTTTTCCTTTTGAATACGCTGAAAGTGGGCTAAGTTAAAATTCTTTACTTGAACTTAAGCTGCTCTTTGTTTCTTCATCTGTTTGATTTCCCTCACTCCATTTATTATTTTTTCATTCCATAAAATCAACTTAAAGAGATCCTTTGACATAGATGACTTGCCCCATGGACCACTCTTGAACCTTGATGTTTCAATTAAACCCTCTTATGACTCCATAACCCAATGGATTAAAGTTTCTCCTTGCCTATCTTATTAACTGAACCATTATTCCACCTATTTACACCTTCACCCTTCATATAGACTTCCTTCACCTTCATCATATCCTTGCCCAACCAAAACCAAACAACAAACCTTGTTCTTCATAACTAGCCTAAAATCACATTCAAAAGCCTTAAAGATCATATCTTTAAACTCATACATAGATATATCCCTCTCTGAATCTAGGATGGCTAGGTCCTCAGATCCCAAAGCGGTTTTCATGTAGGCTCTGCAGTATTTGTATTTGCCAATCTTGCAAACTACGGAGACCTAACAATAACGACCCAGAAGAGCCTCACGCTAGCCACCACGAATAGTGTGTTGGCACATCCTGGGTGTCATTGTGCACTTGGGAGGGGTAGCAGGGAAACATAGGGGCAAGAGAAGCTGCAGAGGCTAGGGGGCAGGTGTGTAGGATGAAATGCAATAGGCAGAGGGGGACTGCGCAACTCCACTCCAAGTCTGAGGCTTCCCAACTTATTGTAATTAACGAGTGTCCATATCAGAAGGAGGAGAGATAAATGTAGCAGAGAGAAGATGAGGGAGTAAAGGAGAAGAGATTGGGAAAATATATACGATTTAGGATTAGGTTTGTCAGAGAGGAAATGAATTGTCTTCGCACAGTACTGCGTGTGGAGCTCAAGCAGATGAGTAGACGCAGAGGGGTAGGTATGGCTGCATTGTAGATTATGCATCATGGACATTAATGGTGGTAAGGGCAAGGTGATGATCAGGGTCAGGTGACACAAGGCCTATCTGATCTGTGTGATATCTATTTCCATGAGGAGCGTGTGAGTAGTTAATGATACTTGTATCCGCTGCAAGTGGGGATTTGCAATGGAGATTTCCGCAGTCCGTGTGAGTTGGGAATTGTTGTTCACCCGTGTCAAGCGTGTCACCCACATCCGGGGGAGTATATGCAAACTTAAAAGGGAGAAAATTATAAATAAAAACATGAAAAGTGATATAAAATATTAAAATAGAATGAAATAGATTTTAAAAGCTATGATGAAAAAGTATGCCTTCAAATTTGATAAAAATAATCATGTCTTAGGCAACATAAACCTCTTCAAGTGAAACAACAAAAAATTCCAACTAAAACAGAGCTCCAAACACACTAACATAACAAAGAGTATATGAAAACTTAAAAGGGAGAAATTAGAAATAAAAACATGAAATGTGATATAAAATATTAAAATAAAATGAAAGAGATTTTAAAAGCTATAATGAAAAAAGTATTCCTTCAAAATTGATAAAAATGATCAGGCCATATAAACCACTTCAAGTGAAACAGAAAAAGTTTCCAAATAAATCAGAGCTCCAAACACACTAAAATAGTTCTCTTGACCAAAAAGTGCACAAAATGAGAAAAATATAAAAGTCCTTTAACACATATAGTAACAAAGGTTCAATATCTCAATCAACAATAGGAGAAAGTCTTTGTAAGGCCTTTGATTCCATATTTAATAAGTAGGGGATATCCACATAGACCGAACACCTCAAGGAAATTACTCACACAAAGGGATCAAATATTAGTGACAACGTGAATACTTGTTTTCTAATTAAATCAATGTTGGTGTTCACTAATCATTTAATTTCTCAACCTAGGGTCTACTTAACTCACACTTGACTTACGAGGCCCTCAGTGTTGTATACACAAGAATCAGAGTTCCCACCAATTCTATAGGCAGGAGACTTAATTCAAAGGAAACATATTGGTGATACGAAACCTAAGTCCAATAAAAGCCTAACTTCTTTACCTTGGTCTAGCTACATGGCACCTGTGTATCGGGATCTCAGTTAGATACCTAGCTCAGTGTCACCATTCTAATTAGTGTTAAGCAAATAGAAAACATTGTTGATTTCATAGCATTATTTATGGTTTTGCAACAACTACTATTGGTTTCACAACAGTTGGATCAATTCCCTTCACACTTAAAATTAAAACATGGCCCAAATAAATACATGAAAGGAAATTCAATAAACTTCAACACACTATAGTAAATGAAATTAAAAAATACAAACACTTTCCATAAATCAAACTTGATTGATTCTATCTATTATGCAAATAAATAAAACACACAATTGGACAAAAACTGAACACAACACAAGACCTTACCTCTAGTGGCCCAACTTGGGGTTTGGCCTATGCCTAAGAGATTACGAATTCACCAACACAACCTTAGTGAGCAACCAAAGCATCCACATGCAGGAATTTTATATTAGAAGAAAACAAAATTATAACATAATTTCACACTATGTTTATCATTTGTTTCAAAGCAAATATATTTATATGACAAAGGAGAATCTAAGTCCCAACAGACCGTTCACTATTAGAGGTCGCTTAACCAAAATCATTTATCATGTGATATGTTAACTTTCTAACTAAAGAGTGGACATAAAAAATAGATCCTACAAATAATAACTTGTTTGTTCTTATGTTTTGTAATGACTATTAAACATTGAGGCAACTCGGACAATCTTATATTTCTCATGCAATAAATTGTCAGACAATAAACACCTTCCTCGGACTCAAATGGAATCCCCATAATAGAACAGTTATGATTGGTCTTGCGTGTAATGTCCTTGTAATGATATATAGGTGGTTATACCTGATCCAAGTGGATATTGGTGGCCACCCGCCTATTCCACTGTGACCCCCATCATTATTTCTTTCGGTTTTTTAGGTTCCTCAATTGTAGCACAATTTACTATTTCTGGCAGTTTTTTGGGTCCTGAACTTTCAAAATTGTTTTGAGGCCTTAAAGAACGTTTTTCTTGGAAAATGGGAAAACATAAGTCTTTGAATGGCATTTTCAGTCGAAATTTGTAGTTCTCAGATATACATTTCTAATTTGGTATCGTGCACATCAAATGGAGATCATATGCCAAAGTTACAACTCCGAGAAGTTGTGTACCAATTTACCCCAACAGGTCCCACAGTTTTGGTGCTTCATCTCCTAGGGTTAGGTTTTCGGATGTTTAGGGTTTTCTATTGTTTCTCAATACTAAATAGGCATTTTAGCCTGATTTTAACATAGTTCATAGGCATGTAGTCATCACATCTCTTCTCAAAGATAAGTTACCATTGCCCGAGCTAGTTTATTTCCATTATGTATGTAAGCATATTTCAGTTCTTTGATATTAAAGAAATGAATTTTTATTCCTATTGCATCTTTGTGTTTATGTTAATATATGTATTTTGTTGCATTCCTGTGTAAGTCTAGGTCAGTGGTATCAAATATGCCTGCTCTTTCTCTATTTTTCTTTTCATGTCCCCAACAAGGTCAAGGTATAAGGAGTTAGGGCTTGAATTGATTGAACTTTTGTAAGACTAGCCTTGCAAACCCTGACAGCCTCCCATGGCGGAAGAAAATAAAGATGAGGGAGAAGGAGACCCTTTCAAAATATTGCTCGAAGAAGCCCTCAAGCGAAAAAGGAAAAAGATGATGGAAAACTTTCCCCAAATCCTTTGGTGGCTACACATAGGCGACACAACTTCACCCAACAACCACTCTGTAGGTGCCACTCCCTTTAAGGTACAATTCAACTTTGACATCCCCATATTTGAAGGCCAGATAGATGCGGATGTCATAGATAAATGGTTAAATCTGTTAGAAGGACATTTTTTAGTTCATGATTTTTCCAATCGGGAATAGATCACTTTTTCACTCCTCAAAGTCGCCCCCCAACGTCAAGGACTGGTGGGAAATATATACTGTGAGAAGAGGGACGATAGGGAACCCTCGCTATTTTCAGCTGCACCCACTTGGAATTCTTTCCAGGATACCATCAAGGAGCAATATTACACTATCAGGAGCTATCAAGATAAATATATAAAGTGGACCACGTTGTGGCAGGGAAGGGACCATGAAGTGCTGGAGTTCACAAATATTTTTCATACCCTTCACATGAAGTTGGGTATCAAGAATTATGAGTGGCATTTGGTACTCAATTATCGTAGTTGTCTACACAATTACATCTAGGACAAGATGGTACTTTTGGAAATCTCCTTGCTTGACACCGCCTATCAATACACTGTCAAGATCAAGCATAAATTTAAACAGAAGAAGTGAGACTTTGGATTTATAAATTTGAAGCAAGGGAAAGGCACCCCGAAACCGCAAAACAAAGGACAAAGCCAAGGTGGGGCGACCCAGGACAACCCGTCAAAGCCGCAAGTAAATAAGAACACCATGAAGACAAACAAGGACATGGGATAATGGTGACATTTCCATCAGATCCCCATTCACAATACGAGTGAGTGTCGATCCAAGCAGACATTGGTGGCCAAGACAAAGGATTCTGAATCAGATGCATGTTCCAACTCTGAGTCAAAACCCAACAAGGGGAATGAAAAACAGAAGTAGATTATTGATGTGAAGCCCAGTGCCACCGTTTCCACCACCAATTTCCAAAAGAGTGAGCCCAAATATCCATAGGAGGGGGAGCGCCTCTCCCAGTCACAGATGTGGGTGAAGGGTTATCCTCTGTAGTTCAATGCCGACAGTGGTAGCCAAAAGAACCTCATTTTAGCAGAGGTCGTGAAGCGGTTGGGCCTACCGACCACCCCACACTTGCAATCGTACAACATCGAGTGGCTTCACCAAGGACGATATCTTCGCGTCAATGAACAGTGTTGCCTCTCATACAACATCAAGCCCTTCACATATGAGGTATTGTGTCATGTTTATTTTTTTGAAGTTTGTGATGTATTTTTGGGCCAACCATACTTGTGGAAGTGGCATGTTTTGTATGAGTCTAAGCCTCACATTGTTATTATTACTTTGGGAAATAAGTTATATAATATATCGGAGGTAGCACAACCTACCATCATCTCTTTGATCTCTACGAAGCAATGCATTAAGATCATTTCCCAGACCAGAAAATTTTTCTTCCATATGATTCACCCTCATGGAAAGAATAAGATTGTGGCCACCACCACAGCCTCTAGATAGGGATCCTTCGCATGACAAAAAAATATGGATAAGGTCGTGGAGGAGTACAAGGACATCTTCACCTCACCCATAGGGGTATCCCTACACTGTCAAGTCAAGCATTCCATCAATCTAACCCCGAGTGCACTACTACCCAATAGACCAATCTACCGACACTATGTTCTGGAGAACAACGACATCAGGAGGCGGCTTCAGGAGTTGTTACAAAAATGGAACATCAGGCCAAGTTGATAACCCTATGGGAGCTCGATCGTGTTGGTACAGGAGAAGGATGGAACCTGGAGGCTTTGTATTGACTATCGGGCGCCGAATAAGATCAATGTCTAGAATAGGTATCCAATCCGACAGATTGATGACCTTCTAGACCAACTCAAGGGTGCCAAATATTTCAATAAGATTAAATTGAAGTCTGGCTATCACTAGGTACTAATTGAACCCTCTAATGTATGGAAGACCACCTTCAAATACAAGGAGGGTGTTTTTGAATGGTTGGTCATGCATTTCGAGTTGAAAAATGCCCCCGCAACCTTCATGTGGCTGATGGAAGACATCTTGCGGCCATTCACCAACTCGTTCATGGTAGGGTACTTGGATGACATCCTAATCTCCATCCAAAGTCGAGATGAGGACATACACCATATCCAACGTGTCCTCCAAACCCTACGACAACACAAATTGTGTGTCAAATAGGAGAAAATCACTTTTGGTATGACCCAGGTTCAATATATGGGGTACATCATTGATGAGAAGGAAGTGCATGTGGACCCAACCAAGATACAATTTATTCGGGATTGGCCAGCCCTAACCAATCTAATAAATCTCTGAAAATTTCTGGGTCTTTCCAATTTTTATCACATCTTCATGTTGGGATTCTCTCATATCACTTGGCATTTGATTCAAGTCACCAAGGGTGGAGCGAAATCAAAGTTATTTTGGTATGAATCCCAACAAAAGGTGTTTGTCAAGTTGAAGCATCACCTCTGCCATACACGAGTGCTCACATTACCAAACCTGCAGCAACAATTTGAAATCGAGACAGACGCCTCTGACTATGTTATCGGTGCAGTTCTTACCCAACAAGGGCATCCAATGGCATATCACAGTGAC
Organism: Pinus albicaulis; assembly: GCA_034641835.2. Classification (NCBI taxonomy): domain Eukaryota; kingdom Viridiplantae; phylum Streptophyta; class Pinopsida; order Pinales; family Pinaceae; genus Pinus; species Pinus albicaulis. Next base: position 1,348,508,221 of record CM076579.1, read on the forward strand.
ACACTTTCAGATATAGTCCGAAAGTATCCCACTTATGACAAAGAGATGTATTCCATTGTGAAGGCATGCAGACAATGGAAGCATTAAATTCTAGGGAAGGAAATGTTCATCCACACATACCACTGACCCCTGCAGCTCATACAGACATAAGGGAAGTTGCAGAATTATCGCCATCAGAAATGGTCCACATATCTGCAACAGTTCCATTTGAATATCAAGTATAAGAAGGGAAACACCAATAATGTTACAGACTGTCTCAACCAACCACTAGTTATGGTGCTAACCATTGTGCTCAACTCTTGTTAACACAAGATTTCAGGGTCACCACATATTTACAAGAGTGATCCAGAATTCAACAACACATACCAGATGCTCCTGGAAGGCAAGAAAGTTCTAGATTTTCACCTTCAAGGAACATTGTTATGCCACCTTGGACACCTATGTGTCCCTTCAAGCAAGCATACCAAGATGATTTGGGAGGCGCACTACAGTCGGGTCGCTAGAAATTTCAGAGTAGAGAAAATAGTGGCAGTGTTGTAGAAGTATTTTTATTGGGAAAACCTTTGAAAATATTTTGGGAAGTACATCATATATTGCACTGCCTACGTCATTTCCAAACCTACAATCAAGAATCAAGGCCAATATACTCCTCTGTCTACTCCTAGCCGGCCCTAGGAATCCACCTCCAGGGATTACATGTCGGGCCTTCCTTCTACCAAGCATGGCAACGACTATGTTTTCATGGTCGTTGACAGATTCTCTAAGATGGTCATTCTAGCGGCCTGCAAGAAGAGTATCACAGCAGAAGCCTTTGTCAAACTCTTCTTTAAACGTGATTGGGCACACTTTGGGATCCCATAATACATTATATCATATCAGGACAGCAGGTTCCTAAGTGCATTATGGTCAAACATTTGGTCGTTGTTAGATCCACCCCCAAATTGATGGCCAGACAAAGGTCGTAAACAGTATGATCGTGCACAGCCCGCGTATGTACAACTCGAAGCATCCACACACATGGGAAAAAAGGCTCCCCTATGTCCATAAAATATACAACAAAGGTCTCCATAACTCAATTGGCCACAACCCCTTTCAGGTGGGACTAGGATTCCAACTACTATGTCTTATTGATGTTTCCATACCACTTGTAGCCGCACTCAGGTAGATTCAACTCATGTCCAATTCGAAGCCGACAGAGCTAAAAATTTCATTGAGATCATTCAACACATCTGCCATTATGTCCATGACATATTGGATAGAGAACATTATAAGTACAAACAACATCATGACCAACATCGGGTGCCACACAAGTTTCAGTCAGTCGACAAAGTTTGGTTACATTTGCAGAAGGAGTGCCTCGCTGGGGCATGCCGCAAGATTCACATGCTCTGATATGGGCCTTACACCATCACTAAGGTTGTAGGGGACAGTGATTTCGAGCTCAACATTCCACTATTCCTTGGCCTACACCCAATGTTCAATGTGGACCACCTTTTGCCATACTTTCCACCATTATTTAACACATTAGACATTGCAAAACAACTCACACCAACAGAGTTAAACCCAGATTGCATGGAACATGCCACAACTGATCGGATCATGAACACACAGATCAAGAACACTTGCCAGTAGAAGGTCCAACTGTATCGGGTTGTCAAAGTTAGCCAACTCTTGCATCAAGGCAAGTGGCTCACAAGGGCCCAAGTTCAGTAGAAGTTTCCCCATCTCATGGAGGCACTCAACGCAATGGGGACCATTTCTTACTAAGGGGGGGGGGGTGACTGATCCAGGTGGATATTGGTGCCCACCTACCTATTCCACTTAGACCCTCACCATTGTTTCTTTCAGTTTTTCAGTTTCCTTAATTGTAGCACAATTTACTATTTTTGGCAGTTGTTTGGGTCCTGAACTTCCAGAGTCGTTTTGAGGCCTTAAATGACATTTTTTTTAAAACAAGAAAAAAATTTCATGGTCTAAAGTTGTAGTCCTCGGATAGATATTTCTGACAAGGTATCGTGTGCGTAAAATAGAGATCGTATGCCAAAGTTATGACTTTGGGAAGTTGATGTACCAATTTACCCCAATGGGGCCCACAATTTTGCCACTCCATCTCCTAGGGTTAGGTTTTTGGATGTTTAGGGTTTTCTATTGTTTCTAAATAATAAATAGGTCTTTAAGCCTCATTGTAACACAATTCAGAGGCATGTAGCTGCCACATATCTTCTCGGAGATCAACTACCATTGCTTGAGCTAGTTTATTTCCATTATGTATGCAAGAAGATGTTGAAAATGACAACAAGAAGAGGGTTCTAATTTAATTTCCCCTTAATTAAATTAGAAGGAAATTGTAATTCCACATCACATGAAAACTTGTACGAGTTAACTAAGTCAGGTAGACTTATTTAGCTCAGTCATTTCGAGTTGAGGGTCAAACTAGAGGCATGTAGAGTGTTCCCTAAGTTTTAGGGGGGCAATTACAATTTATTTTGAGTTGTATTATTTAACTTAATTATTTGAGTTAAAATCAGTTTAACTAGTTCTAACTGATTGAGGAACTAGTGAGAGGTCTAATGAATTAAATATGATTTAATTCACATGTAGTGATCAATCAAATAACTGATAATTCACTAAAAATAGCTCATGCATGTCAGTTATGAGAAAGACCCAGTTGATATTGGAGTTAAAGGGAAGTGCATTATCAATTGTATAATTATAAAATTGTACAAGTGGTGCATGAAGCCAACATAAGGGCCTTAATGTATTGCGCAATCATTAATTTGGAATTTCCTAATTAGTAGGGGCTCAATTACCCTAGGGATTGCACAAGCAAGCATGGCATCTAGAGGCCAATAAAATGGTTAAACATTGAACCAAGCTAGCCTAAGATTCAGTGAGACAGACAAAGATAATGTAGAGAGCTCTCAAGCCACGAAGAAGCATTGTATTGTTTCATATTCTTTGACTTATGCAATATACAGATAGGAGTGTTTTTAGTGGAGGCTTTCCCCAATTCAGTCTTTGTGTTGTGCGATTGAAATTATTTCTCTTTCTTTCTCATGTGATTGTGCAATCGTAATTTGTTTCCACAATTTGTAGAATAGATTCAAGTATTTCATTTAGCATATTACAAGATCAGTTGAATCTATGTGGATTTTCTACATGGTATCAGAGTAGGAATCACTATAGAAGACAAGAATACGAGTTTGTTTTGAGCAGGTGAATCGAATTTGAATATATACTCTTCAGGACCAACAGGAGGATCGGGATGTCTTTCTGTGGATTGAGACTCGAATATGCCCTTGAGGGTAGTTTGAATTACATACCTTGGAAGGACAAGATGGAAGCAGTGTTGGAAGAAAATGGGCTGAAGGAATTCATAGACAATGATATTCCCAGGCCCGCAACAACAAATGATTAAAATATGAATGCATGGAAGAAGAATGTAGCAAAGGTGAGAAGGATTTTGTTAAAATAAGTTTTAGATCATATTGTCTCAAACCTACATGGAAAAGAAACTCCATATGCTATGTGGAAGGCCTTAACAGATTTGTTTTAGAACAAAAATGACCACAGGAAGTTGGCGTTGAAGGACAAGCTCAGAAAAATCAAGATGGAGAATGGTGACACAATACCAAAATAATTGAAAAAGCTCACTCAATGTCGATATGAGCTTGGAATTGTTGGTGTTACAGTTGTCGAAGATGATCTAGTGAACCTATCACTTATAGGTTTTCCCAAGAGCTGGCACAACTACCAGGATTCGGTGAATGGGAGGGAGAAGCTACTAGAGTGGGAACGATTATGGTCTGACTTGGTACAAGAAAAGATTCAACGGAATACTAGAGATAGATCCTCATGAAAGACTGATGATGAGGAGAATTGTGCCTTGGCTGGAAAGGCAAATAAAGGGAAAGGGAAGGCATCCCATTCCAAATCAAATTCTTGTCAGGAGGACAATAATAAGGACTTTTCAAAGATTAAATGTTTTCACTGTCATTAGTTGGGACAATATTCCACAAAGTGTTCATAGAAGAAGGCCGAAAAGAGTCCCTCGGGAGGAGCGGCAAGTGAAGCTCTTGCTTCACAATTCAAGTTGAATTTCACTCTCATCGCCTGCATGGTGTCATTGGTGATGGGTTATGTGTGGTACCTAGATAGTGGAGCTTCATTCCATATGACCGACAATAAATAATTCTTCAGCAACTTGGAGGAGAAGGATCTCTAGATGCACATCAAGATGGGACATGATGGGAGGTATAGTGCGATCGAAATAGGTACTGTTACCTTCCAGAGGGAGTCTAGTACTCCTCTCACATTAAAATATGTCATGTATGTTCTTGTTTAAAGAAAAATTTAGTTTCAGTTGCTATGTTAGAAGATTGTGGCTATGATATGATATTTAGCAAAGGAAAGGTGTTCCTTCGTCACAAATCCATGGAAAAGGTGAAAAAGATTGGGATTCAGGTAAAGAACCTCTACAATTTTGATGTAGAAGATTGTGTCACCTTGAGCACAAAAGCAGAGAAGTTGCAGAGTCGAGACATCAGTGAGTTATGGAATAGAAGATTGGGCCATCTACACCATGGTGCTTTGAAGAACATGCAACAAATTTCTACAAGACTTCCCAAGGGTACACTTGAGCAGTGAGATACATGCAAAGGGTGTACATTGGGTAAGTACACCAAAGCCATCTTTCATGATAAGGCCAGTCGAGTGAAGGCGATCCTTGAAAGAGTTCACAAAGATGTGTGTGGACCATTCTCGATAGTCTCCACACCAAAACAAAGGTATTATGTGATTTTTGCAGATAACTTTTTGAACAAGTGTTGGATATTCTTCATGCAGAAGAAATATCAGGCGTTCTCAAAAAATTGTGATTTCAAAGCACTTGTCGAGAAAGATATAGGGAAGAAGGTGAAGGCTCTCAGGAGAGACAACGGTGGAGAATATGTGTCAAATTAATTTAAAAACTTATGTGCTCCAGAAGGCATTCAACGTGAATTTATAGCACCTCATAACCCACAGAAGAATGGGGTTACATAAAGGAAGAACAAAACTATTGTGGGAGAAGCATGAACGATGTTGCATGATCAGGACCTACCATTGCACTTGTGGGTTGAAGCATGCAACACATCAATATTTGTGTAGAACATAAGTCCTCGTCGGATTCTTGGGATGAGTACACCAGAGGAAGCTTTTTTAGGTAATAAACCAGATGTGGCACACTTTAAAAATTTTGGTTCATCGGTTTATTGTCATGTAACCAAAGATGTTAGGAAAAATCTAGAACCAACAACTGAGTTGGGAATATTTTTGGGGTACATTGATACACCTCACAACTATCAGGTGTAATTTCCATCTCACAAAAGTACAGTGGTAAGAAGAGATGTGAAGTTCGATGAAGAGAAGTTCATGCGAATTTCCCTTGAGAGGGAGCTTCAGTTGCACGCAATTGAGGAGATCTTAGCTCCAAAAGAAGAACCTCAAGATGTGGAGCAGCCACAAGTAGAGGAACAGAGAGTGGAAATTCCCACTTATGTAGAGACATTCAGACATGGAAGGAAGTGCACCAGAGAGGCTAACAGGTTGGTGTTTGATGTTAGAGAGAATGTGGGAGCACCCACATCACAGCGCGGGCAGAGAAGGTCCCAAATAGATACACTACTACATGGATGTTATGAGTGAGAGTGTAGAGATTGAGCCATCCTCGTTCAAGCAAGAAATGTAGCAACCAGTATGGGTTGATTCCATGGTTGAGAAGTATGACTCCATTATCAAAAACAATTCATGTGAAGTTGTCCCAAGACCAGAGGGAAAGCTAGTTGTGGGATCTGTTAGGGTCCTATAATAATAGGATTCATAATTTTGAATTGAATTTGATTAGTCTTGTAATATGTACATACTTTGTTTTCTACAAATTGTTTTCCCATTTTAGAAAAATAAAAATGTAAAGAGGGTAAAAGTCCTAAAAGAAAAATCAAGGGACTTGAAAGAAAAAATATCAAAAAGAATATGAAAATGAACCCCAAATAAAAAGAGATAAAAAAAAAAAAAAAACATGAAAGTGATGCAAATCCAAATGCCACTACTATTTACTTTTACTGCAAAATAAATATTGTGTGTAGCTTGTTAAAATGCCACAATCCATGAAGGTCAAGCTGCTTAATCTTGACCCTTCATGCTTTAAATTTCATGTTGTTAGATAGAGAATAAAGATCTAGAAAAACAGTTTAATCTTGGCAGATCAGTAGTTAGGTAGAGAATAATAAGGAGCTCAATAGTTTAATCTGAGCCCTTCGAAGAAATAAGGATAGAATTAGCTAGTTTGATGTTTTAAAAGGAAAAATGAATAAGGGTTTGCAAGCTCAAATGCACCCATGTAAATGAAGAAAAAATGTTAGGGTAGCAGATGGGTAGGTAGAAGCAGTTTTCACAAGCATGGATAACAGATAATTGATCATTTCATTTACTAATTCCCCTTCAAAAATCATTCCCTTTTAAAAATAATGTATCCCCTCCATTTTTATTCTTTCCCCTTATTTCACTCTTTTCGCCCTTGCAAAAATCCCCTTTTCCTAAATTAAAAATGCATCTTACTTAAGAAAAGTGAAACCCCTTTATTAATTTCTCTTTCATTTAAAAATACACTAAAAACCTATAAAAATACATTAATCATAAGTTTGAAAACACATATCAGGTCCCACTATAAAAAATTACCACGATGTTATTTTTTACTTAGTGTATTTTTATATTTCCCTGTATTATATAAATCCCGCAATTACATTACTTTATTAACATTAACTTAATATATTAAATCCCATATTAAACATGTATCCTATATTATATTAAATCCTTTATATATCACTCCCAACCCATATTTTTATTTAAACCTATGGTTTAATTTCCCACATGTTAATTATCCCAGACCCACTTATTAAACCCCGCTTACACATATGTTACACTTACCTTAACCTTATTGGTTATATCATAAAACACCCCGACCAATACATGTAAACTTACCACATAGTTTATGCCCCGGGCCCCACGCCATCAATCCCCAATACTCCGTTGCATCATCCTAGCTGTCTGATCTTCACCAGACAGATCCGACCGCCATTAGAGCCTAACACACATTCCTTTGCCCAATAGTTAGCATACAATCAACCTTGCGAAATACGCAGTTTGAAGAATCTCTCTCCCCGCTACGTGTTGGCCTTCTATTCGATCACATCATTCAAAACATTACCACTAACCACTTCTGGAGCCTGCGAAAACCACTAAGCGGTTTTCTCCCCGACGTGCAAACCACCCATTCATTTGAAATAACCGCTCATTAATGTAAACACTGTTTGGTTTAAAATGCATATAACTGCCCAAATTGTGCCTTTTCATCCTTTCTGTTACCATTTTCATGCAGACAGAGCTATTTAGACCGAAAATATTGCTGCCGACTCCATTTTTAAACCAAACTGAAACAGAAATCCAACCATCTGCCGCTACAATCATTGCAGAAGTCATCCAAGCGCTATTAAAGACCAGTAGAGCTTCAGAAAGCTTTCTTCAACCACATAACCCTTCTGCAAAACAAAATCTTTAATTTTTCCTAGGTATTATTCAAAAGAAAAGACCTATTCCTTGATCTAAAGAAGTAATACAACTAATTGAATTATTTAGGAGCCTTTAGCAGACTAGGAAATCCCTTTTGCCTTCCAAAATCCTTTTTTGCATACACTAAACAATCAGGTTGGCCCTTTTATCTTTAACAATAGAGATGCAGGTCCTGAGGCTGAAAAATGTTTACTGGAGTTCAAATTCAGTAAAAATTTTCTGTGGCGTTATGATCCCCTTGGAGTTATAAGTAAAATTAGAGTTAAATGAAAAGTAACTTCCTATGTACATGAAAAGAAACCAGAGATTGAGAAATTCTCCAACCAGTCTGAATGGTTGGAGAACACCTTGGTAGAGGCAGAGAAGCAAAGTAATACTAGTCAAACTTTGCAAACTCCAGCCTAAGAAGACAAGAATGCAAAAACAAACAGAGAGGATCGATCATACACAACAGAGACTACAACTGAGACTAAATTTAAATTGAGATACAATAAAAAGCCAAAGTTAAATCCTCCCAATAAAGAAGTAGAAACAATAGAGATGATTGATATAGAAATAGCAGCAAAGGAAAATGCACCTCCTACAATAATTGAAGAAGAACATCAGCCTACAACTTCAAACACTCGGCTTATTCAGAAGTAGCACAGTATTGAAGTTTCTTCATCTAAAAAACCAGCAGAAAATGATATGGATATCAAAGAAAGATACAAAGAAATCAATGCCATAAATGACTAATTAAAACTGAAATATATTCTCAATATCTGAAACAAACTCTTGGCATCCAGAAGAGGCTACTTTCATCCTTTGACTATAAGAATAAAAATATGCAGATGACATTTCTTCAACCCACAGTTCAAACTCCCAAGTCATCCTCTGATTACAAAAAGACAGATTTGAAGTCGTGGCCCAAGAAATTCATCCTCTGGACCAAATTGAGTTTCAAAAGCAAGCAAGGGAGATGATCTATTCTACAATGACCACCAAGGCCATGAGTGTACAAAAGTTGCAAAACACTCTTGCAAATATCAGAGATTACCTCAAATTGGAAAAAGCATCTTCACAGGCAAAAAACACTAGAATTAAATCCCTGGAAGAACTAGTAATTGAAGTAGGATATGTTCCTAAAATTATCAAAGTGGCAGATGAATTAATAAAGAAGAAAATTGCATACATTGTTGCATTAAAGAAGCAACTAAAGTTGCCCCCTACAGAACATCCTCAAGCAAATTAAGTACTACAGGATACAAATCAGAAAGATGAGATGATGAATCTCATTTTACAGTTGACTTCTTAGATAAAAGAAATGGAGAATGAAATGAAGGTAGTGAAAAGAATAAAAAAATTACAGTCCATGAATTATTCCTATAGTTTATGTATTATGTCTTTCTCCTGCTAGAAGGAAAATACTGCTCCTACAGTCCATGGCATATAGCAACCTTTGTCACTGTCAACAGCTTCGTAACAAATTCTTTAATCATAACAACAATCTAATAGTTTTTGACTTGGTGTGGTGTGGGCAGTGATGGGTCAGACAAGGCAAAGGTGGGGGGGGTGCAAGCAGCAATGCAGACGTAATGTCTATTCATCACCCAAAATGATAAATAATCATTTATTTATTTATTATTTACAAATAAGGGGATTTGACTCAAGTCAAATTCCTTTTCCCTCCAACAAATATAATAAAATATTCCATAAAAGTTGGATCTAGATTTGGTTAATAATATTTTAATTATGCACCAATCTCTAAACTAACTTAATATTTTGTTATAAATAGAAGGGTTTTCTCATTCATCTGTCACCTTTTATTGCCTAAAGATCACTTTGGATCTCAACACTTGGTCTGGCTATTGATCCATAATCAGAGCCATACTTTTCCATTTTTGTCTGGGTTTTCTACACCATCAAGAGAGAGGAATTCTAAATCTGAAGTGCTGAGGACTTACAAGAACCCATCCCATTGAGGAGAACAAGGAACACCCTCTTGTGTTTTCCTCCCAGGTGCCCTTAATATAAAATTTCATTGGATATATTCTTGTCTTGTCTATTAGATCTATGGAGTAAATCTTATTTTTCTACTGTTTAATGTCTTCTAATGCATAGATCTAGATTTTTGCAGCATTTGTCTTGATCATCTAACTGCAGATCTGAAGATATTAGCAGTCATTTCTACTGTTAGGGCTGTTTGTTATGCACAGCTAAAGTGGTATTTTTGTGTACACCTCGAATCAAGATTCATACTAACAACTGGTGACTCCACACGAGTGTACAATTACAACCACTGTCGTTTTTCTGATCCTTGCATATATAGCTGCTTCAAACCCTAGGATTTCTCTTCATCCTCTTGTTTTTTCTTTTCTTGATGTTGTTTTTAACCCATAAAACCCTAAAACAATAAAAATTCTAACTTCTGCGTGTTTTCAGACCCATTGCTCAAGTGACAGACATCAGTCGCAGCTGAGATAACAAATTTTTCTGAAATCTGTCGCCGAGAGTGCTGGCAGTGCAGGTCGCACTTTTCTGCCCAAAACCTGCGACCTGGACCTCCATGGCGCACTTTACAGCCCAAAAAGTGTGACCTCTACTGAAAACAGGTCAAATAATGCGACCTGGACTTTCTGCAAGGATTTTTCTGAAAGTTTGCTGGGTTTTGCTGAGCCTTTGTTCAGGGTTGTTTGACCTCCATCTTCACCTGTTTTGGACCTGTACTTGTTCTGTTTCGCTCAACTAAGTGGGAACCTAGCCCCCTAGGGCTTCAATACCCTCCACTTTTTGTGTAAGAGTGTTTGCTATTGCAGGTTGTCTGAAATTTCAGAGTCTTCAACCATTTTTTTAGATTTGATACCTCATCTTCGGATCCACTTCAGATCAGCTTGTTATCCATCCAAATCTCCTCATTTAGCTTTGTTTGGGTTTTCCATTAGGGTGCACTCTGCTTCCCTCCTGGAGATAGCCTTTCGCCACCTCTTTTCACAGCAATTTTTCCTCAGATCTGTTGCTATTTCTGCACCACTTTCCAGCAGATTTTTTCCTTTAGATCCCTGTCCCTTCTGACCTTAGATCTATTGGCTATTTTAGCGTGTTTTGATTAGTTTTCTACACACCTGTAGACTAGTGGTTGAGAAACCCACCTCCTTGGGTTTAGATTCTTTCATTATCAGCTGTTTATTTTCTGTTTTACATGCCTATATACTGACATTTGTAGGTCTATTTGCAGCTATATAACACACTTTTTATTTTTCTCTACAAATTTCTGGGTTTAAAAATTAAAATTTACACACTTTTACACACACACCCTAAGCGAAAAACAGCTTGGTTAACACCGCCAAGAAAAGACTCTAAAACATTGAAATCAATTGATCCTGCACCTCTCTGCCCTTGTTTCGACATTGTAATCAGTTGATCCTACACCTCCTTGCCCTTGTTAGTCTCTTTTTTCTTTGTGTCGTGTTTGTGTCGTCACCATTGCGCCACCAAGTCATTCATCCCAGATACTTCTTAGTCTTCATCCTCAGTTTCCGGTAGGGAGACTTACTCCTCCCCATAGGATTTGAGTTAGTCCTCAACCGAGTCCGCACTCCGACTCTTCTTCTGGTCCTTTGGGTTCTCCTTCTCGTTCCGCCTTTGGTTCTTCCCCTGTCACCTTCACCATGTCTGGTGCAGGAACTAATACTGGCGGTAACCCCGACCCTCCCGCCGGGAATACCACTAGTGGGACCGCAACCGACACTACTCCGGCTGCACCCTTGCTCCCTTTCATGGCAGGCCTCAGCCTCCCCGACTTTGACCAGTTGATAAACGACCCTATACACCATGATGCTAAGTGGCCTTCTATGCCAACAAAGCTCCCTTCAGACATCCCAAATTTTGAAGGTCTTGCTGGAGAAGATCCTGCAAATCATATTCGATCTTTCCACATGTGGTGTTCGTCTAATTCCATTACCAATGACTATGTTCGTCTTCGGTTGTTCCAACGAATGCTTACAGGTGAAGCTTCTAAGTGGTATGTTGATCAGGCCCCTTCCTCTCATACCACCTTTGCGACTCTGGCCCGGGATTTTTTGTATTATTTCCAGCTTCCCCTTCGTTACGACACTGGTACTAAGCTCTTGACCTCTTTTTGTCAATCATTTGCGACCCGCCTATCCGAACATGTTTAGGAATGGCAGAGAAGAAGGAGCCTATATCGAGCCCCTACTTTCAAAGACCGTGTCTACATGGACTGGTTCCTTAGGACTCTCTTTCCACCTATCGAGAAAGACGTCGCATTGCACTTCCCTCAAACTGAAGAAGCCGCTCTCCAAATTGCATTAAAATATGACCTGATCTATGCTCAGTCGGGTTATGTTTATACCGTCCTACATGATCTTCCCAGACCTGGTGGTGCCAACGCACTAGGGGCATCTCACACCACCGACAGTATTGTTGGAGCTCTCTTTAATTCGTATGCTCAACCTCCCATGGGCTATGGTTTCTCTTAAGGAGGGGCCAGCTCCTCCGGCACTTTTCCCCCTCTCGGTAGCACGTATCCAGGATACACCATGCCTCCTCCTTTTACCCAACCTCTTGTTTCCACACTGCTACCCAACCGTATTATTATCTGTATCCACAGCCTGGTGCTCCAACACCTACATCATTAGCACCTCCTCCTCCCTTGCCTTCTCAACCCCCGCAACAACAACCACCACCCCCTCTGGGGCAGGTGTACACACAGCAGGGCATGACTAATCCTCCTCCCTCAAAAAGGAAGAGGAAAGGCAATCAAAATCAAGCTGCCTCTGGCAATCCTAGACCTAATCAAGGTAATGCTCCTAACACTACTCGTTCAAAGCAGGATAGGCCTTTTCGTATGAATAAGCCATGTTCTTGTTGTGGTGTTTATGGTCATTATATGCACGATTGTCCTCTTCTACCACAAATGCGACAGTTATGGGAGTCTCAAGCAACATTGAGAGGATAGCAAGTCATCCCTTTTGTTCCTCCTAGTCCTGCACCTAGTCAACCGGTTGTGCTTACTGATCCTTTCCCTCAACAGGGATTTGTGGCTACCCAACCACCTGAAGGACAGGTGGCCACTCAACCTCTTCCACCTGGTTCCCCCGATTACCAGATTTTCATGATGTCCTCTGATCAGCCTTCTGAACCTTCTTCTCCTAGCCCTTCACCTTCAGTTGGTACTCATGACCCCCTTTACCCTCCTGGGATGGTTCCTCCCGGCCTCAATCATCTTGGCGCCATCCCACCTGGTCATTACCCCTCTGGTCAGATATCGTTCCTAGCTCCCCCACCAGGAGTGTACACAATACTTGTCATGGCCACCCTCTCTCTTCCTAACCTGACCCATGGGATTCCCGTCTGGTACCTCGATCCTCTAGCCGCTACCCCGCCTGTTCAAGCTAAACCTTATCTCGCTTTGACCTAGTTCAACCAGTCCCTATGACTTCTCTCGTTGCAACAGTGCCTCATTCACCTCAACAGGAACCACCTCCCGTTGCGACCGCTTCGGGTAAGAAGGGAAAATCTCGCAAGGGGGCATCAAAGGACAGGGCTACCCCGGCAAACCCTGCCCCCTCTCGACCTCTAAAGCGTACCATCCAGTGTGCTTTGTGTGACGTTGTCGGCCACACCACCCATACTTGCACAAAATTGCTTCACCTCAAGTCCATGGTCAATGAGCCATTTCCGGAATCTAATATCCCAGAGGTATATGTCACTATACTCGATTCAATCCCGAAACTCAAACCATTGCGCACAAACCACCCTTGTGTTGTATGTGATTTCCATGGCCATTACACTCACCTGTGTCCTCACCTCGAAGAGTATTGTTCCTCTTTAGAAGCCTTACGCCAATTTGAGGCCAAGTGCCATGAGTCACTCGCTCCCTTATTTTCGCATCTTGCTTCGGAAACACCTGAGGACACAGATGCTCCCATTCACTTTTTCCCTTATGATGTTGAGATAACGGGGCCTTGGTCAGAAGTGCACGATGAGACCTCCCCTGATGTTTCGCCTGACCTCCCTTCAGCACCCTCCCTAGTCTCAACATCAGTAGATCCTCTGTCGACTCACTCTTTTGTCACCCCTTGTGACGATGCGCATACAAACCTCTCCTCTCATGAGGAGGAATAAGGTCGCTTCGCCGTGTCAGGTGGTCTTTCTTCCATCAGTCACCCCATCTTCTATTATGATGACGACATTATGGAAGCAGCGACCACTCCTGACTTTATCTATCCCCCTTACATCGAACTCATGCATTCGAACCACATGAACCTTGTGGCCATTACATTGACACCAAAGGTTTGGGTAAGGGGGCACCCATATTTGAGAGACTAGGAGAAGCAGTTCTGCACCACTCTCCTAGCGAATCTATTCATGTCGACTCTAGTCCCATTACTCTTCCACATTTAGAAGAACCTCTAGAGTCCCATATCACTTCAAGATCGCTATAGGGATGATAGCCCTCATCATTCCTTCATATTTCATCAACAACCTAGTCTCATAGACATTTTGGTTAACCAACCTATAGGTTTTCTGGGAAAACATCAGTTCATTATCCTTTGGGATAGCAACACCATGTATGCCAACCCGGAAACTTAGAGTCCATTTGATTCATATATGCAGTACCAAAAGAGATTGGTAATCATCTATTTCCTTTCTCAAACTGCATATCCATACCGAGAACAAGTGGCGCACCACATCATTAAAATGTGGTTAGATTTCCCTTTTCTAAAATACATTTTGGCATGTCCATAACATGCCTGGGGGCACCCATTCCCCTCAACCATAAAATTTCGGATCTCAGCCCATAACAACACTGAAACCCCCTTTCTCTGACAGGTCACACTTTCCAGGTCATTCCTTGGGACAAGTAGCAGTTTTCTGCCCAGTACCTACTACCTAGGTCGCAGAGCAGATCCCAAAACAGTGCGACCTGGCCTGTGCATGAGCTATAGGTACCTAAGCTGAACTTTCAAAATGAAAGAGTAGGATTAGGCATCTTACCTACAATTGTCGGATCTCAAATTCCAATGCTCGATTTAACTACTACAACCATCGCAAGATTTAAGGCCTCCTCTCCTCACGACATTCACCACAGCCCCACTGGAAAATGAGTGAATCTAGAAGGAAAATGCCTTATTAAAAGAAAACCCCTGAATTTTCTTTCGCTTACTGCGACCAAACCATAGCTCAGTTTGACGAACCATCTACACCATTGGAAAGATATCATCAAGCCCTAAAACAGGTATCTATTAGCTTTTTGTGATTTGATACTTCCCCAGGACACTTTTTTTCCAAGAAGCACCGCTTCACCTTTCCTCAAAATCGAATTTCTTCACTTGCAACACTCGTACTAGGGGCACCATGTTGCCTCCATACTTTTTCACGCTCGTATCGACTTTCGTCGTGAGTTACCATCTTGTACTCATGATTTTATGGTCCCATTTGGACCCTTTACATATGTGGCAACAAAATCGAGTCACCCTTGTTTAGAGCATCCGATTTGAGTCATCATTGCTTTCATGGAGTCTATCCCGAGTCCCTTTGCATCTCACCACAGCCCTCCATCATTCATCGCTTGGTCTTTCTCTCGTGTCGCACATTATGGCCTTTAGTCCCACTATCCCCTATCCCTCATGATGTTGTGTCAGTCGATGCCAGGTCATTCACGCTCCTTATGCTCTAACAAGGGAAGTCGTCCGTTTGCTACTCATTTCCCCCTATTTCATCATCATCATTGGTGTCAGTCTGTCAGTCACTCTAATATTTTCTCTCGTGCCCTAGTTGAGGATCCATTATTTCCTCACCTATGGCAGACCTCCTTCTGTTGACATCATCTCATTCATTACAGAAGATAGGTCTAGAGGGCGGTTTACCTTGGTTCCAACTTCCACTCTTGTTCGGTGCCTCGGATTAGGCAAAGGGACTCCTTATTGCCCTATGACTTGATTGTTTCTCAGCTCCAGTTCCTTTCAGCATGATCGAGATCTGTATACTCGATGGTTCAGTGATGTAGCAGTTGACATCGATGATTCCCGAGTGTGTGCGAGATGTCTCAACCCTCATTAGGGGGTGGCCCTAAAGGTAGCCCCCCACACACTCGGATGACCTCTTCATCATAGCCTACGATGCAGCTTCATACATTTGATGATGTCGGCCTCAGCCGCTTGCAACGTCGTTTTGTTTGCATGTATCAATCAGATTTTCAAAGCCATTGCCAGTGTTCAGGGGCATCTGGGTTGCATTTATATCTCATGTACTCAACTATTATTGTGCAAGTCTTGGTTGTTATCCTAGGCACAATATGTATGTAGGATTCATTATCATGTCAATCATCTGGCTCATGTTTATGCCAGCATATGCTTTATTATTGTGTTCCGTGGTTTTCTGGGCGCCTTATTGTTTGTACTATTTCCTCAGCAGGCATAGGTATGCCTCTCCCACCGCCTATAGCAGGTACTCACTTATCAAAAAGACTTGTCGCACCTGCAAGTCACCTCCTTAGGGTCTAGCTCTTTCAGCACTTTGGTTTACCTTACAATCCTCTCTCCTTGACTTCCCTGTGTTGTCTAGTGATTGAGTTCTTACAACGTACTTTGGTCATACGATTAGCTCCTAATGCTCGCATGCTGGAGGGAAATCTGTTACACCATTTTTTGGTCATCTAACCTATTATCATCAGATGGACCCAAGTACACCATGTAAGACCAATTTTATTCCAAGTAAAATTTCTTTCACTATGAAAATAACTTAGTAAATCACCTTTATTAAGTTGTTTATGGTCTAAACAGGAAACCCCAATAAGAAAATATTAAATAAATATACATTTGTTTGATTTTCCTCAAGGAATAATTAGTTTAATAGTAGTTTAATTAATATTTCTGGTTATATTTAACCCAAAACAAGGAAATTAATTAGATAAATCATTATTTATCTTATTATTTTCTAAAGAATAATTGTTTAAATCTTATTTAAATAATATTATTTGTTAAATATGACTAATTCACCCTTAAATAATTTAAAAAATCAGTATTTGTTTGATTATCACCCAACCATATCCTTAAAATGATAAATAAATCATTTATTTATTTATTATTACTCAATCACATCCTTAAAATGATAAATAAACCATTTATTTATTTATTATTTACAAATAAGGGGATTTGACTCAAGTCAAATTCCTTTTGCTTCCAACAAATATAATAAAATATTCCATAAAATTTGGATCTAGATTTGGTTAATAATATTTTAATTATGCACCAATCTCTAGACTAACTTAATATTTTGTTATAAATAGAAGGGTTTTCCCATTCATTTGTCACCCTTTGTTGCCTAAAGATAACTCTGGATCTCAACACTTGGTCTGACTATTGATCCACAATCATAGCCATACTTTTCCATTTTTGTCTAGATTTTCTACACCATCAAGAGAGAGGAATTCTAAATCTGAAGTGTTGAGGACTTACAAGAACCCATCCCATTGAGGAGAATAGGGAACACCCTCTTGTGTTTTCCTCCCAGGTGCCCTTAATATAAAATTTCATTGGATATATTCTTGTCTTGTCTATTGGATATATGGAGTAAATCTTATTTTTCTACTGTTTAATGTCTTCTAATGCATATATCTAGATTTTTGCAGCATTTGTCTTGATCATCTAACTGCAGATCTAAATATATTAGTAGTCATTTCTGTTGTTAGGGCTGTTTGTTATGCACAGCTAAAGTGGTCTTTTTTCATACACCTCGAATCAAGATTCATACTAACACTAAGTTAAAAACACATCTTACTTAAAAAAGGTGAAACCCCTTTATTAATTCCCCTTTCATTTAAAAATACACTAAAAACCCGTAAAAATACATTAATCCTAAGTTTGAAAACACATATCGGGTCCCACTATAAAAACTTACCCCGGTGTTATTTTTTACTTAGTGTATTTTTATATCTCCCTATATTATATAAATCCCGCAATTACATTACTTTATTAACATTAACTTAATATTAAATCCCATATTAAACCTGTATCCTGTATTATATTAAATCCTTTATATATCATTCCCAACCCATATTTTTATTTAAACCTATGGTTTAATTTCCCACATGTTAATTATCTCAAACCCACTTATTGAACCCGACTTACACATATGTTACACTTACCTTAACCTTATTGGTTATATCATTCAACACCCCTGTTAGCCACCTATAATATTTTGTTATACCAAAAGGTGGCTAAGATCTTTTTTGAGCCTCCCAGGAACAAATTTTATCACTAAAAATTGTTGGCTCTTGAAGACTCCTTGTAGGCCTCATGCCTCTGTCCAAAATCCTCATTTGTTGTCCCATTTTATACTCAGGAATTTCTGCTGATTCCAACTGAAAGACTGTTGAAAGATCGTCATTTCTCCTCTTCTCAAAACCTTTCATCTGCTCCCCTTTTTCTCTATCAAAACTACCTTGTTTACATAAGTCCTCTTCTTTCCATTTATGAAAAAATTCCCCTTTCATAGTTAAAAACTCACTTTTTAACTATTTCGGAACCCCCCGATCATATTATTTCCTCATATAACCATAGAGCCCGCAATTGGGCGATAAACCATTGAAAAATCCCTCTCCGATCAATATTTTCCTTTGTAAACCCAAAAACCCACTTTCCGAAAGTTTTAAGTTAAAAACTTAAAACCACGTGATAAATATAAATGGGTTGATTAAAAAGAGCCGATCGCGCAATCGCAATCGGAAACAACACAAATGGGTTGATCGGAAAGACCAGGCTCAATGGCCCGATTACGATTAGCCCTTGTCTTTATACTCCCGGGCATATTACATTCCGTGAAAACCACCGGCCCCGCAATCGGGCGCCTTTTTTCCTTTACTTATATATTTTTTCCGCCCGATCCATTATAACCTGTTTTCATTGCAAAAACTTTGGTTTTTCATATGTTTAAAGGTTTTTTCCCTCGGTGCGTAGGTCGAAGAAATCCTGACTGTTGATCTAGTCCTTCGATCCAACGGTCCGCGCACAATCGCATCGCAACTTTTCCTTATTGCACAATCGCATGCCCATCTCTGCGACCTCTGATTGCCGATCCCCGATTCAATCCCGACCGTCGATCTTGTTCTCAAATCGACGGCCTGTGCTCAATCGCAAGTTTCAAATCGCATGCGTTTTTGTTGCACTCCCGATTGCCGATCCC
Source organism: Pinus albicaulis (assembly GCA_034641835.2). NCBI lineage: Eukaryota > Viridiplantae > Streptophyta > Pinopsida > Pinales > Pinaceae > Pinus > Pinus albicaulis. Next base: position 1,348,527,016 of record CM076579.1, read on the forward strand.
CGATTAAATCCCGACCGTTGATCTTGTTCTCAGATCGACGGTCTGCGCTCAATCGCAAGTTCCCTCCGATCGCAATCGCAAGCCTTCCCGTCTCACTCCCGATTGCGATCTGTTGATTCCATCGCAGCCGTCCATCTGTTTCGCAATCCGACGGCCATCGCACACCCTTGCGATCCCTCCGATTACATCCTATCCGTTCATTTCCCGCTGATCCAACGATCATCGCTTGATCGCACTGGTCGCCCGAACGCTAATCGTAAGCCCGTTCCTTAGTCCTCCGATTTTATCCTAGCCGTCCATCTCCCTGATGATCGGACGGACCGCGCTCAATCGCATCGCTGCGTTTCAATCTCATCCCCTTCTCTGCCCTCCCCGATCGCGATCCTCCGATTAAATCTGAGCTGTCCATCCTCCCGAGGATCCAACGGTCCTTATTCCCTCCGATCACAAGTCTTGCCCCGTTTCAAAAACCCTCCGATTCACCTTCCGCCATTGATCTGATCTGCAGATCAACGGCCAGCACTCAATCGCATTGGAAATTTACATCGCATGCACTTGCCTGCCACCCTCGATTGAGATCCTCCGATTAGATCAGGACCGCCCACGTGTCCAGATCGGACGGTCCAAAACCACCCCGCCTTATTTCTTCTCCCCGCTCTCATTTTTCTGTTTTGCGCCGATCTCCACCGTTAGATATTTTTATCCGACGGCTACGCTCCTCCCCCGCCATCTGAAGCAGTTTAAACCTATTTTTCGCAGGATTTCTTAAATTGTTTTGTGTTTGATGCAGGTTTTCTAAATGGTTTTCCATTGTATAACGAAGAAATGCCAAGGGCTGGGAATGACGATTCTCATGCCCTCGTTTCATTACAGAGAAGCCATTCACGGGGCTCTATTCTATGTTTCGTCAGTACTCTATAAGTATTGATGCCGTAAAGCCCAGTGCGGGTCTGCACATCGACAAGACACTGTTTTAATTCAAACACAGTTAAAGAGTATCAGTTTTGAAGACAGAGCACAGTAGATGAAGATTGAAGACAGTTTTTATGGGGATTACGGCTAAGACAGTTATCAAAAGCCTAATCCCCAATCTAAAACACAGTTTGAAAGAAAACCTAAAGTGTTTCATCAGGCATATTGCCTCCACCGCCATACTTTGAGGCAAATTGATTCCTCAACCACCGCAGTGCCACCTATTGCCTCAAAATGCTCAGTCAGAGGCTAAATTTATTGAACAGGATCAGATATTATGCCTCGGAACAACCAAAGAAGTTATTTCCGCCCCAAATTTAATGACAGAATATCTGCAGAGCTGCTTCCCACAGTACACAGAGCCTCAAAGTCAAATAAAGGTCTTGCTGAGCTTAATTCATAAATGTAAAGCAGTTAATACAGTGTTCCACCTGTGAATTTCTTCATCGAGCTCCTCAAAAGGCCACGAAGTCTTGAATCTGTATTAATTGCTTCAAGAGATCTTTTGTTAGGTCTCACCTCCTCATCCTTCTATAAATACTTCAGTAGAAGATGAGTGAAGGGTTGGATTAGTTGGTTGTTAATGTAATTGCTGAAACATTCTATGTAACTGAGCTGAAAACTCTTGACTGTAGATAGTGGTTTCATCGGCTCTTGGAGCTTTGCTTGTAGCAGATAGGTTAGGTTGTGAAGAGAGATGGATTAAAACATTGGACCTGAAGATTGTAACCGGTTTGAAGCATCAATACAAGTTGATTTATGGGATCCTGGTCTATGCTGATGGTGATGTTATTCTCACTGTGAACTTGTCATTTTATTTCCGTTTTCAATTCGTTTCATTTTCCACTGTAAAGAACAGTTTGAACAATGTTAGGACTTACTGTATACCAGTAACCTTCTCTGGTTGAGAAATCTTTATTCCAATGTTTTCTTCTAATTGTGTTATTTAGAAATGATTTAATTCAGTCTAAGTACAGAGATGTTGGCGTTCCCTCATCTTTTCGTCACAGCTGAATGTTATTTTTAGATGTTACTTTCAATATATGTTGTGTAAGGAATGAATTGAGGAAATCAAAGGTTAGCCCTGAGTCCCTTTCTTGTTTGCTCAACTATTCGATTGTTTCCCTTAGGATGTGTTAAAAGCTGACTAGTTTCGAGGTACTTATCAGATCTTAGGCCATTCTATGTTATCTTTGTGATTGTCTTGGATGTAACTAAGTAAAGGAGAGTTAGGAGAGGATTAGGGTGAGCCCAACCCACTAGTTTCTACTCCAAAGGTTGCCTTCAAGTTTCCCTTCGTTTTTATTTGTATTCTATTAGAAGTGTATCAAAGGCTGGATAGTTTCAAAGTACTTACCAGATCCTAGTTTTCTTCTATGTTTTTCTTAAGTGCTTGGTCAAAGGCTGGCTAGTTTCAAAGTACTTACCAGATCCTGGGCTGCTCTTTGTTCTGCATCTGTCTTTTCCCTTTCTTATTTGTATCACTCCATTCCATAAATCAAACTCTAAAGAGATCCTTAGGCATATATGACTTGCCCCATAGATCATTCTTGAACCTGAATGTTTCAATTAAATCCTCTTATGACTCCATAGCCCAATGGATTGACAACTTGCCATCATCCCCCTTCTTGATCAAAGCTTACTCTTTTGCTTGCAACTTCTCACCGTTGAACCTATTTACATATAGATCCTTCTGCCTCAGACAACAATTATGTTCAATCATCCGAAAAGACCAAACAAAACCCTTGGACTTCATAACTAGCCTAATATCATCACTTTAAACTTCAAAGACAATATCCATCGTTGTACATATTGGAGAGATCCCTCTCCGGATTCAGGAGGGCTAGATCCTAGAATCCCAAAGTTGGTTGAAATGATGTTAACTCTGTGATCGGACTTTGCCAATCTTGCTTGTTACAGAGACCTAACAACCCCGACCAATACATATAAACCTACCACATAGTTTATGCCCCGGGCTCCACACCATCAATCCCCAATACTCCGTCGCAACATCCTAGTCGTCTGATCTTCACCCGCCAGATCCGACCGCCATTAGAGCCTATCACACATTCCTTTTCCCGATAGTTAGCATACACTCAACCTTGCGAAATACACAGTTTTCATAATCTCTCTCCCCCCCATTCTATCGCATCATTCAAAACATTACCACTAACCACTTCTGGAGCCTGCGAAAACCACTGAGTGGTTTTCTCCCTGGCGCGAAAACCACCCATTCATTTGAAATAACCGTTCATTAATGTAAACATTGTTTGGTTTAAAATGCATATAACTACCCAAATTGCACCTTTTCATCCTTTCTGTTACCATTTTCACACAGAAAGAGCTATTTAGACCGAAAATATTGCTGCCGACTCCACTTTTAAACCAAATTTAAAAATAAATCCAACCATCTACTGCTACAATCATTGCAGAAGTCATCCAAACGCTATTAAAGACTAATAGAGCTTTAGAAAGCTTTCTTCAACCACATAACCCTTCTGCGAAGCGAAATCTACATTTTTCCCAGGTATTCTTCAAAGGAAAATACCTATTTTTTTTGGAATCTAAGCTTCTGTGATCCATAATAAAATTAGTAGAAATTCTTTCGGTAATAATCACATGCAAAAGAACGTGGTCGACGCGTTTCGAACCAACCAGTGTGGTTCATCATCAGGACTATGATGAACCACACTGGTTGGTTCGAAACGCGTCGACCACGTTCTTTTGCATGTGATTATTACCGAAAGAATTTCTACTAATAAAAATACCTATTCTTTGATCTAAAGAAGTAATACAACTAATTGAATTATTTAGGAGCCTTTAGCAGACCAAGAAAGCCCTTTTGCCTTCCAAAATCCTTTTCCGCATACCCTAGACAATCAGGTTGGCCCTTTTATCTGTAACAATAGAGATGCAGTTCCTGAGGCTGAAAAATGTTTACAAGAGTTCAAATTCAGTAAAAATTCTCTATGGTATTATGATCCCCTTGGAGTTATACATAAAATAAGAGTTAAATGAAAATTGACTCCCTATGTACATGAAAAGAAACCAGAGATTGAGAAATTCTCTAACCAGTCTGAATGGTTGGAGAACACCTTGGTAGAGGCAGAGAAGCAAAGTAATACTAGTCCAACTTTTCAAACTCCAACCCAAGAAGATAGGAATGCAAAAAGAAACATAGAGGAAGGATCATACATATCAGAGACTACAACTGAGACTAAATTTAAATTGAGATATAGTAAAAAGCCAAAGTTAAATCCCACCAATAAAGAAGTAGAAAAAATAGAGGTGATTGATACAAAAATAACAGCAAAGGAAAATGCACCTCCTACAATAATTGAAGAAGAAGAACAACCTAAAACTTCAAACACTCAGCTTATTCAGAAGCATCACAGTATTGAAGTTTATTCATCTAAAAAACTAACAGAAAAGGATATGGATATCAAAGAAAGATACAAAGAAATCAAAGCCAAAAATGAAGAAATTAAAACTGAAATATATTCTCAATATCTGAAACAAAATCTCGGCATCCAAAATAGGCTAATTTCAGCCTTTAACTACAAGAATAAAAAGATGCAGATGACATTTCTTCAACCCACAGTTCAAACTCCCAAGTCATCCTCTGATTACAAAAAGATAGATTTTGAAGTCTTGGCCCAGGATATTCATCCTTTGGACCAAATTGAGTTTCAAAAGCACGCAGGGGAGATGATCTATTCTACAATGACCACCAAGGCCATGAGTGTACAAAATCTGCAAAGCACTCTTGCAAATATCAGAGACCAACTCAAATTGGAAAAAGCATCTTAACAGGCAAAAGACACTAGAATTAAATCCTTGGAAGAACTAGTAATTGAAGTAGGATATGATCCTAAAATATCAAAGTGGTAGATGAATTAATAAAGAATAAAAATGCAGACATTGTTGCATTAAAGAAGCAACTAAAGCTACCCCCTACAGAACATCCTCAAGCAAAGGAAGCATTACAGGGTACAAATAAAAAAGATGAGATGATGAATCTCATTTTACAATTGACTGCTCAGATAAAGGAAATGGAGAATGAAATGGACAAGTTGGTCAAAGGATAAAGAAGAAGAAATTCCAGTCACAATTATTCGTGTAGTTACTACTACTGTACCTTTCACACTAGCAAAATCACTGGCTCCTATAGTCCCCATGGCTACATCATTACCTGTCACTTCATCAAGAACTTCAGCAATAGAGTCTTCAACAACAACAACATAACATTCAGATGAAGCAAGCAAGTTGGTAAAAGCTATGCAAGACATGTCTATTCAGACTAATGAAATTAACAGACTTAAAGAACAGCTTAAAAGTCTTTAAGATGAAAAGAAAATTGCCAAGATAATGCATAAGAATGAAGAACAAAGAGCAAACAGATTAAATGAGCAGTTGGAAAAATTAGAAAAAGATCTAACATTGAAAGAACCTGTGGATCAAATCAGACAACAACTATGGGCCAATATCATTGAAGCAGTCAATGATATTTGGCCATCAATCCAGGTTGTATATGAGCAGAAAGATTTAGTCAAATCAGCAAAAGAAACCATTCAAAAAATAAAAGAAGAGCTTGGTAAGAAACCTGAAGAAGCTCTTGAAATCATCAAGTTTCTAAATTCTTAGAACATGCAAGAATTAGAAGAAATTGGTATTAATGATAGAACAGAAACCATCCTAGAAGTTAGGAAGGTAACTTCTAAAAAGAATTTGATGATACAGTTAGAGGAGAAATGCAAAAACATGGAGGTTGCCACTACCAGGTTTATGATGAAATTTGATGTCATAAGGCAGAAAGGCCTTCCAAATCCATTAGTTATTCATGAAAAACTAATGAAGCGGGATGACTATGACAAGAAAATGAGAGAAATTGCAAAGGATCAGGTCAATCTGCCTACCTCACATGGTATTCCAATAGGGAAGGTAATCTACAAGAATTTGGAGAATTTGTTTTACCTACAACATGAGGTGAAACACATATTTATCAACAAGCCCACATTCTCAAAGTATACTGAAGCTGATGAGATTTTCAGAAGGATGATGAAGATAAAACTGCCAAAAGTAGAACTTTGGGAAAAAATGACTGATTTACTGTGAAATAAGATTGCAGTAAGCACAAAGTAGTAAAACCAAAACAGAGCATGTTGTTTTCACATTTACAGTTACAGTTTTGCAGTTAAAAAAAGTGAAAGAGTATCAGTTCAAAGTCAAAGTTTAAAAGTCAAAAGAAGAATTACAAAACAGAGATAAGTATGCTAGCGTAAAGGACACTTCACTATCGAGCTACAACTTTCATTGAACAAAAAAGAGAGAAAATATCAACAAGTAACGACAACAAACATTAATTTCAATAAAAAGAGGGACAACTAGCATTAGTTAGAAAATTGTCACTATCTTCTTGCATGAAGATATTTCTTTTCCATGAATAATTCCTAAGTTTGTTTTAGTATATTTTGTAAATAGTTTTTGTATAAATACTTCTCATTTGGAAGTATTGAGTGTGGATGAATTGCTGAACATTTCTATAGTTGTACTATTCTGAACCTAAGGGTGATTGTACCAATTTCAAGTCAGCAGACTAGATTAAAGCAATAAAGCATCATATTACAGGATTCATGTGTTGGGCCACTACAGTGAAGTATTTTCACTTGTTTCTTTGTCAATTTTTCTTATGTTTTTCAGCAATACTTGAATTTTGTTCTAAATCTAAATGATAAATCAGGAATTGTTATTTCAAAATATGTTAATAGCACTATGTCTTGAACTACTTATCATTTACATGTTTTCCACTGATATCTATATCAAGGAACCCTTAATTTCTCCCTAGTTTCGATTAACCTTTGTCTTTTCATTTATTATCCGGATTTGAGAACCCTTAATTGCTCTCTTACCCCGATTGAAACCATTTTCACCATTAGCCTTGAAGATCTGAAGTAACTCAGCTATATTGCCCTGTAAACATTTCCCTTTAGAACTCGATCCTGATCTGATTTCTTGACACATTGACTCCATTAGCCCAATGGAATATATGCCTACCTCCATCCATCTAAGTAAGTGATTTCACCACCAAATAAAATCAAAATCCAAAACCAATTTACCCTACATAACTAGCTTAAAATCAATTAAAATCAACAAAGATAAATTGTATAGAGAGAGCCCTCTCTGAGCATTAGGAAGGTTAGATCCTAAGGCTTAAAAGTAGGTTTGTGGTTACCTTGAATATTATTTAAACTAAAAATAAAAAATCTAACAACTCTTGAGAATTATTGGAGTGATAACAAGATCCAGGTGGGTCTACAAGGTGAAGAAAACATCATATGGGAGGGTTGAGAAACACAAGTCCAGATTTATGGCAAGGGGGTTCTCTCAGGTGGAGGGACTTGATTACGAGGAGACCTTTGATCCTGTTGCAAGGTACTCATCAATCACATCTATCCTTGCACTTTCAGTGCATATGGGATGGCAGATACATCAAATGGATGTAAAGACAACTTTCCTCAACGAAGTGATTGAGGAACAGGTGTACATAGAGTAGCCGGAAGTATTTGAGACCTTCGATAGTGAGTTGCATGTGTGCAGACTCAAGAGAGCATTGTATGGACTAAAACAAGCACCATGTGCTTGGTACACCAGGATCAACAACTACTTCACCGGGTTGGGATTCACCAAAAGTGAAGCAGATGTTGACCTTTACCATATTGTTGTAGAAGGTAAATTATTGATCATTGTACTATGTGTCGATGATTTGCTTTTGACAGGTGATGAGAAGCTGATAAAATCTTGCAAGAGGATATTGCAAGAGAATTTGAGATGAAGGATATGGGGCTCTTGCATTATTTCCTTGGATTGGAAATTTGGCAAAGAGACGGGGAACTATTTGTATCTCAGGGAAATTATGCCAACTAGATTCTGAAGATGTTTCACATGGAGAGCAGCAAACCCATGAAAACTCCTCTAGCAGGGAATTGGAGGAAGGAAGATGTTACTTCAGGCGAAGTGGTAGAAGCTACCATCTATAGGAAGCTTGTGGGTTCACTCATGTACTTGATGAACACATGACTAGATATATGTTATGCATTTAACCAACTTAATCAAGCTATGGTTAAGCCTACCAAGCTCTATTGGAAGATAGACAAACATGTTTTGAGATACCTTAGAGGAACCACTCAGTTTGGGCTATGGTATAGGAATATAGAGGAATTGAAGCTTCAAGACTTCACAAATGCAAATTGGGTAGTGAGTCCATCAGACAGGAAGAGCACATCAAGGGGCATCTTCAGTATTGGGTCAACAACAGTTTCCTAGTACAACAGAAAGCAAAGATCAATTGCACTCAATTCAGCAGAGGTAGAGTACATGACTGCTAATCAACTATCTTGTGAGGATATCTGGATGAGGAAGATCCTTTTTGGGTTGTTTGGTCAGCAGATGGATCTGACAGTGATTTATTGTGATAACCAGAGTTGCATCAAATACTCGATTAATCCAGTTTTTCATGACAGGTCCAAGCATATTGATATCTGATATCACCATCTCAGAGATTGTGTGCAAAGGAGGATTATGTCATTAGAGTACATCCCTACATAGGAGTGGAATGCAGACGTCTTGATGAAGGCACTGTCAAGAGGCAAATTCGAGTTCCACAGATACAAGATCGGGGTAGTAGACAATCCCTTTCTTGTTTAGAGGGAGTGTTGAAAATGGAAATAAAAAGAGCCTTCTAATTTAATTTCCCCTTAATTAAATTAGAAGGAAATTGTAATTCCACATCATAATCCAACTTGTACGAGTTAAATAAGTTAGGAAGACTTAGTTAGCTCAGTCAATTCGAGTTGAGGGTCAAACTATAGGCATGTAGAGTGTTCCATGAGTTTTGGGGGGCAGTTACAATTTATTTTGAGTTGTAATTATTTGAGTTAAAATCAGTTTAATTAGTTCTAACTAATGGAGGAACTAGTGATAGGTTGAGTGAATTAAATCTGATTTAATTCACATGCAGTGATCAATCGGATAATTGATAATTCACTAAAAATAGCTCATGCATGTTAGTTTTGAGGAAGACCTAGTTGAGATTGGAGTTAAAGGGAAGTGCATTATCAGTTATATAATTATAAAATTGTACAAGTGGTGCATGGAGTCATGAGAAGGGCCTTGATGTATTGCACAATCAATAACTGAGAACTTCCTAATTAATAGGGGCTCAATTTCCCCAGGGATTGTGCAAGCAAGTAGGGCATTCAGAGGCCAAGAAATTGGTGAAGTATTGAACCCAACTAGCCTAGGATTCAATGAGACAGATAGAGATAGTGTAGAGGTCTCTCAAGCATGAGAGAAGCATTTTATTGTTTCATATTCTTTGACTTATGCAATATACATATAGCGGGTTTTTTAGCTTAGGCTTTCCTAGATAAATCTTTGTGTTATGCGATTGAAATTCTTCCTCTTTCTTGTTCATGTGATTGTGTGATCGTAACTGGTTTCCGCGATTTTTAGAATAGATTCAAGTATTTTGTTTTAACATATTACATGATCAGTTGAATCTATGATCTATGTGGATTTTCTACATCATATTTCAATTCCTGTTGCATCTCTATGTCTATGTTTATATTTGTATTCTGTTGTGTTCCTATATAAGTTTGGATTAATACCCCTACGCCCCAAATTACTCACAAAAGCCCAATCTGAGGTCATTTTCCTTTAATGACATGCAGTTGAACTTGTGGATGCCATCTGTTCCCTTTTTTGCAACTACCAACATACTCATTAGTCATATGTCATCAGTTTCACAACTTCATTGACTCAAGTCAGTGCCTCTTCTTTTATTCCATCCATATATATATATATATATATATATATATGAAACTACTCTTAAATATAAGAGAACTATTAAAGATGTGTTTTACCGTAAGCTTCCCATGGTATATACCTAAGGTTTTAATGTAATTTTAAGGCAAAAAGAGATGGATTAGTAAAAAACAGTGAAGATAATTTCATACCTTGTTAGTTAGTACACTAAAGTGTTAAATGGTCATAACTCTCAGAGATGGAAATAATACATGACCTCAACCAACATGACCACCTAAAGAAATATATTAATTCAAAAGAAAAAAAATTAGCATATTGGATTTTTCATAATTGATCATCAACAAATGATCCTCCATGCTCTTTAAATAGAGATCATGGACCAATTGGGTAAGCCACAAATCAACATGAATTTTAGTATTGAGGAGAAGATGAGTTATCTAATCACTTTATGTCAAGAACATAATCATGATCATCAAATAAGATAATTACGATGTACACCAAAGAAACACGCTTACCTAAAGACGCATTGGACCAATTTGAACTTAAGTAACTCATAAGTGCCTAGATATTCTAACAACCAACATGCATGCATCCAATCATCTATCATCATTGTTTCATATTGTCTAGTCCTTAGATTCTCGTGACTTTTCTAAGATAGTTAGGAGGGGAGAACGGGAAGAAAGCCAATAAATATGCACTAGTTATATTAGAGCCATTCTATCCTATGGCCTAGACTAGACTCATTCCTATCTATAATGATAAGACTAGTCAATAGAAAATAATTGTTCCATGCATTTTTTCAGAAGTCGTATATAGAGATGGGATCCCAAGATTAGAGAACTACACAAGCCAAATTTGAAATTGTTGACTAGCATCGTATTAATGTTATTTGGATGAAAACAATCACTAGTAGTATAGTGTATGATTAATACATCATAGTTGTCAATTCAAGTAAAGCTTTCAAGAGGAAACATGAGTTTAAAATTACTTAAAAACATTTGATGATTTCAAAGTTACAAGCCCTAGAAGTTAAAAAAGGGGCTACAAGAGAATAGATTAGTCTTCTTGGGGAGAGATCCATAGGAAGTTATAAAAGTTGTTTATGTAATTAATGAGAGTGAAGAAAGGATTAAAGCCTTCGAGAGAAACATGTAACAACAATGTTCTTGTTAGCATTTCACAATTGGTTGAAGAAAAATATAAATTGGATGATGGAGTCAATTATTTGAGGAATGAAAATGTTGCCTTAAAGGATAAAAACTAATCCTTGGAAGAAATGGTGGTGTCTTTGGAAGCTAAACAAGTCAAGACAACAAAAAAATCCATGCAACTAGACAAGGCCAATTAGTATATCAACGCCCTACACCATGAGATTGCAAAGGTAAAGTAAGGCATGGCCTCCTCCTTCCATGGTGTGATCCATGGGATTATAGATGAAGCATAATGCAATTTCATACAAAATAAATTGAATGGTTACCAAAGGAAGTTGACAACTCGAAAGAAAAACACCGTGAGAATTTTGTCAAGGTAACAAGCACCCAAATCTTGGGTGATAGACAAAAAGAATATTTAAGAAAGTATTGGAAAAAGTTGAGAGACCCAAGGAAGTTACACGAGGAGAAGAAACAAGTAGCGACATAGATGGAGGAAAGGGATGTCTGGAAGATTAGGTATGAAGAAGCCTCATCAAAGGCTAAATTTTAGATGACTATGAAATCCATCAAAGGCACAATTTGAGTTTATATCTTTGATGATACTCCCAAGCTTAGAGACTACCTACATTATTACCTGAGGTTGCAACTCTCACATGTCTCCTTGATTTTGTGGTGTCAATAATGAGTGCTAGTCTCTAATTAAAGGTTAATACCCGAGAGGAAGAGGTTAATTGAAAACAATGGTAGGCAAACCATAATATATATAAGAAAATCTCAACACCAAAAGAAGGCATTGACAATCTATAACATTAGGTTGTTAAAATTTCACGAGAGTTAAATCCTCTTACTATGTATTGATTTATTGACTCAATGTTGGGGGATTTTGTAAAATTGGCTTTGTTTTGTTCCTATCCATATTATCTTCTTTTCTCCAAGCATAATTGCAAACTCCAAATTTTGAGAAGGAATCAATAGAGGCCCATGACTAAGTTTTTATAGTCCCCATCCGGTGCCCTCATTGTAATTCAAAGAATTGTTAAAGGAAGGTTGCCACTTATGAAATAATAATAATAAAGCAAGTTATGCACACACTCTTTTATCTTCTACCTTATATCTATGTTGAATGAGTCAATGAATCCATGCTTCCCTTGCCCATTTTATTTTTAGTATATTTAACTTGTCAAATGAGAAAGTAGTGTTCATCCTCCTCATATGAAGCATGTTCATTTTCTTCTATATTATGTATTATGAAGATACAATCATGATTAAGGTGCCCTTCTATATTAAGTTAATAAATTTTACTTTAACAATCTCCAATAATCTTGCTCCTTTTGCTCCTTATGATATAAATAAAATCTTCATAGTTGTTGGGCTTATTTGCATGCATCACTTTGTTTTTTGCATTAAATCTAGTGGGAGCTTCATAGAAAAGGTTGTTATTGTGGAAGGAATGCAGATAGTAATTTAGGATGGGTGAGGGTACCACCCCTTAGCTTGAGGACTCGCTTGAAGGGATGGAGTAGTATAAGAAGGTGCTCTGGCACATTATGCACAAATATTATGACCTTTCGAGGGAAGGGGACAACATAGGGAACAATAAATCTATTTTGGAGAATCAATTTGCAATGGGAGGAAAATTCTTCCAAATTGACAAGTGATACACTTTACAATATATCTAAGAAAAGTTTCCCCAACCATCATAAATATTATTGATGACCAGCAACTCCTACGTGAGGAGGTTTGATCCTACAAGTAGTGACTTAGATATTATTAAAGTCCATGATTAGAGGGGTCATACTAATGAGAGGTTCACCCAAGAAGTTGTTTGAGTTTAGGTGCACAATTTAGTTACTCTATTAGACTTGCAATGGAGTAGAACAAAATCATTACGGCATGATTCAAATTACAATGGGAAATTTGACAAGGATTAAATCATCAAATTTCCATTTTGTCATAGATATCCTAACATATAGTTGTGTGGTTTAACATTATGAATTGGTTATATTGTTTCAAAGTTCAATCACACAAACACATTGCATATGCACCCTTGGCTCTTGCACCTTTGTCACAAACATAGTTCTGAACAATGTGGGCATATTAGTGTTAATGGACATCTCAACACATAATTACATGGAGAATGCCAATGACAATGACATATCATCTTCCTCTCCTTGTCTCTTATTCTTCCCAAATTCAAAACAATTATGTTATTTAAAGAATATCAATATATGGGAAATGTTAAGCATTTTTCCATTCACTTATTAGATTATTTTATACCGCCTCATCATATTTGTAAAGGGTTTAATGGTTTATTCTTTATTATTGAAAGGATTTATGATGTTCACATTTCACTACACATATTCACTCAACTAATGAAAATTTGAAGTTGAGTTTTTTGTCGAAATTTATCGCATCAATAAATATTTGATGTGAGAATTAATTTTTGTTTGAATTAGTTTAGTAGTCAAGACAAGGTATTGTCATATAGACAACCAACATTTAAATTTTGATAAATATAGAATCTTTATGTATGTTTTTCTTTTTCGTAAGTTAGATCTATCTATATTACCGCTATACAAAAGAGATTACAATTAGTGCTTTTTGTAGCTTACCATAAAGGAAGCCAAGCCACAAGGAGTCAAAAAGTAGCATCTATGCCTTTTCTGATTTATTAGACATGTATCTAGCTAATATAGTGTTGTCTTGCTATTTCACATAGGAGCTTTAGTGGGGGAGAAATACCATACCATGTGGGTTCATATTGGGGGATATATATTGACGAAAAAATGACATAATAGATTGGGGGATATATAGGGGTAAAAGGTTTTTATATTGGCATGTAGAAAAAATGGAGCTCAAAGTTAATGAAAAAATATAAAGGGGTATAAAAAGTGTTAGTGAAAAAATGGATACTTGCAATATTTAGTGAAAGTAGGGGTTTTTTAAATTGGGAAGGTGTATTCAGTTCATATTGGTAGGGGGTTAAATAATGTGATTTTTAGAGATCTTTTCGAATAAGTATTAAAATTAAGGGTACTATTTAATATGCTACGAACACACGTGATATGTAAGAGGTTCATTGAGTGAAGCCCCCACGCTATTTCAAGTGTAGTAGAAAAGATTTAAAAAATTATAAAGGCTACCAACTAGAAAGAACTAGAAAACACAAAATATAACAGTGGCCTAAGGCGAGTAAAGTTTGTAGATAAAACAACTTTATTCTTAGAGGGCCGACAAGATGGATGATTGGGTCTACTCAACATATGTGTTTACATTAGGAATTGGGTCTTCCTCTATGATGGTGGGATTAGAAGAAGTTCCATGTGACCCAAGCTCCCCCTTCCAACCTCACTTAGGTTTTTCTTGCTCACTAGCTTGCAATTTAGACACCTCAATTTAGACCCCAAATACCACCCTAGATATTGCTTCACGCTTATCTTCCAAGAGCATAAGCTTGATGACGGTTCTTGATTATGGGATCCTTTTTCTTCCATGACTTGAGTGCTAAAGGATTTGATAAGTCAATACAACCTTGTCATTTTAAAAATTTTGGTGTATTTGGCCATGGTAAAACCATATTTAGATATCCAACCATGATATTCTTCTACATGGTTCTCTATAGAGACCCATTTCCTTCTTTGTTGGACCTAATCTTGGATGGCTTCCACTTCTTTGATTTTTGATACAATTTTTTCTTCAAAATTGTCCTACATTGGGTGGGGGGGGGGGGGGAGACAAGCAAGGTTGGGTAATCGAATGTTAGATCTTTTTCTTCCTCAAGTTCTCCTCTTGCTTGATTTAAGGTTGTCCTTGTAGAGCAAATTTTCCATGGTGAATGGAAGGAGGTTGGGGATGAGAGGACATGAGGGTCTGTAGGAATAGGGGTTGTTGCATAGAGAATAGAGGATGTAAATAGGAGATAGCTAGTAGGAGGGTCTAAAAGCTAGATCTAGACCAACATCACAAAAATTCATGTTTGAGAGGTGAATAGGGTATCTAGCCCACAAGTACGGGAAATCAACTTCTCAATGATACTTGTTCATAAAGATGGATATACCAATTTTGCTCACACCTCCCCCTTTTGAAGCAATAGGTTGAGATTACCTCCCACGCTAGAGGGGATACCCATAAAAAGGGCACAAATCAAGTGAAAGAACTGAACCATAATTGAAACAAAAACATAAGAACATAGTTCAACATAGGAGTGAGAGTAAACCAATAGACCCACATGTTGAATTGACCAGATCCTAAGATTCTCAAGGTTTTCCTTTGCCACTGCTTTACCTGACACCAATAAAAAGGTTACATCCACTTCCTTAAATAATAATTGAAACTGCCATAATTTCTATATTATCATTGTGCAAACCACCATTGAAACACAATATCATAGTTATCCTTACCTTGTCCTAACTAGTTTAAACTTAACTTCAACATAATACACATATTAACTTTCCTCCCCCATAAACATATAAACATATTGGCTTTCACCGAAACACATCCTTGAAACAAAACTTTCAATTCATCTTTATAAATGCTAGACAAACCAAATTAATTTAAATAAACATCAATATAATACTTTTTAATTATCTATTACAACAATAATTACGCTGAAAGCGTTCTCTTTATGGGCTTTCCGAATGCGATTTTTCGCTCAACCAATCAGAGCGCGTTCTCATCGTTCTTACCGCCACTCAAAATTTGACATTTGTCGTCACGCTATTTGCTCCTTCGCGGCGTGGGGGTCACGCCTGCCATCGCCGCCGTTACTCCGTCACCGCCGGTTCACGGTAAACGCGTCCTCTCGTCCCTCCGTTCCCTTTTGAGAATGCGAATCTGACGGCCGCCGCTGCGGTGGGTCCCGCACGCTTCTGGCACGTCGTCCGGTCTGGTCGATGACTCGACCTCGTGTTATTCAACACGATTTTTTTTTTTTTAAAATATGTCAAAGGCCGAATATGTTAAATATTTAAACTCAACTCGACCTCGTGTTATTCAAATCCGGGCCTCGTTTACGACACAACCGTGGACGGCTACCTGCTGTACCTCTGCAACTTGGAATATACCACAGCACAGATCAATGCCGTCCTTGGCAACCAGAAATTCACCTGCTCGTCAGGTGGAAACGAGGCGAAGATCAGCGACCTCAACTATCCGACAATCGCTCTTTCAAGCTTGAATTCCTCCAGAACGGTCAGCAGGACGGTGAGAAACATAGGACCTGCTATTGATGCCGTGTACAAACTAACCGTGACCGTGGATTCGCCGAAGAGATTAGATGTTAAAGTGTCGCCGACCCAGCTCACTTTCTCCAAAACTTCTAATAACATAACATTCAACGTAACATTTACGGCGAGGAAGAACGCCACAGAGGGATATGTTTATGGCGCGATTACGTGGGCAGATGGGACCCACAACGTCCGGTCGGCTTTTGCCGTTAACGTAGGTCCTGCGCGGGACACGAACAAGTGAACTTCCGTTTGTTTGTATGTATGGAAGCAGTGGCCGCTTTATTGCCGCCGGATGACCCTTAAGCACGGGGCCTCCACATCTTCTTTGCATTCCCCTCTTCCATTCTTTGTTTTTGCTTTTGCTCAATAATCTCCAGCTCACCTAAGTACTATCGTCAAGTCAATAAAGTATTTACTTTTGCTTTGCTCTGCTCTTCTCTTCTATGCTGGATTGTAATAATCTCCCTCTCATCTAAATATATAATCGTCTAAGTCTATAAACTAGATTTGGGAGTTTATTTTCCTCTGCTTTCCTAGATTATAATAATATCCATCATCTAAACATAATCTCCACCTCATCCAAACATTTATCGCTAAGTCGAAGTCGATGAAATATCAATGGTGTTTTCAAGTCGAAGTCGATGAAATATTAATGGTGTTTTTAAGTTGTTTTTTTGTTTTTAATTAGTAAGGTTAATATAAGTATAAAAGTGATTATGATTTTTATTATTGAAAATCAATATAATATTTTAATTAAATTTAATTATTTTGTTTTTAGCATTTAATAATAATTTTATGTAAAGTAATTAAAAGTAAAATAAATTATGTGAGTAAGATTTTTAAATTTTATACTTTTCAAAGATATTTTAACTAGTATATCAACTTCATATATACACACATATATATAAATCAAAGTACCCATTAAAATATTTTAATATGAATTAATATTTACATATACTTAAGAATATATTAATAATAAAAAAAATCAGTTTTATGTGGGTTGATAAAATAACTCAATACACATGTTATGTAATCTTTATAACATTCAAAAATACAATTTAAACAATACAAACTTATATATTGTTTTTTACACTTTAAAATAAATTTGCATCTAAAAAGATTTGATCCCTCTAAACTCATCTTAAATTTATACTTAAAATAGATATATACACTATATTTAAATTATATGAATTACACAACTTAAATGGATAATTTTAACAAATATTTAAAAAAATATATCTAAAATATAAAATAATTAAAGTACAACTAAATTCTTCCTATGACATATTTATCATTATTTCTCAATTAATGTAACATACATTGTACGTTTATCATGACTTCTAAATTAATATAATCTGCCTCCATAAACAATTGTATTTTTAACATGTTTCCAGTATATTATTCTATCTTTCTTATCCCCATCAAAGTAATTATATCATTATATCTTTGGAAAATAACTGATCTTTAAAGAGATAAAGCACTTAAAATATAAAAATTATATGTGTGTGTGTGTGTTTTTGTTTATTAAAAATATAATTATAATATGCTAAGTCTTATAATATAAATTATCAGTTGACTTGTATTTTCTATTAAGTTTCAAAACTTCATCTAAATCAAAAGCCCTTGTTTTCACAAATAGGATAATAAGTTCAAAGCACTGTACGGAAAATAAAACCTTGTAATTAAATGCAATTGAACCAAAAAATTCTTGAAATAAGCGAGAAAATGATTATACACAATTTATTACCACTTAATTAAATTATAATACTATTCATAATTTTTTTTTTTAAAATTAATATTGAATTTAATACACCATAATTTTTTTAAAAGTAAATTGTTAATAAATATAAATATATGTACCATTAAAATTTGGTATATATATATATTATTGGTTAATGTTTTTTATTATTTAATAATTAATAATGGTAAAAAATTATTTTTGCAAATCATAATAAGAAATTAAAAAAATAAGATATTAAAGTAGATTTATTTTAATTTTAGATTTATTAATTTTTAAAAAACATCAATTTTTTTTATGTGCAAATTGTTATTAGAAATCAAATCTTTCAAAATACAAATTTCTTTTCTAAAAAATACTTATTTATTATTTGAAAAAAAAAATTAATCCTAATAATACTAAATAAATCTAAATTCTAAATGGAAGAGAAAACACAAAGTTCAAATATTTAATTAAATATTATCAAATTAGTATGGAATTAATGTTGATTTTATGTTATTTTTCTTATTTTTTTATTGGTTTTGAAATCTTTTCTTATCATAGCATGTAATTATTAAAAATAAAATAAATATATAAATTCAAACTTTAAATATTGTTTAATTACTTTTAACATTTAATTTATTCAATAATAATAAAAACAGTTGAATATCCTTTAAATAATGCACAGAGACTATCTCTCTCTTTTATAAAGTGCTTGAATATTAATAGAAATCCTCCCCTTGTAAACTGTATTAAAAGGCAATATCCTCTCATTATATTTTGATGTTCGAACTTCTTAGACCATAACCCCAAGCAATAACAAATATACGCCCTCCCGAAAGCCTACATTCAATTGCTATGTTACCAGAGACGACATGATAGTTAATTCAGTTGATTTCATTTGCTGCTGGTTCTTCCACCTAGCGCCATTTGCACCATCATTGATTGCAGAGAGAGTGACGTGACCGGGCACACACCAACTCTCTCCCTGGGGCACGGACTGACGCCCACCTTGCCTATTTTTCTCGGATTGAAAGGAGTACATTCAGTGGTCCATATTGGTTCATGGAGCCATTGTCTTTGTAAAATTCATGAATTATGCATTTTTTTGAGGTGCGCTTGTTAAATCCAGTGAGATATGCCTTCCATTTTGATCACACAATGCCAGGGAAAAGTAAACCAAATAATCAAACTTTATATTTTGAATTTTAAATATTTATATTTATTTTAATAAAAATATTTATTTTTAATTTTAATATTATTCATTTGTTATTTATGTAATTTTATTTTTATTTCATTTTATTTATTTGTTTGTTTATTTATTTATTTATTAATCCTTTTTTTATTTTATTTCTATTTATTTATTTATTATATTCTTGTTTTTGTAATTAAGAATTTAATTTTTATTTAATTTTATTTAATTTTATTTATTTATTTATTTTTATCTATTTTATTTTTAATTTTAATTATATCTTTATTTTATTTTATTTCTATTTATTTATTTATTTAATTAATTTTTACTTTTATTTTTCTTCTTTTTTTATTGGTTTTAAAATCTTTTTCTTATCATAGCATGTAATTATTAAAAATAAAATAAATATATAAATTCAAACTTTAATTATTATTTAATTACTTTTAACATTCAATTTATTCGATAATAATAAAAAACAATTGAATATCCTTTGAATAATGCACAGAGGCTATCTCTCTCTTTTATAAAGTGCTTGAATATTAATAGAAATCCTCCCCTTGTAAACTGTATTAAAAGGCAATATCCTCTCATTATATTTTGATGTTCGAACTTCTTAGACCATAACCCCAAGCAATAACAAATATACGCCCTCCCGAAAACCTACATTCCATTGCTATGTTACTAGAGACGGCATGATAGTGAATTCGGTTGATTTCAGTCCCTGGAGGTCATTTATTCTTCTCCCTCTGTTCTCCTAGGAGGAGTTGGAGAAGAATTAACTCAACATCTACCTTTTTTGCCCCCCTTGCATCATTGGGAGGTTTCCTTTCAGCGTTCCTTTGCACCTCCCGGTGCAATTGCTAGTCTATCCTATTTTACTCTTTAATTATTTATTTCACCCATAGTCCATTAAAAGCTATCTTTATAATTATAAATTGAACTTGTCATAATTATTATTGATCGTTCAGCTGATTCTACTTGTACATTTCACGTAGCAAACATGGTTAAGCCTTTGTCAATTAAAACTAAAACTTTTCAATTAATTATACACAGATATAATATCTCTAGGAGCAAATGGATACGTCACAAAGTTTATATATATTATTTATAAATAAGTACTGAATTCCCTCATAAGTTTATTGTCCACTGTGAATTACCACATTCAAATGGATACGTCACAAAGTTTATATATATTATTTATAAATAAGTACTGAATTCCCTCATAAGCTTATTGTCCACCGTGAATTACC
The DNA here is from genome assembly GCA_034641835.2 of Pinus albicaulis. NCBI lineage: Eukaryota > Viridiplantae > Streptophyta > Pinopsida > Pinales > Pinaceae > Pinus > Pinus albicaulis. Next base: position 1,348,547,352 of record CM076579.1, read on the forward strand.
ACATTCCGTTAGCTGCTTCTCCTACTTGTTTCACTGTACTCTGCGGAAGGGTCAGGAAGGTTAAGCGCACCATATACCGTTCTATCACTACAGTGAACACCATACGAAGAGAAAACCTCAGGCTTTTAAGAGCTGTCCATTTCTTCACACAGAGGTATGGCAAGATTATCTGCATTTCTACTTTTTGGGTATGAAAGAACTGTCTATTGTTTCTTGGTAATTTGGCTGTAATTTAGCCTGCTCATATCAATACAGTCCTTTTATCTCAAGAACTAAGAAAAACTCTGTATCATGTCCTCAGACAGGAATACTTCAAATTGTTTATATCAATGCCCTTTACGTAATCCTGTTTGAGTCTGCGAGTATTCTCACACACCCCCAATTCCCTAAACAAACAAACACACACAGACACATATCTGTGCGTGGTGCCCTCTAAATTCATCGACTTTCTATGATTGAACTTCAGAAGGCACTGAGAAAGATCAGAAATGTATTGCTGTATTGGTGTTAATGGAAATTGACTGATTTTTAAATATGTTTTAATCAGTGTGTTCATTTTTCTGATTTTTTACATTTGTTGTTAGATGGAAGCCTTGGGACAGACTGCGATGACTGCAAAATCCAATTCATTGGAATTCATGAAGACTGCTCTAAATGGAGGAGATTGTAGGAGAAAACTGTGTCCTGTTTTTGTATTAGCTTGTGGACCTTCTTCAACCAGGCCAGTTGCATCTTCTCAACTTTACAACGCCTTATCGACCAGAAGGTCTGTTGTATCAATGGCAAAGAAGTCTGCAAAGGATAAACAGAGTCATGTACCTTTATCTGACGAGTCTTATGGACCTTTTCCTGAAGCTATGTTGTTGAAGAAGGTTGTTTCTGAACTGTATAGGATTTCTGTGTTTTCATTCTATGATGCTGTGATTTGTAACATGATATAGTTCGTCTGAGACCAAAAGGGAATTGCAAGGAGTCACGTTCCTGGGGCAATGACACCGCAGTTACTCGTATCAGTGTGCAACCGGCCTGTTAGCTACATGGATTTGTTGATTGTGCATGATAAGTGATGTAATTTATGACTTCTCAACCAATAAATCCTAGCTGAGAGGTGAAGCACACCGGCCTGAAGAAGAGAAAACCCAGAAACTATTCAAGAACAAGAACAGCAAGGGAACACAATAACTCTAGGCAAAAATGGCGTAGCCGTTTATCTAGGAATACAATGGGTCTACTTTAGAGGCACACAGCTCAAGGGCTGTGAAATAAATGATTAAAAAAGACCCCCCTGCACAGCCCAAGGGCTAGAAATATGCAACTACTTCCTAACAACATGGTTTACACACAAGTCCCAAAATTAACTATAACTAGAAACTAGTATCGTCTACTTATATGCTGGAAGCTGAATTGGATGGTGCTGGATTTTTGTAGATTGGGCTGAGCGTTGCTTGTATGGGGGGTACGCCCTTCTTGGGGAGGTGATCCTGATGGTCTACACAAGTTCTTCCTGGTTTAGTTTGAAAGTGTCCCCACTTTCCTTCATGTTTAAGAGTAGGCACACACAAATGGCTGCCTGCATGTGCTGCAATTGTCATTAGGTGCTGAAGACGTGTTGGGAAGGACTGAGGATGATGGTTATGGACTGCTGCGAATCTGAAGGAGGCCTGAAAATCTGCTGCCTGAAATCTGGGAGTTAATTGGCTGATGGTGAGTGTGTTAGATTCAGAATATGCATATATCCTTGGTGGTGGAAGACAATGAAAGTGAGCTGCACAATCTGTGGAATCAGGTGCCATACAATAGTAATATAGAGAGATGTGAAGGATAGAGCTTCTTGTTGTGCGCTGAGGCATTTGAAGGGCAGGATCGGAACTGTTGGTGCATTGAGACAAGTATGCATCTGTATATCCATTTGATAATTCAAAATTGCTGCTGTAGACATGTAGTGAAACCCTGGCCAATAGAGAAAATGACGTGGTTGACCCAATGGCAAGAGTATGTGTGCTGCTAACACCATGTGTCATGATCCCTTATTGAAGAAGTGTTAGAAGATAAGGAACACTATTAGGATACTATAATTGGGTTGGTCCATCTGTTGAAGGTATATAGTTGTTAGGCACCTAATTTGTTAGGGTTATGGTGATGAATATGAACCATCAAGACGAGTCCAAAAGACCTTGGAAAATGAATCCAGCGGTTAGACTGATGTATTTAAATGTGTATCATATTAATGGAAATGCAATCCATTCTTATCTTTCACTCTAGTTTGCATTCCAACAGTGGTATCAGAGCCTTGACACCCTCTAGAGACTTTCAGCTCTACACCCGTTAGCTTTGCCATTCCACGCCTGTTTCCTTTGCTCAATGCTTTGGCATTTCTCTACTGGGTGCCATCATTCGCATTCCACTTGTTTCGACTTAGTCCTCCAGTTCTGCACATTTGTTTCCTCTACTCAGAAACCTTCACAGCAATTTGTGCGCCCATCTATTTGCATTATTCTCTTATCACACCTGTTTTTTTTGTCTAGAAACTTTCTGTGGGCTCGTTTCACTTTGGCCCCCTTGTCTGCGATCTCTTTCTTGTCTACATGCCCACAATCATAGCAATCTTGCCATCCTCTTAATATCACTACATTGAAGTGGCTTATTGGTTCTCCTCACCAATGGTGTAGCGTGACATGGAGCTTGAGGTGAATATCCTCACTCGTGGGTGGTTTCTTTGAACTGTGTGAATCACCCCATGTAACTTGGATGGGTTTATGCTATTAGAAAAGAGCATTGTGTCGTTGATGTTGCACAACTCGTGCCTTATGTGCTGGTTCCACATGCCTGCTTTAAAGAAGAGGGTGTTTCCTACGTTATTCTAGAGAAAGCAGACTACATTGCCTCCTGTTGGCAACACAGAACCTATGACCATGTTGTAGCAGCTACGAAAACCACAAATTTTGGCATACTTATAAAATTTGGAGTCCCCCTCATTTTGTTCTTCAAAAGATAAACATCCCTTCATAACCCTAAGTCCATAGGTTAAAGGCAATCGTACTTTTGCATCACTGAAAGTGGCTTAGCGCATCACTATTTGACAACATAGTGCACTGCGCACAGTGCTGCACGTCTTCATAGCGCAATATGACACACCTTTTGAGTTCCCACCAGCCAATGCATCCTTTGAGTCTTGTCGCATTGGCTCGAGCCATAGCGCAGCTTTTCTCATGCAATTGCACTTAAAGCACGCGAAATCCCCCACACGTGCAAGAAATCTATATAAGCGATGAGCCCTTAGTCATTTCCACTATGCACTCTCTAGTCATTTTCATTCTACTCTCTCGTCACCAAATCCCTTAGCTTATCAGCGCTAGGTTTAGTAGTGCACACATTGTTTCTAGTTGCTGCACAGCCGCCTATAGTTGAAGGGTCGTGCGAGGTGCTAGGTAGGCCATTGCACCTGTCCTTGCCTTTTCACTTTCTTTTGTCTTTTCATTTTCCCTTTCCCTTACCATTTAACCTTCCATTACCCAGTCTGTGTCTATATCTCTTTATGCCCATGCTATCGCATTCTTTTATTCCCCCCACTTAGCCATTTGCCCTCATTTTCTTATACTGTTACCCTACCTAGTCCCACAATAGTGCGACGTTCCACTTCTTTTTTCCCTAAGTCACATCCCTTCAACTAATTTCCTCGCACTCTCTTGCATAGTGGCGAGGTCTCCTCCATCAGAGTACCTCTCCGTGCTACGCAACAGTGCCATTCGAAAGCTATGCCACTGCTTAAAGTCCTGCTGTTGCCATCGTTTTCCTTGTTCTGTGGCACATGCTAGCCCAATTCCCTGCACAACGATGCTCTTAACCTTAAGTGTTTTAGTGTTGCAAACACCTTCAACCTTGCGCAATGGTGCAATCCCTTCATTGCGACTTATTGCGCAACACTATTGCCTTTTGTAGCGTCGTCGCAACACACTTCCCTATAGCGTGGCTCTTACCTTTAGTCTGCGAATTCCTCTTGCATTGCAACGCACTGATCTGCTATAATTTGCGCAATGCACTAAATTGACTCTGTTTTCCTAACATTATTTGTAATCATGAATATTTTCAAGATGTCAGGTATTGTAGATTTGGAGTGCCTCAGTGTTTTCTCGCCAACGACAGATATGGTTCCACTTAAAAGGAGGCCAGGAAAAGAGCTTGCTGAATGTGGTGAAGAAGGGGAAGAATAAATCTTTATATTCTCAACTCCAATCTATGCGGATATGGCTTGCTATATTGACAACTCAATATCGATGATCTAGTCTGGCATTTATTAATAATTTGCTTGCAAAGAAGTACCAGAGGATGAAGAAGACAGTGAAGTGTATTGGAATGTAAAAAGTTCATGGTTGTATAAAGTAGCATTACACCCCATCATTTTCCCGTTTGTGAAAACTATAGAATGGATCATAAAGTGCATTCACGTTGAAGATATGACTATCCAAGACAGTCATAGTCTACTTATAACAACATACACATATCCCTATATTACCAAATATTACAAGTTCCCAAGCCCTCATGTATCACTTATAACTAAGTTTAATAGTTTTCCCCTTTCAAGCAAGGATGTTCTTAAGACTTGGTGGCAAGACTCCAATAAATTTTGAAACCGATTTGATAGGGTATACAAGACCAAGTTGTTAAGAAAGGCATCTCAGATGGTGGTGGCAATGTGTTGCAGGTTGTATGGTAGACAAGCGCAAAACTGTTCGAAGAGAATTGGGTACCAATGATATACACCTCTGCGCAAGAGGGAAGTATATTTAATTAGGAGGATATTTTAGCAGCTTCCACAATGGCAAATGTAAAACGAGCTTAGAATCCACTAGTAGGACAACAACCTGAATTTTAAGTGGCATCATTTATGCTAGATGCCATATGCGCAAGATGTCAATTTGAGTCATTAGAATGGAGATGGACCTTCACTTCGAACATACTTCCAGTCCACATTTATTGTAGGATTCTATGGGACACTAGCTACAGGTCCACGTACCACCAAATCACCGAGAATTTCATTATACCTTTATATCACATACTCTTTGACATTGAATCTCCATGTATGTTAGATAGAGCAAGGGAAACATTGCAAGACATCGCCGATTGGTTCACATTGGTAGATGCAACATATATCAGGGTATTCGGAGCTTGCAAGCCTCCTCATCTGCTTCCTATGCTTGTTAAAGATAAAATAATTTTCAGGAAGTAGCCTACCAAGCTATATTGCAGGAAACGTGGGTCTAGGCTCCGTTTCAGCCTAGAAACGAAACGGAAACGCGTTTCGCCGTACCGTACGGCCTGGAAACATGTTTTAGTCCGTATTGGGCCATTTCTCGTTGGGGAAATGTGCCCAGTATGGACAGAAACACGTTTCCAGGCAGTATGAATGTGTTTCTGTCGCTTTAACTTATTTTTTTTGGTTGCATGTGTTTTATTATTTTTTTAATTGTGGAAAGTGTCTTTTGGACGCTTCTAGATGGCTATCTCAACTTATAAAAAGACTCTCACCTCATTCTCTCATTACTCGAATTGAGCAAGTCGTTTCACTTGGAGAAGGGCGATTTTAGCGAAGAAAGAAGAAGAGAGTAGTGCTTCAGCTAGGACGTTTTCTCCAGTGAGCAAAGGAGATTTCAGCACCAAGAGAAAGAGATTTCAAAAGCAGATTTGGAGTGCGAAGTTTCCAGCTACGACATTCTTGGTTTTTGGCTCAACTACATCCATATTTCTCTGGTCTTTTGTGGCATTTTGGAGTAGCTTCAACTATACATAATTAATTTGGGTAAGAAGCATTCAATTTCTTGGTTTTTTCCCATTGTTTCTTCTATTTTTCGAGGGTTTATGCTACCAAAATTATGAAAAACGTTTTTTTATCAGATTTGTTTTTAAATTTTTTTTTTTTGTAGCAATGGCTTCCATCCAAGTTCAAATTCAAGCCCCAAGTCCAACCCAAGGGCTGAATATTATCCTCTTTGGAGGCATGTTCAAAAGCGTCAAAGATATGGAGGTGGTGGCTCATGGGAATGGCGTGTAATCTTTGCAATAATTCTTACAAGGGCTCTTACCCAAGAGTGAAGGCACATCTTTTACATGGAGGAGGACAGGGGATTGCAAGTTGCACAAAAACATCAGACCTTGTGGTGAGGAGGGAATATCAAAGAGAGCAAGATCAGGTAGATGGAATTAAAAGAAGGCATGATGAGCTTAGTCAAGCTACTACTAAAGCTCCAACAAAAATTGAGCCAAGGATTGTAGCTGAAGCAAGGAAGAGGAGAGCCACTCAACAACCAGAACAACCACCATCCAGAGGGGCATCCGATACAGTTCAAGATAGCAGAATTGCTAAATTGGTGAATGTGCAAGCAAGAGAAGAAGCTGATTCCAGACTGGCTAGGTGCATCTATGCATGTGGTATCCCATTCAATGTTGTTTGCTCTCCTTACTGGCAAGATATGATAAGGGCAGTTAACAAAGCTCCTCAAGGGTAGAAGGGGCCCAACTATGAGAAAGTTAGAACTGCCAAATTCGAATCGCCAATCTGGGTACTGCGCAACCTCTTGGAATTTCGACTTGCTGCTCCCTCTAAACATCGAAATTCCCTTCTCCGCTTCTGAGATTCCCGACTGATCACTCACGCTCTGATATCATGTGAAAATTTTAAAACAGAAATCCTATTGCAGCAACTGGAATTTATTTTTCTAATTGTTAATTATTATAACAATTTATTTGCTACGCCAAATATCAAACTGATCACATTGCAACCTTCCCAAATAAAATACTACGGAAATAATAACATTAGAAATTGAGAAAATACTAACACACAATAAAAATGACATTGTTATTTTTGGACAAATGTCCCCGGAAAAACCCAATATGGGAAAACTGGTGCAACAGTAAGGGTTTTTATTTTTATGCAGCATTGAAATTTTTGTACAATCTATGGTTGCCCAACTGGAAATCCAAACAATAAGAAAATATGGGCAAAATTATCTGAGGGAATTACCCTTCTTCCACAAGCAATCCCGACACAAATTCTCTTCAGAAAATCGTCCTCCTGGACCCTCTGCGTCAGCCTCTACGCTGCTCTGCACAGACCCTATGACGTCAAGCCTTTGATGAAGTCGTTCTGCCTGTCTCTGCTGAGGAAATCGCTTCTCCGACACTCTGGAGTCTGGACCCTTTGCCCGACCTCTGGAACTAAAAACGAATTTCTCTCTAGCTAAATCGAATCGCTTTTCTGAAGCAACTGTGTAGTGCTTTGCGCTGCCTCACTGGGAATAACTTAACCCCTTGCTACTGCCTCTCCGTATCTGGAAACTTCCTCTGGATCACTATCTCTGCTTCGATTTCTGGGTCCCCGACAACTGCTGTTGCTCTCTGGAAATCGATTTGCCAAGGAAATCGAACTGCTGGTGTGTATTCTCCAAGTGCTTATCGACTTCTTCTTATAATCCTCCGTTGGGACTCCAACGACCAAGATTAAATCTTAATCAAGCGCTAGAATCATCTTGAAGTCGATCCATGTGAGTTTCTAGACTATTCTCACCTTGACTTAATTAATTCTGATTAATTAATCATATTCCCTAAGTTTGGACTTAGGAAATATTTAAAAAATAGGTTAATAATCAAATTAAGTCATCTCTAGGTGGAATTTCCAGAAACGATTTCTGGGTTTTGGAGATCTCATGTATTCTAGCCACTCCACCAAATTTCATGGCTAGAACACATCCGATGCTACAAAAACTATTAGTGGCAAGACTTGAATAAATTTTGATACCGATTTGATGGGGTATACAAGACCAAGTTGTTAAGAAAGGCATATTAGATGGTGGTTTCAATGTGTTGCATGTTGTATGGTAGATAAATCATAAGACGCATAACGGTTCAAAGAGAATTAGGTACCAATGATATACACCTGTGCGCAAGAGGGAAGTATATGTAATTGGGCAGATATTTTAACAGCTTCTATCATGGAAAATTGTAAACGAGCTGATAATCCACCCACAGGATGACAACCTGAATTTTATATGGCATCATATATGTTGGATGCCATGTGTGCAAGATGTCAATTTGAGTTATTAGGATGGAGATGGGCCTTCTCTCCAGACATACCGCTAGTCCACATTTATTGCAGGATTCTATGGGACACTAGCTACAGCCTACAGGTCCATGTACCACCAAATCATTGAAAATTTCATTATACCTTTATATCACATACTCTTCGACATTGAATCTCCATGTATGTCAGGTATGTTAGTTTTTGTAGCATCAGATGGTGTTCTAGTCTAGACTTTGGTCAGAGAGGCTAAGAAACAGTATGATCCCAAAACCCGAAAATTGTTTCTGGAAAATCCACTTAGAAGTAGCTCAATTATGTTAATTAGTCAGTAAATAAAGTTTTCCTAAGTCTAACTAAGGAAAGATGATTAATTAACAACAATTAATTGAAAAAGGTGAGATTTCTCTACAAACTCACACGGATCAACTCAGAAATGATCTTAGTCATTGATGAGGACTTCATCATGGTTGTTGGTGAGCCGACGAGAGATTATAAGAGGAGGTCAATGGGGTTGAGGGATAACACACATGAAGAGCGAGTTCCTTGGTAGGTCGAGCTATCCAGCCTCAGAGTCCGAGTAAAGGAAGAGAGTTTGAGCCAAAAGGGATGTAGAGGGGAAGAGACAATGATTCTGGAGTAAGTTTGCAGTTTGGAGAGTCAGGAGAGGAGGCCGAGTTATTTCTCGAGGGGGCTGCACAAGGACTGTGTAGTAGCCTCAACCATGCAGTTCGATTTGGCTGAGGAGTAGGTCATTTCAGATGCTAGAGGCCAAGAAAATTTCCAAAAGGCTTGGCCAGTGAATTCCAGCAACAACTACATGCAGAAAGACTGATTTAGAGGCAGTTTTAGAGGAGTGTGAGTTTGGCCTATGCAGGGTCTGTGTAGCAGGTTGATGCAGGGGTTTGTTGGAGCAGTTTTCTATGGCCAAATGGGGCCAGGATTGCTTATGGAGGAGGGTAAAATTACCTCAGTGATTTTGCCAGTATTTCTCTCAGAGAGGATTGCCAATTTGGCATCCATTTTATTGTATTCAAATTTCACTGTTGCATAATAATAAAACCCTCAGCTGTTGCACCAGTTTTCTCGCATTTTGGTTTTTTCGGGGACAATTGTCCATAAATAACTGTGTCAAATTTTATTGTGTGCTAGCATTTTCTCAGTTTCCAGTTTATTTCCACAGTGTTTTTTTTTATTGTGAAGAAATTGTAGTGTGATTAATTCGTTATTTTTCCTTAACAAAATAAATTGCATAATTAATCAATTAGAAGAATTAATCCCGGTTGTTGCATTTCAAGCGCATTTTCACATGGTATCAGAGCTAGTTTGATAGATCAGTGGCTCAAAGACAAAGAGGGAGAAATTCATAGTTCAGAGGGAGCAACAACACAATTTCTCCAGATTTGCGCAGAGCCAACTAGGCAGTGCGAATTGCTGGGCAGAGGGGTCGATTTTCCAGTACAGGTGGTACGAAAAATTCACAGAGCTCAGTAGCAGTTCCAGTAGTCAATGGTGAAGCCGAGAAGTAGTTCAGGTAAGCAGATCAATAATTTTCGCAAAGCAGATTCTTGATCTAGGCGTAGTTGTCTTTGTAACAGTTTTGCAATAGCAGAATCAGTGCTGGGTGTAAGAAAAAAGCGCACATAGGGGAATTTCCCAAAGGGTTTCCAGATCCAAGTTATTTGGGGAAATCCATATTTTCCAATAGCAGAGGGAAGCAGAGCATATATGTGCATTTTCAGAAGGAATTGTGAGTAGCAGCAGTAGGGCCATAGGAAAGAGGGAGTTTCTTGCTTCATTGTCCCAATTTTTGAGTTTCACAGATTTTGCAGCTTTGCAGAGATGACCGTATGAGATTTCCAGAGGAGGCCATGCGAGTTAGCCATAATGCATATATGGGCAACATATCGACTTCTAGTTGCCAAAGACAGGTGCCGGAGGAAGTATGAGTAATCCAATGCAAGTTGTAAAGTGGAGAAGGGTCCCAACCAAGGACTAGGCTTGAAAGGAGGTAGTGGGGCACCAGATCCAGGAGGAGTATGAAACTCTAGTGTGCCAGATGGGTAAGTTCCAGTGCAAAATCAACAAGGATATCAGTTAGATCAGTTTTAGTTCTTGTAGCAGGATCATCACTTTTGCTACAAGGGCCCACAGTATCATAGTAATAAGGTCTGTGTCAGTAGGTTGCAATCGGATGACAGTGGCAGAGCTAGTTGCAGTCAGTACTTGAGAGACAGTTGCAGAGTTAGTTGTAGTGACACAGGCAGTGTGAGTTGCCCAGTTGCAAGATGCAAGTGCAGTTCTAGCCAGAAGATTCCCAACGTGGAGCTACATAGTCTAGTTTCCAATATAGGAGGATAATGTGAGTTGTCAGGAGGGAACAAAGAGATTTCCCATAGGGATATCAAGACTTAGAGTGAGTCTAGCTTCAAAGGGAGCAACCCTATGGAAGTTAGTGCCTCAGGATATGAGGAGATCAAACTCATTATTGCAGTAGTTGCAACAACAGTGAAAATATAGCAGTAGAGTAGTAGCAACAACAATATGAGTAGATCAGAGTCCAGAGTTGTTGCAGAGATTAGGGGCAGGGTCCAAGGAGGATAGCTTCAGACAAGTTCATCCTCATGGATCGTTACCCTTGTTACAGGGCCCACAATTTTCAGTAGCAGGAGGATCAATGTCAAAGGGCGTAGTCAAATCTTGAGGGACAATTGCAGAACTAGTTGTAGTCAGTTATTAAGGGGTGTAGAACCAGTCAGGGTGCAGACAAATACTCAATAGACAATGTAGAGGCTAGTTGTAGTCAGTGACTCGGGAGACAATTGCAGAGCCAGTACATGGACATTTGATTCAAAGTTTTGTTCTTAGTTGCAGTAGTTGTAGGAGCAACAACAACATGAGATCAATTGCAACACAAAGCAAAGTTGGCAGTAGTGTAGGATGGGACAGTGCAGTGTTAGCAGCAGCGCAAATGCAGGGTGGTTCAACTACAAAGTTTCCATATGAATCAGAGTATGCACAATGGCTTGGTGGATAGTGACAGGTTATTACAGTTGTTAGACATCAACAATGTGGGGGAAGATGTTACGGGAGAAAGACAGATTACCTTCCTTGCTAAGAGGAAGTGTTAGTTTTTGTAGCATCGGATGGTGTTCTAGTCTTGAATATGGTCAGAGAGGCTAAGAAACACGGGGGCTCCAAAAACCAGAAATTGTTTATGGAAAAATCACCTAGAAGCAACTCAATTAAGTTAATTAGTTAGTAATTAAATTTTCCTAAGTCTAACTTAGGAAGAATGATTAATTAACAAGGATTAATTGAGAAAGGTAAGATTTCTCTAGAAACTCACACGGATCAACTAAGAAATGATCTTAGCCGTTGATGAGGACTTAATCATGGCCGTTGGTGAGCCAATGAGAGATTATAAGAGGAGGTTGATGGGATTGAGGAGAGACACACAGGAAGAGCAAGTTCTTTGGTAGATCCAGCTATATAGTCTTAGAGTTCAAGTAGAGGAAGAGAGTTCGAGCCAAAAGGGACGTAGAGAGGGAAAGACAGTGATTCCGGAGGAAGTTTCCAGTTTCAGAGAGTCAGGAGAGGAGGTTAAGTTGTTTCTCCAGGAGGTTGCACAAGGACTACTCAGTAGCCTTAACGAGGCAGTTCAATTTGGCTGAGGAGCAGGTCATTTTAGGTATCGGAGGCCGAGAAATTTTCAGAGGGCTTGGCCAGTGACTTCCTGCAGCAGCTACAGGCAGAACGACTGATTTAGAGGTAGATCCAAAGGAGTGCGAGTTTGGCTTGCTCAAAAGGCTGACACTGGGGTTTGCTTGAGCAGTTTTTTGTAGCCAGTTGGGGCCAAGATTGCTTGTGGAGGAGGGTAACATTCCCTTGCTGATTTTTCAAGTATTTCTCTGAGAGAGGATTGCCAGTTTGGCATCCATTTTATTGTACTCAAATTCATTGCTGCATAATAATAAAACCCTCAACTACTGCATCAGTTTTCCCGCATTGGGTTTTTCTGAGGACAATTGTCGAAAAATAACTGTGTCAAATTTTTATTGTGTGCGTGCTAGCATTTTCTCAGTTTCTAGTTTATTTCTGTGACGTTTTTTATTGTGAAGAAATTGCAGTGTGATTAAGTCGTTATTTTGCCATAACAAAATAAACTGCATAATATATCAATTAAAAGAATTAATTCCAGTTGCTTCATTTCAAGCGAATTTTCACAAGATAGAGCAAGGGCAGCATTGCAAGACATCATTGATTGTTTCACACTGACAGATGCAACATATATCAAGTTATTCAGAGCTTGCAAGCCTCCTCATCAACTTGCTATGTTTGTTAAAGATAAAATAATCTTGCAGGAAGTAGCAATGGGACTTATGGGCATGCTAGTTCGTGCAAAGAAGGCACCATGGCATGCCTTTCCAATTTATGTAGGCATGTATTGTGTTCAAAGTTTTAAAGAAGCAGAGGCAGAAGCCACTGATTTGGAACACTTTACGTTTGGTGAGTAAGCTTTCACAGATATTTTTCTTGTTAATTTTCCATAGAGCAGCATTGTTCTTTACTTTGATAGTTACATTTCTTCAATAACATGTTAAGTTCATCCCAAATATTTATATCTTTGTACAAATCTATATCATTAATCATCAAAATATGAAACTATGCAGAAAGAACAATACGATCATCATCATCATCATCTAAGCAATGGAAAGTAAAAGATCAAAGGAAGAGAAGGATGAACACATAGAGACACCAGGATTGGTCCGAGACCAGGGAAAAACCCACTACAGGGAAAACCCTTGCCAATTCTTCTTCTTAGATCGTCATCAAATGATTCAGCAACAAGAGTACAATGGTCCATAGGTACGTATCTTTACAATGCAGAAAACAAATAGCATATACACAATAAAACCATACCCATACTTCTGCATGAAGGAAACTGAATCCGAGAACTGAAATGCGCTGACACTGGCTGTAGCAAACTGATGAATACAACTGATACTAAATGAGGACTGTATATACATCTTGCAGCGGAAACAGACAGATCTGATCTACAGATCAATAGATTTATAATACCAAAACACAGATATGATAGATCACCAAGTGATCTCAACTCTGAAGTCCTATATATGAAACCAGGAGATTGTCAATGACTATTTTGACACAACTGTGATTGAACGACTGATGTCCGAAGGTACTGCACAATTAACTGAAGGTGAATCAAATTATATCTGCCTCGTAATTCTCTGAACTGCGGCCTTAACATGCTCAACCTGCGGCTTTGGGGCTCTGAGCCGCTATCACAACACTTTGTGCTCGCGGCTTTGCTTTAGATAAGCCCGATTTGACTTTTGAGACTTGGCTATGCCCTTAACAAGTTGAGCTAGCGATTTGGGGTCCTTGTTCGCGGGCACAACACACCCAGCCTGCGGCTTTGCTTACCTAGGCCACTACCTCAACTCTTCCTGCCCGCGACTCTACTTCAGATCACCCAAATTTGATGCGTGATCACATCTGTGATCCCGACCCTTTGCTCAAGCTCCTCCCGACGTACCTGTGCGAGCGTTGTCATTAAAATGGACGAAACAAACTAATGGACGCAAATCATAAATCGCTTGAGCAAGTGTAAAAATGAGCTTGAGGTTGCCTCTATTTATAACTTTGCGAGGGATTGCTTGGGGCTTTGACCGGATCAACATGTGGTTAGGCTGACCCATAAAATAATAAAATAATTCATAACTTAATTTCTGCTTAATTGATTGGGACGATCTATAGGTCGATTTTGATCCTCTCGAAAAGAGGAATCTAATTAAATTATTATCTCAATCATTTGAGCTGTCGAATGTGGAATTTGACCCTAGTTGGAAAAATTAACACTCCCTCTCAACTAGGAAGAATTCCACTTTGCAATCTCTGCTTGTAGTTCTCTGCATCATGGTGTCATCACGGCTTAGCTCAATCTGTTGATTTGTGTTCATCGATCAATATGCCATTTTGATATTCATGCATCATCACGTGTCGTCACTAAACATCTCTGTCATGTAGTCGTCATGTTGTGAATCATCGATGTACACTTCATGCTTATTTATGCTTATCCCTTGATAGTTTCTGCTTGTATGCAAAACATTCTCGGATCTAGAAGAAGAATTTGTCACTGGAGGGGAGCTTAGGTTGCCACCCTTCATCAATCAGGCTATCATTCTAGAATCTCTTATATCGGGTTACTACTCGGAATATCCTCATTAATCAACATCGGAGAGCACATCAACAGGGAACACATCTCAACTTGTAACCGCATCGGGGAGCGCATCTCGACCCAGAATCTCATGGGGGAGCTACACCTCTACAACCCCATATCTAGCAATAGGATATCCATCCACGTAGGGGAGCCTATCTCGACCCTGGGATTACATCGGGGAGTGCACTCTCAACCCGAAACTGCATAGAGTTATCTCAACTCATCCTATTGACTATTGATCTTCCCATCGATGACCCTGAATAGTCATGTGGTAGAACACCTGCATCATAATCCACTTGGGTTGTACACTCCAAGTACACTCTCAACTCTTTGGCCAAACAAGGAGCGGTATTCCCGACAAGCCCTGCTTGTGGGTATGATGCCCACTGGGGTATACTCTGCATAGACCAGATAGGGGAGCAACATTCTCCGACCCTATGAAGTAGGGGAGCAACATTCTCAACCCTGGGTAACAGATATGCAAGAGCCATATTGTCCAAAGATCCCTCAACCGCAGGAGCCCTCTATCTCAATTCCTCATTTTGGGTGCTCAAACGGAGAGGAAGAGCGGGCTCAGTGTCCTCGATCAACGCTGCTCTCATCTGGTATCTATTGTTTCCTGTTCCTACAGGACATAAAATCAAGTGTTATGTTAGAACATACATAATCATGTTTATCACAACAAGATACCAATCATAACAAGATACATAATCATCCTCCCTCATGGAGGTGTCAATCATAAGCCTAAGTTTGTCTCGAACGACTGCACTGTCTCAAATAAATGGAGAAATCACAGTCCCAACTATACGTATTTTGGATTCTCTATCATCATAGTGTATCCATGTCTTATCCAGATCATTCTTGGTCAGCTCTCTAAGGAACTTTTACATCATGCCTCATAGCCTTACTAGTAAAATTGTACCCGACCTCGGTCATGCTATGGACCTCTCGTCCAAGATATCATGGCAGATCTCATACTAAGGCAACATCCAAATGTGCTCATCAATACTAATCCCAAACATCATCAGTTCATTCATGAAACTACATATCATGGGAGAAATATCTCAACCTTCAAGAGTAGAACAAATAAAAGATGTTTGGTGGCAATTCTGAGTGAAGCAGCTCAATCACGAGTTTAATCATGTTTTATACATATCATATACAGATGGATGTTCAAAATGGAACATCAATGCTTCAACCAACTAACAGATGCCATATCACATTCAATCAACATTTGAACTTTAAATCAGAGTTTCCAAGGATTTACATTACACATAGACATTTCAACAGTCTTGCAATATTGAATTTCTTTCCCAAATCCCAGAAATCAATTCATCATGCCATGATACATCATTAAGATATTCAAAAGCCATCTCCCTCTTACTTAGATTTTCAGAGGCTCATCACCTGTCAAGGATAGACTATCAGTTATGTATAATCAAAGCCATAATCAATATCAAGGCCATACCTTGGAACTCATTATCCTGACTTCACCATATAACAGTCGAACATAAGCAAATTTGAATCAAGGAGCTTGCATCACGCAACACTCTCAACCAGCGTAATGCTTTACCATGCCAACATAACCAGCCTTACACAAATCAATGTTTGTGTTAACAAAATTAACTCATCCAATTTAAAAGATGTTAAAATTAGCTCATGGGAGAAATATCTCAACCGTTAAGAGTAGAACAAATAAAAGATGTTTGGTGGCAATTCTGAGTGAAGCAGCTCAATCACGAGTTTAATCATATTTTATACATATCATATACGGATGGATGTTCAAAACGGAACATCAATGCTTCAACCAACTAACAGATGCCATATCACGTTCGATCAACATTTGAACATTTCAACAATCTTGCAATATTGAATTTATTTCCCAAATCCTAGAAATCAATTCATCATGCCATGATACATCATTAAGATATTCAAAAGCCATCTCCCTCTTACTTAGATTTTCAGAGGCTCATCACCTGTCAAGGATAGACTATCAATTATGTATAATCAAAGCCATAATCAATATCAAGGCCGTACCTTGGAACTCATTATCCCGACTTCACTATATAACAGTCGAACATAAACAAATCTGAATCAAGGAGCTTGCATCACGCAACACTCTACCAGCATAATGCCTTACCATCCCAACATAACCAGCCTTACACAAATCAATGTTTGTGTTAAAAAAATTAGCTCATCCAAGTTTAGAAGCCAGACAAAATCTATTATCGAAGGCATTGATTTCATAGTATCGATTCTTTCAACCAGAGCCAGGTAGAGCACATAACAAGTCTTGACTTCATTTCATGTCAAGCTCTCAAGTCTATCATTTAACATGTCATTATAGGCCATTTTCGTCATTAGATGTAAGTGCATATACATCAAGATTAAGTCATGCATGTTCATACCAAGTCACAACAATAATTGTGCTAGGAACAAGGAGGCCAATACAAAACCATACATCTGTATACTCACATACGACATCGAAGGTCACTATGCCCACATAGCATTGTCATCTGGGAAAATCAACTATTGCTAGATCAAATCATGTCAAATCCAAATGTGTGATCATGATAAGATCTATAATTCTAGACATATCTTAATCATGTCAAAAGTACCAAACACAGTTTATCAAAACATGTAGCACAACCCTAAAAAATAATGACAATGTCTCAGTACATACAAGTTCGGTTAAGACATACAAACTTTCCCAGTTGACAGATCTTACTGGCATCTGCAATACATCTGCGGAACTAACATCTTCCAACTGACCATCTGATTTCATGCTCAATTCCAGCAATTCCAAAAATCAATTCACAATGACAAGAAAAAATGGATTCAGAGTATAGACCAAATTCATTGTACATAACTTCAATTCTGTGTCTCGACTCTCTCAGGCATAGTCACATCTATGAGCCTTCCTTTGCATGAATGAGGCTCAGATCTCTGTTGTGGATTAATTAATGTCAAACACTCACAAATCATATTTCAATAAAACATATATTGGCACATGAAAAATAATCATTTAAGAGAGAGGTTCTCCCTTTGAATGAGAATCCACTTCATTCATGTCATCAACTTGTCATTACAGGGATCATGTAATAGAAGATCTATTAGATCATAAACACATATCTATCATGATTATCAATATCATGTCATCAATCTTTCATCAAGGGCTGGACTTGAAAGATCAGGGCGGCAGGCTGATGTGACAACACAACCTTAAGATCCCAATAACAATACATTAAGTTACAGCATTTAATTTCACCGCATGATATAACCGCAGATAGTCAAAGATTTGAAACATCAATCTCATAGATATGCCTTTATCATCATGGTTGCCAATACCATGCATATCATAATCAATAAGATCAAGTTAGGTTAATCGATAAACCAACAAGGTGCAATCACTCTTTTTCTATGAGCTTTCATCATGCTTATCACACGCATTATCAACACCATATAAATGAGGTAACCTTCTATAAGAGATCCAACAAATCTTATGCGTATCAAAACATTCAATACTAGGTGCACCAATACATCATAGGAAACATAAATCCCTATCATTCTTATATGCATGCACGAGCCATCTAAGAAGTAGACGTTCTCAATATACCATAGGGCTTACCTAGCCATCCAATGTTACAGCTGAAACATACCATTCAAACAATATACCATGCATACCTAGTGGTATTACCCGTGCACCTTCACATAGGTAGCTTGTAGTGTTCAAGTGCCTCTTTACCTTTACTAGATTTCGCCATCTTTTCCTTTTCTAGATCTAGCCATCTTTCCCTTTTCCAGATCTAGCCATCTTCCCTTTTCCAAATCTAACCATCTTTCTAGCATTTCCAAAGATCCTTAAGAGGGATCCACTCGTCACATCTCATCACGGAGGTTAGAAATATCCAGGTGCTCAAATATACATGCAAGAAGTAACGACTAGAAACAATAATCATAGAAATCAGATCCATAGGTATAAACAAGAGTAAGATCATAATTCAAGGAATACTTATCTTCAAAGAGAGATGATCCTCTCCCTCTCAAACCATCCTTCACAAGCCATCCATAGGCCATAAACAATGTTGCCTTCAATCAAAAACTTTATCAATAACCATGTCATCTGTCAAATCGATCCCAAGTACTTGAGCATCTTTACAAAGGCTATGCGAGAGTTTCATACACCAAATCTCAAGACTTATAAACCAGGGTTTCTCTCAAACCCTTATCCACTAACTGCCTAGGGTTGTTTTCATACCCTATAATTCTTTTAGGTCTCTATGTTCCTCTGCTTGCTTCCATAAAGGTGTCTCCTTGGGGTGATCTCCATGGCTTTTCTTCAACCAGCTCTGATACCATGTTAATTTTCCATAGAGTAGCATTGTTCTTTACTTTGATAGTTACATTTCTTCAATAACATGTTAAGTTCACCCCAAATAACTATATCATTGTACAAATCTATATCATTAACCATCAAAATATGAAACTATGCAGAAAGAACAATACCATCATCATCATCATCTAAGCAGCGAAAAGTAAAAGATCAAAGGAAGAGAAGCATGAACACATAGAGACACCAGGATTGGTCCGAGACTAGGGAAAAACCCACTATGGTGAAAAGCCTTGCAAATTCTTCTTCTTAGATCGTCATCAAATGATTCAACAACAATAGTACAATGATCCATAGGTACATATCTTTACGATGTAGAAAACAAATAACATACATGCAATAAAACCATACCCATGCTTCTGCACGAAGGAAACTGAATCTGAGAACTGAAATGCACTGACACTAGCTGTGGCAAAGTGATGAATACGGCTGATACTGAATGAGCACTATATATACATCTTGCAGCGGAACAAATAGATCTGATCTATAGATCAACAGATCTATAATACCAAAACACAGATTTGATAGATCACCAAGTGATCTCAACTCTGAAGTCCTAGATATGAATCTAGGAGACTGTCAATGACTGTTCTGACGCAACTGTGATCGAACGACTGATGTCTGGAGGCACTGCGTAATCAATTGAAGGTGAATCAAATTAGAATTGCCCAATAATTCTCTGAGCCGCGGCCTTAACATGCTCAGCCCGCGACTTTGGTGCTCTTAGTCGCTACCACAACACTCTATGCTCGTGGCTTTGCTTCAAATCAGCCCGATTTGACTTCGGAGACTTGGTCGCATGCTTAACAAGCTGAGCTAGCAAGTTTGGGGTCCTTGGCTGCAGGCACAACACACCCGACTCGCGACTTTGTTTACCTAGGCCGCTACCTATGCCCTTCTTGCCCGCGACTCTGCTTCAGATCATCCAAATCTGATGTGTGATCACATCTGTGATTCCGACCGTTTGCGCGAGCTCATCCCGACGTACCTGTGCGAGCCAAGACATAAAAATGGACGAAACAAACTAATGGACGCAAATCATAGATTGCTTGAGCAAGTGTACAAATGAGCTTGAGTTCGCCTCTATTTATAACTTTGTGAGGGACCGCTTGGGGCTTTGACTGGATCAACATGCGGTTAGGCCAACCCATAAAATAATAAAATAATTCATAACTTAAGTTCTGCTTGACCGATTGGGACGATCTATAGGTCGATTTTGATCCACTCGAAAAGAGGAATCTAATTAAATTATTATCTTAATCATCTGAGTTGTTCGATGTGGAATTTGACCCTAGTTGCAAAAATTAACATTTCTAGGGGTATCGCTGCAAAGCATTGTAAGCAGATAAAATACAGATGGCCTTACACACCCAACATTGAGGTAGAAGAAGAAAAGGTCAAGAACTTTGACAATGTTGCACATGCCATGGAGGCACAAGAAAAAGGAACTAGTGGTTTGCAACCGACAATGGTAATGAACCCACAAACGAAGCAATCCTCCAAAGTCAAAGATGCCTAGGATAAAAAAGCTTCTCAAAAGAGAGAGAGTGAGAAAGAGGCAACAAAGAAGTAAAGGCAAAAAAGGATGAAAGCGGAGCAAGAAGCAAAGAAGAAGTGGGAATAAGAAAATAAATACGAGAACAAATAGGCAGAAACAGGAAGAAGAAAACAAGAAGCTAATGATTCTAGGGGTATCGCTGCAAAGCATTGTAAGCAGATAAAATACAGATGGCCTTAGAAACCCAACATTAAGGCAGAAGAAGAAAAGGTCAAGAACTGTTACAATGTTGCACATGCCATGGAGGCACAGAAAAAGGAGCTAGTTGTTTGCAACCGAAAAATGGCATCAAACCCACAAACGAGCAATCCTTCAAAGTCAAAGATGCCCAGGATAAAAAAGATGCTCAAAAGAGAGAGAGGGAGAAAGAGGCAACGAAGAAGGAGAGGCAAAAAGGGATGAAAGCCGAGCAAGAAGCAAAGAAGTAGGAGGAGGAAAAGAAGAAGTGGGAAGAAGAAAAGAAAAACGAGAACAAATAGGTGGAAACAGGAAGAAGAAAGCAAGAAGTTGGAAGAAACCTGAAGAAAGCAAGAGGAGGAGAAGAGAAAACAATAAGAAGCAACAAAGAAGCTCGAAGAAGAAAGACTTGTGGATAAGCAAACACAATAAGAAGCTAGAAAAAAGGTGTTGAAGAATGTAACTAGGTTCGGTCTTCATTATTAATATATTTGTCAAAAATAATTTATTATTATTATATGACTTATTAAAGCATGGGTTTCATGCTGTGGTCATATTTAGATTAAGGTCCCCATTGTGGACTTCTAGGTTAGTCATTACAGATTTAAATTGATCCATTTTTGGATTTTAAATCATGTAATTAGGATTGAGTCAAAGTCAATTTATTGGACTCCTCCATCAAGTCATCCTCTTCATCAGCTCGGCGTCTTCATCAAAGTCATCAAAGCAACATCTTCAAGTCGACCTCAAATTATCCTCAAATAAATATACTCAAGTCGGCCTATGTGGAGACACAACCTTTCAATGAAGTTATGTCGACTCATTTCAATTGGGAAACAACTATAAATACCAGCCTAAGGTCCTTGCTTAACCATAGAAGTTCAGATCACCTCTGAAGCTCGGATCACCTCAAAAAGTTCAGAGAATTTTAGGGATACACTTCGGATCAAGCTCGATAATTTCAGGAGAATTTCTTGGTGCAAATTACAGTGATATAGTTTCGGTGCCATTGTAGAAAGAAGTTCAGATAGATCACAGTATGCTACCACAGTATGATTACATAGCCTCGGTGTTATTTCAGAGGATGTATTTTGGTGACTTCTATTTAGTGCTACTACAGACCTCAAACTCGGTGCAATCTCAGTGATGAAGCCACACCACAGGAACCACAGTTCATTATTATCACAACATTATGAATTCCTTGCCACATTAGCAAAGATGTTTTGGTGTCATCAAAATGGAAGGATCTCAGGGCTACTATAGAAGGATGAAGTTTATCTCGGTGTTATTGTAGTGGTGAGGATGAAGTTTCGGTGCAAGTAAAGGAGATCTCGGTGTCATGAAAGTAAGGAGATATCGGTACTAACACAGTGAAGGGATGACTTGGTGGAGAGAGTCTCTAGTGTATAAAGGTCTTCGTCGTCTCATCTTGAATCTACTAAAGGAAGAATTTTGACCAGGTTTTCCCCAAAGAGTGGGGTTTTGCCCTGGTAGTGTGCCTACATATTGTGTCCTCTTCTATTTGTTGTTTGGCATTAGTCTTGATGATAAGAAAAGATAAATTGAAAGAACACATAATAATAACGAACACATCACAAGATAATGTCATAATAAGAGAAATCGTTTAACTAACACCTACTTGGGTTTCTCAACAAAAGGAGCAAGCTCAGAAGGATGTAGAAGCCATATTGCCTCCCATGAATGTTGAGCCTTCTACGCCACTCAGTGGAGGACATTTACCACTTGGAGAGATGGGTATCTCTGTTGAATAGGAAGATCAAGTGCTAGACCTTTCAAGTTTCAAATTTGATCGTGGCTCAAACAAGGTTGTTTAGGAAAGACAAAGGCACATAGCCCGAGAACCGACACCATACGAATTCTATGCCACTGCTTAAAGTCCTGCCAGTGCTATTGTTCTCCTTGTGTTGCGGTGCATGCTAGCCTAATTCCTTGCACAACGATGCTCTTAACCTTAATTGTTTTAGCATTGCAAACCTACTCGCTCAGCCTTGTGCAATGACACAATCCCTTCATCGTGACTTATTGCATCTTGTTGCGCAACACTATTGCCTTTTGTATCGCTGTCGCAACGCACTTTGCTATAGCGTGCCTCTTACCTTTACTTTGCAAATTCCTCTTGCATTGCAATGCATTGATCTGCTATAATTAGTGCAACAAACTAAATTGACTATGTTTTCCTAACATTATTTGTAATCATGAATATTTTCGAGATGTCAGGTATTTTAGATTTGGAGTGCCTCAGTATTTCCTTGTCAACAACAGATATGGTTCCACCTAAAAGGAGGCCAGGAAAAGAGCTTGTTGAAGGTGGTGAAGAAGGGGAAGAGGAAATATCTATATTCTCAACTCCAATTTATGCAGAATGGCTTGCTATATTGAAAAATCAATATCGATGACTTGGTTTGGCATTTATCAATCATGTTCCTGCAAAGAGTACCAGAGGATGAAGAAGACAATGAAGTATATTGGAATGTAAAAAGTTCATGGTTGTATAAAGTAGCATCACACCACGTTGTCTCCCATGTGTGGAAACTATAGAATGGATCATAAAGTGCATTTGCGTGGAAGGTATGATTGTCCGAGACAGTCATAGTCTACCTATAGCAACATACACATATCCTTGTATAACTGAATATTACAAGTTGCCAAGCCCTCATGTATCACTTATTGCTAAGTGGTTTATTAGTTTCACCCTTGCCAACAACAATGTCTTGAAAACTTGGTGGCAACACTCCAATAAATCCTGATGCCAATCTGATGGGGTATACAAGACCATGTTGTTGAGAAAGGCATATCAGATGATGGTGGCAATGTGTTGTAGGTTGTATGGTAGACAAGATGCAAAACTGATTGAAGAGAACTAGGTACCCATGACATACACTTGTGTGCAAGAGGGAAGTATGTTTAATTCGGTGAATATTTTAGCAGCTTCCATCATGGAAAATGTAAAACGGGCTCAGAATCCACTAGTAGGATGATAACCTGAATTTTATATGGTGTCATATGTGCTGGATGCGATATGCACAAGATGTTAATTTGAGTCATTAGGATGGAGATGGAACTTCGTTGTGGACATATTTCCAGTCCACATTTATTGTAGGATTCTATCGGACATTAGCTACAGGGTCACGTACCACCAAATCAATGAGAATTTCATTATACCTTTATATCACATACTCTTCGACATTGAATCTCCATGTATGTCAGATATAGCAAGGGCAACATTGCAAGACATCATTGATTGTTTCACATCGGTAGATGCAACATATATCAGGGTATCCATAGCTTGCAAGCCTCCTCATCAACTTCCTATGTTTGTTAAAGATAAAATAATCTTGCAGGACGTAACCTACCAAGTAACAACAAGTCTTATGGGCATGCTAGTTCGTGCAAAGAAGGCACCATGGCATGCCTTTCCAATATATGTAACCATGTATCGTGTTCAAAGTTTTAAAGAAGTAGAGGCAGAAGCCACTGATTTGGAACACTTTAAGTTTGGTGAATTGAGCATTCATGTATATGATTATAGGGGTATTGTTGCAAAGCATTGTAAGTAGATAAATTATAGATGGCCTTACACACCCAACATTGAGGCAGAAGAAGAAAAGGTCAAGAACTTTTACAATGTTGCACATGCTGTGAAGGCACAGAAAAAAGGAGTTGGTGATTTGCAGCCGACAAATGGTACTAAACCCACAAACGAGCAATCCTCTAAAGTCAAAGATGCCCAGGATAAAAAAAGCTGATCAAAAGTGAGAAAGAGAGAAAAAGGAAACAAATAAGGAAAGGAAAAAAGGATGAAAGTTGAGAAAGAAGCCGAGAAGCAGGAGGAGGAAAAGAATAGGAGGGAAGAAGAAAATAGAAAATGAGAACAAATAGGCAGAAACGGGAAGAAGAAAACAAGAAGTTGGAAGAAACCAAAAGAAAGCAAGAGGAGGAGAAGAGAGAACAAGAGGAAGCGATAAAGAAGCTTGAAGAAGAAAGACTTGTGAAAAAGCAAACACAAGAAGAAGCTAGAAAATAGGAGCAAGTTTAGAAGGAAGTAGAAGCCATATTGCCTCCCATGAATGTTGAGCCTCTTATGCTACTCATTGAAGGACATTTACTACTTGGAGAGATGTGCATCTGGGCTGAAGAGGAAGATCGAGTGCTAGACCTTTCAAGTCTTAGATTCGGCTGTGTCTCAAACAAGGTTGTTCAGGAAAGACATAGGCACTTAGCCCGAGAACTGGCGCCATCCAAAAGCTATGCCATTGCTTAAAGTCTCGCTGCTGCTATTGCTCACCTTGTGTTGTGGTGCATGCTAACCTAATTCCCCGCACAATGTCACTCTTAACCTTAATTGCATTGCAAACCCCCTCAGCCTTGTGTAATGGCGCAATCCCTTCATTGTGACTTTTTGCATCTTCTTGTGCAACACTATTACCTTCTATAGCGTCGTCACAACGCACTTCCTTGTAGCGCACCTCTTACCTTGAGTCTGTGAATTCCTCTTGCGCTGCAATGCACTGATTTGCTATAATTGATTTTGTTTTCCTAATATTATTTGTAATCATAAATATTTTCGAGATGTCATGTATTGTAGATTTAGAGTGCCTCAGTATTTTCTTGTCAAGGATAGACATGGCTCCATCTAAAAGGAGGCCAAGAAAAGAGCTTGCCTAAGGTGGTGAAGAAGGGGAGGAGGAAATCTCTATATTCTCAACTCCAATTTATGTGGATATGGCTTGCTATATTGACAAATCAATACCAATGACTTGGTCTAGAATTTATCAATCATTTGCCTACAAAGAAGTATCGAAGGATGAAGAAGACAATGAAGTATATTGGAATGTAAAAAGTTCATGGTTGTATAGAGTAACATCACACCTCATCGTCTTCCCGTGTGCATAAACTATAGAATGGATCATAAAGTGCATTCGTGTGGATGATATGACTTTTCGAGGCAATCATAGTCTACTTATAACAACATACACATATCCTTATATTACCGAATATTACAAGTTGCCAAGCCCTCATGTATCACTTATAACTAAGTGGTTTACCCTTGCTAGCAAGGATGTCCTGAAGACTTGGTGGCAAGACTCCAATAAATTATTATACCGGTTTGATGGGATATACAAGACCAAGTTGTTAAGAAAGGCATATTAGATGGTGGTGGCAATGTGTTGCAAGTTGTATGGTAGACAAGACGCAGAGTTGTTTGAAGAGAACAAGGTACCAATGATATATGCGTGTGTGCAAGAGGGAAGTATGTTTAATTGGGCCGATATTTTAGCAGCTTCCATCATGGAAAATGTAAAACGAGCTCAAAATCCACTAGCAGGACAACCTGAATTTTATATGGCGTCATATATGTTGGATGCCATATGCGCAAGATGTCAATTTGAGTCATCAGGATGGAGACGAACCTTTGCTTTGGACATATTTCCAGTCTACATTTATTTCATGATTCTATGGGACACTAGCTATAGGTCCACGTACCACCAAATCACTGAGAATTTCATTATACCTTTATATCACATACTCTTTGACATTGAATCTCCATGTATGTCAGATACAACAAGGGCAACATTGCAAGTCATCACCGATTGGATCACACCGACAGATGCAACATATATAAGGGTATTTGGGGCTTGTAAGCTTACTCATCAACTTCCTATGTTTGTTAAAGATAAAATAATCTTGCAAGAAATAGCCTAATAAGTAACAACGAGTCTTACGAGCATGCTAGTTCATGCAAAGAAGGCACCATGGCATGCCCTTCCAATATATGTAGGTATGCATTACGTTCAAAGTTTTAAAGAAGCAGAGGCAAAAGCCACTGATTTGGAATGCTTTAAGTTTGGTAAACTAAGCTCTCATGGATATGATTCTAGAATTTCTAGGGGTATCACTGCAAAGCATTGTAAGCAAATAAAATACAAATGGCCTTACACACCCAACATTGAGGCAGAAGAAAAAAGGTCAAGAACTTTTAGAATGTTGCACATGCTGTGGAGGCACAGAAAAAAGGAGCTGGTGGTTTGCAGCTGGCAAATGGCATTGGACCCACAAACGCGCAATCTTCCAAAGTAAAATATGGCTAGGATAAAAAAGCTGCTCAAAAGAGAGGGATTGAGAAAGAGGCAACAAGGAAGGAAAGACAAAAAAAAGGATGAAAGCCGAGCAAGAATCCAAGAAGTAGGAGGAGGAATAGAAGAAGCGGGAAGAAGAAAACAGAAAACGAGAAGAGAATAGGTAGAAACTGGAAGAAGAAAATATGAAGCTGGAAGAAACTAGAAGAAAGCAATAGGAGGAGAAGAGAAAAGAAGAGGAAGCAACAAATAAGCTTGAAGAAGAAAGATTCATGGATAAGCAAACACAAGAAGAAGCTAGAAAAAAGGAGCAAGCTCAGAAGGCAGTAGAACCCATATTGCCTCCCATTGATGTTGAGTCTCCTATGACACTCACTAGAGGACATCTACCACTTGGAGAGATGGGCATCTCGGCTAAAGAGGAAGATCGAGGGCTAGACATTTCAAGTTTCAAATTCAACCGCGACCCAAACAAGGTTGCTCAGGAAAGACAGAGGCACTTAGCCCGAGAATCGACCAAACTAATCTCTGTAACTACTGAAAGAGATGTAGTGTTGGATACTGTGAACAATCCTATGGCGATAACTTTTGCAGTATCTGCATTCTCTGCTGCAACAGAGAAGAAAATTGAGCGTCTGGTGAACAAGTTGAAAGAATTGGAAAAAATTCTAGCCAATTCACAACAAGAGAATGAAAGGCTTCGCATAGAAATCCAAGTCTTGAGTCTTGACAACTTCAAGCTCCTACAAGGAAGATTTTCGGACAACTGCATTAGAAGAGATAAGACTATTGGAAGACATCATGAAACAACCATAGAAGGAGATAATTATTTTCAAACAACTTCCTTGTTAAGAGATGTCCAAAATGAGCTCAATGGAAAAGGTGTATTTTTAAAAGAAGCCTTGATTGCAGTAGACATTGTGTATGAATGGGGTACAAAGTACCTAGATGCACCAACGGACTTACTTAAAGAGGATAGAATGGGTAAGAAATGAGACAAAGAAGAAGTTGGGATGTCCATACAATCCCAAGAGAAGTTGGGAAGAGATGTGGTGAGAACATTGAGTATCTATCGACAACTTTATAGTGTTAGTTGTTGTAGCATCAGATGTGTTCTAGCCTTGAAATTTTGTGGAGAGGTTAGAATACATGAGATCTCCAAAACCCAGAAATCGTTTATGGAAATTCCACCTAGAGACGACTTAATTAGATTATTATTCAATTTTTAAATATTTCCCAAGTATACACTTAGGGAATATGATTAATTAATCAGAATTAATTAAGTCATGGTGTGAATGTTCTAGAAAGTTACATGGATCGATTTCTAGTTAATTCTAGCCATTGATTAAGATCTAATCTTGGCTGTTGAAGTCTCAATTAAGGATTATAAGAAGAAGTCGACGAGGCTTAGAGAAATTACTCGAGACACTTGAGTAGTTCGATTTTGTTGGGAAATCGATTTCCAGAGTAGCAACGTTTTGTTGCTGGAAGTGATTCAGTGAGATAGAAGCAGTGAGAGAGGGGCAGAGATAGTGAAGCTGAAGGAAGCATTCCAGATCTGGCGAGTACATTTACAGAGAGGCATAAGTGCCAAGTGATGCAGCGTAGTGCCCTCTAGAGGAAATTTCGTTTTGTGGGGGAGAAGGCGAGACTCAGTGCCAGAAGCTGGGCAGAGGTTCCAGAGGTTGGGAGGATCAGTTTCCCAGACAACAGCTGACGAGATAGCTTGAGGTGACGCAATTTTGAGATGAAGTGACGCAGAGACTATGTAGGGTGATGCAGAGACAAAGACTGCGTAAAGGCAATTAGGACGACTCCATTTCGAGCTGAGGTCAGTGTCGGATTTGCCTGTGGAGTGAGGAAATTCCTCGCTAGATATTTTTGCCAGTTTTTCTCTGTAGGATTGCCAGTTTGGGCATCTAGTTGTACTCAGATATTTCACTACTGCATAATAATAAAACCCTCAACTGCTGCACTGGTTTTCCCGAGTCGAGTTTTTCTGGGGACATTGGTCCAAAAATAACGGTGTTATTTGTGTGTGTGCATATATTTCTTCCTGCGTTTATTTTTTCCTTCTGCAGTTTATTTGTGTAGGTTGCAATGTGATTAATTCAGTGTTTGCTGTAGAAAACTCCAAATAAATTGTTTGGTTAATTAAACAATTAGCAGAATTATTTCCAGTTGTTGCAATATGATTTTAGGTTAGCCGATTTTTCACATGGTATCAGAGTGCAGATGATCAGCCGAAGAGCTTGGTAGCAAAGAAAATTCGGAGTTTCGCTACTCAGCGTGAGTAGCAGTCGAAACCCTAGAGGGCTGCGTAGTTCCTTGGCCAAGAGGACATTTTTCTTGAGGAAAATTAGTTTTTCCGAGAGAGTGACAGAAAAAATTGATTTCTCCATATCAAGAAATTCTAGAGGTAGAGGGAGCAACCAGTGTTTTCTTGCAGAGTAGATCTCCAGCTGGACAAGTAGTTTTGTAGTAGCAAAACTAGCATTAGGAGGAAGAAGAGCACATATTGAGGGTAAATTTTCCTCAGGGAACTTCTAGTCTCAAGAAGTTCGATTTTGCTTGCAGATCAACAATTGTTGTGGGCAAAGTTTCTCACTCTAGAAGGGACTGCATAGAGTTGAGCAACATCTGAGTAGAAGGGAAGATGAGATTTTCAGCAGTTTTTGTTCAGATGGCCACAACTGGGTTGCAAGATCTAGAAGGCAAGGATTTCCTTCCTTCTAGATGAGTATGATCTCAAAGCATATATCGATAACATGGTAGCTATCCCCACGGATGTAGATCAACTGAAGAAGTACAGGAAGGAGATGGCGAAGGCAAAGAGATTGATTCTTGATGGAGTTCGGGATCATGTGGTATCTCACATAGCGGCCTTGGGAACGACCAAAGAAATGTGGGACTCTCTTTCCACGCTATACCAGAGATCTTCCGAGCAACAGAAGATGTACTTAGAAGAGAAGCTGAGATGTACTCGGATGCAAAAGGGGGAGCGCATAGATCCTTTCCTTAACAAGGATTCAGTAGATCCGAGATGAGCTGGTAGCTGTAGGGTGAACATCTCAACCCATAGAGCTAGTGCGAGTAGCTCTCAACTCTGTCTCCGAGGAGTGGTAGGTGTTTGTCCAAAGTATTTTGGGTAGAGAAACCTAGCCAAGATGGGATATAATATGGGCATACTTGCAGCAAGAGGAGTTGAGGCGAGATTTGATGAAGAGCACCATCATTGGCAACAACAACAGCAGTGGATTGTAGTAGGTAAAGGAAGAGGAGAATGTGGCCCTCGCATCGAAGGGTCCCAGTCAGGGATAGGGGGAGCGTAGGAAGAAGAAGGACCCGTCGAAGGTCAAGTGCTTCAAGTGTGGCGACCTAGGCCACTACAGTTCTCAGTGTCCTCTCAGGAAGAAGGACAAGGAGGAGAAGAAGGACTAGCAGGAAGCTTCTGCTAAGATTGATAGGCCGTCCTCCAGTTTGGAGGAAGATTTTTCCATGATTACAGACATCCTTCCAAGAGTGAGGTGGGGTGACTTGGTTTTGTAGCCCCATAGCACTATAATTGGGCAGGATTCTTGAGGAGGTCCACCTCTTGAATCAATACCTAGCTACGTGAGCCCACAATATTTCAGTAGCAGGATGGACCAGTGGTAGTTGATGCAGTTAGATGCCAGAGTGACAGTGCAGTGACTAGTAGCAGTCAGATGATGGGGAGTGTAGTGCAGAGTTGGCAACAATGCAGAGTCAACAACAACGTAGAGCCTTCAGTCACAGTGCAGAGGCTAGTAGCAGTCAGGACTCGGGAGGCAGATGCATCATGCTGAACACAATTGGTTCAATATCTTGGATATTTCTCAGTTGCAGATGTTGCAGTTGTAGCAACAACAGATGAGAGGGAGTTGTAGTGCAGATGCAATGTTGGCAGCAGTTCAGCGGGGTCAGCAACAACATAGATGCAACTCATATCAGAGTTGCACAGTAGTTGGTGGGCAACAACATCCATACATCAACAACGTGATAGGAGATGGTGCAGAAGCAATGTACTGCTCTAGAGGTGCAATAGTAACATAACACATTCCTCACTAAGAGGGAGTGTTAGTTTTTATCGGATGTGTTCTAGCCTTGAAATTTTGTGGAGAGGCTAGAATACATGAGATATCCAAAACCTAGAAATCGTTTCTGGAAATTCCCCCTAGCGATGACTTAATTAGATTATTAGTCAATTTTTAAATATTTCCTAAGCATGAACTTAGGGAATATGATTAATTAATCAGAATTAATTAAGTCATGCTGAAATCCCCCACTGATGGTACATGTGAAAGTTTCAAAACAGAAACCCTGTTGCAGTGTCTTGATCTACTTTACCTACTTGTTTGATTAATTAACAAGTTATTAATATGAAGTTTCAAAAAAACATTAAAGTAAATACAAACTGCAGCCTACAAATATACAGATCATTTACTGAACAACATGCACATGTGACAAAATTACACAGATTTTTCGGACAAATGCCCCCAGAAAAACCCAATGTGGGAAAACTGGTGCAATAACTCTAGAGGGTTTTATTATTATGCATAAATTGAATACAACATTCTGGGCACCAGAAATGGTCCACCCTACAGAGAAAATACACGGCAATTGTATCTTTCACTCAGAGACAAAAAATATGGTTGATCCAACCCTCTGCAGGGAATTACGAATCTGAGCCCTTTCTAGCCACTGGAAACCCTCAGCGTAGTCTTCCTAGCCTTTGCGTCAACCCTCTTGCCCAGCACAGCGTCTGCGCAGCGCAGGCTGCTCCTGCGTCACTCTGGAAGGCTCTACGCTGCCTCTGCGTCACCCAGATGGCTTTGCGTCACCCTTTGCGTGGCTTCTGTGTTAGTCTGGCTGGATTGCGTCCCTCCTGTTGGCCTCTGCGTTGCCCTGGAATGATGCTGCCTCTCTGCTACTGTATTCTCGACCTCGGATCAGATCATCCCTTGCTGATCTCTGCCCCTCACTGAACTGCAAACTCACTTCGAATTCCTCAGCAAACCCCGCTCCAAAAATTCGACTTAGCTTCAGTGCTCTGCAATGTGTGTGTGTCCTCCAAATGACCCCAAGCCCTTCCTTTATACTTTTCTCGTTGGGAAACCAACGATAGTGATCTAATCTCTTATAAACGGCTGAGATTAAAAGAAAGCTTGATCCACGTCACTTAGAACATTTCATCACATGTGTAATTTAATTTACTTTAATTTTTCAATTTCCCTTAGTTAGACTTAGGGTCCCCATTAAAAAAAATAATTATTTGAATAACTATTACACCGGATGAAATTTCTCCAAATGGTTTCTAGGTCTTGGAGATCTCGTGTGTCTTAGCCCCTCCACAAAGTTCGGAGCTAGAGCACACCCGATGCTACCCCAAAATCTCAACACTCCCTCTTAGTGAGGAGGGTGCTCTAGCAATATTTCCACACTGAAGCATCACCTGATCTCGACACTGGTCTCTGCGCTGCTGATGCTTGGCCTGTTGCCCTCCATCCACTGCGTTGCTGCTCTTTGTACTGCTGCCCATGTCACTGCCACTGACACTGCCACTGACACTGCCACTGACACTGCCACATCTGTACTGCAACTCCCTCTCAAATTGCCGCATCATGTTGCACATAGCACTGCCACTGCTAACTGTTGCACTGCAACTCAATTGCTGAGAAGTAAGCAACTGAAGGACCATCACCCAATCACTGACAGACAAGTCAGTTGGGCTGCATCTCATCACTAAAGCACCCTCTGCTGCTGCGCTGCGCTGTCTCTCTGAAGCTCTACGTTGTTTGCTGCACTACACTGCATAAGCACTGCCTCTGCGCTGCTGAAATCCCATCAGCCTTTGCGCTGTTGCTTCCATGCCACTGCTACATCTTCTCTGCGCTGCTCCAGACTTCAGCGTCCCAACTTGCCTCTACTTCTCCATGATCTTCTGCACCCAGTGCTCCAATCATCCCGCTACTGTCTTAAGGCTCCCGTAGCACGTATGTGATCCTGAGTCTAGGCACCTCAAGGATCCTGCCTTATCTGTAGCTGCTCTACAAAACAATATCGCCCCACTTTCTTTGTTTATGAGCACTCATGGCTACGTCATCGTCACTACCATCGTCCCCTTTTTCTGCTACTGCCTTGGAATCAGAAGATTCCTTGTCCTTCCTCTTAGGACAAGAGCTGGCGAAGTGTCCAAGTTTGCCACATTTAAAGCACCAAACCTTTGATAGGTCCTTATTCTTCCCTCGCTACCTCTGTCAGTAGATACAAGGGGCTGCATCCTCCTCCTCCTCTTTCTTTACTTTGACTCCACCACCGCTGCATTGCTTCTTGGTTATTCTCCTGATTTCCTCCTGACAGAGGATTGCCCACATATCCACCCAGGATGGTAACGCTGCTCTACCCAAGATGCTTTGGACAAACGCTTCCCATTCATCGGTTACTGCATTCAGGGTAGTCCTCACCATGAGCCCTTCATCTGGAGTTGTCCCCATAGCAATCAGCTGGTCCCGGATAGTCTGAAGTCTAAAGAGGAAGGGATCGATTTCCTCTCCCTTCCGCATCTGGAACAATCGCATCTGATTCTCCAGAAGAATTTTCCTCTGGACGAAGCTTCCCTTATACATCGTGTTCAATGCTGTCCACATCTCATTTGCCGTGTTTTTCTCAGCAATATGTGGGACCATGTGATCCTTTACTCCATCCATGATCAAGCGCTTTTTCCGCGTTTGATTCTCGTTAAATTTCTTCAGGGGATCTGCTTTGGTAGGCACAACTTGGACATTTTCTCTTCAGGGGATCTGCTTTGGTAGGCACAACTTGGATATTTTCTACATAGTCCTTGATGTTGTACTCATCTAGGACTGTGAAGATTCTGGCCCTCCAACCTATTCTGATCTCTCAGTCCATGAGAAACCATCTCTGTTCAATTGTCTAAACACAGACACTTCTCCTTTCCGTTGTTGCTACACTCAGCAAGGAACTAGATCTGGGCTTCTTGGCGAAAGAGCCCTCTAGAGAATGTGCTCCCTCTGAACAATGATTTCCCTCCTGGAAATCCTTCACCAATTTTGACGAATCAGTCCTCTATGATCACTCCCTTGATCACACTCAAATTCCTTGGCTAGAGAATCTGCTGAGCGACTGTTTGTGAAAATTTCTGGATATTACTTATGCAGAAACCCTACTGTTAAATTTGGTTATACTTCAACTTATTCAAGTTATTAATCTGAAATTTCAGTATTAACATCGAAGTAAATACATTAACAGTACTCACTGATACATATCTAAAAACACTGAATACATGCACAAACAAAGTGACACTCTGGACAATTGTTCACGGAAAAACCCAATGTGGGAAAACCAGTCTTCTGGCTGCTGGAGGGTTTATATTATTATGTAGAATCTAAGTACAACAAATCTGGGCACCTTACTGGTTAACTCGACGGAGAAATATAAGATCTGCAACAATACCTGTTGTTCCGGAGACGGAAAACTCGACTGATTCACACCCTCAAATGAGATTTACAGAACTCAGCCCCTTTTTGCCTCTAGAAACCTCAACGCTGCTCTGAAGTTGCCTACGTCAACCCTGCTAGGCTGCTGATGCCCTTGCGCTGCTCAGAAGAGGGCTGCGTAACCCCAGACTGGGTGATGCAGTCCTTACGCTGCCCTAGCTAGATCAGCGTAACTCCTGATTGCCTCCTGCTGCCTCTGTGCTGCCCTTTCTGGGCTTGCGTAGCAACTAAAACTCTCTGCGCTGCGCAGCTACTGTGTAGCCTCTGCTTCCTCTGTGCTGCTCCTGGTTGCTGCTTCTCTGCCTCTTGCTGACTCTTGGCTCTGGGATCAGATCATCCCCTTAGCCAATACTACCCCTCGCTGCAGCTAAAACATTTCTGGAAATTCTTAGCAAACCTGCCCTAGAATTCCAGCTTAGTCTCAGTGCTCTCCCTCTGTGTGTGTGTTCTCCAACTGACCCCAAGCCTTTCCTTTATACTTTTCTCGTTGGGAAACCAACGACCGTGATCTAATCTTGATTTGATGGCTAAGATTAAAAGAAAGCTTGATCCGTGTGACTTAAGTCATTTCCATCACATGTTTAAATTAATTACCTTTAATATTTTAATTTTCCTATGTTAGACTTAGGGTCTTTAATTAAAAGTAGTAATTAATAATTATCTCTCAAACTGGGTGGAATTTCTCAAATCCATTTCTAGGTTTTGGAGATCTCATGTACCCTAGTCCCTCCACAAATTTTGGGAGCTCGAGCACATTCGAAGCTACCCCAACAATCCACAAATCTCAACACTTCCTCTTAGCGACGAAAGTGCTCTAGCACAATATTGCTTCACCCCGAAGCTTTGCACTGATCTCTGGTGTTGGACTCTGCGCTGATGCTTGGCCTACTGCCCTTCATCACTGCGCTGCTGCTGCTCTCCCGTACTGTTTCCCATGACGCTGCCACCGCCACTGCTACATTTGTACTGCAGCTCCCTCTCAATCTGCTGCAACGTGTTACCAACTACTGCACTGCAACTCATTTGTTGAGAGAAACAACTGAAAATCTTGCCCAATCTTTGACAGACAAGTCAGTTGGGCTGCATCCTCATCACTGAAGCTCCATAGGCTGCTGCTCTGCATTGTCCTCCTGAAGCCACTGTGCTGCTGCAACTCTGCTCTGCGTAAGCCAACCTGCATTGCGCTACTGAAGTCACATCAGCCCCCTCTGCGTTGCGCTGCCACGCTGTTGCTGCATCTGCACTGCGCTGCTCCCTCTCAGCGTTCAACTCTGCCTCTGCTCCATCCGTGATTCTCTGCACCAACTGCTCCACTTGTCCCACTATTGTCTTAAGGCTCCCGTAGCACGGATGTGATCCAAGTGTTGGGCTACTCAAGGATCCTGCCACCACTCTATAGCTGCTCTACAGATTTATGTCGCCCCACCTCTTCTCTAGAGGTACATGAGTGCTCATGGCCACGTCATCTTCGGAGCCGTCATCCGCCATAGCAGCCTTGGAGGTAGAAGCTTCCTTGTCCTTCTTCTTCTGAGGACAATTGCTAGTGAAATGTCCTAATTCGCCGCAAGGAGAAGGAGAGCAAGGAGAAAATTTATGAGCAGAGGGAGAGCAGCAAGGACCAAGGTTACTTGGGAGTGGGAGCGAAAACGCGGAGTGGGAGCAGGAGTGCCATTTTTAGAAGCTTCTGGTCCGGAGCGTTTCCGGTAGCATTTATATATATATATTTTTATATTTTTTATATTTTGATGCATATATGTCAACAAAAACATGTAGAATGATGAATTAGACATAAAAAACATAAAAACATAGATTGAATCACATAACATCAATCATCTAGAAGTTATAATCTTCATCAACCACGCCCACAAGTTGGAAGCATACAACATATTGACTCTTGAGTCTCGTGAATCATCAATTTGAAGGTTTCAAGCTTTCAAAATTCAATATATAACATTTATCATCATTGATTTCAAATTTCAATATCTAACATTTATCATCATTGATTCATTGATTTCAAAATTCAATATACATTTATCATCATTGATATATAACATTTATCGTCATTGATTCATTGATTTCAAATTTCAATATATAACATTTATCATCATTGATTCATTGATTTCAAAATTCAATATATAACATTTATCATCATTGATATTATATAACATATATCATCATTGATTCATTGATCACCATATAACTTTCATGAAGCATCATATTCATAATGCATAATGACTTGTAAACAGTAAACTTATAAATGCCAACTTCAAAGTTTCACCTTTCAAATTCAAACTTCAAACTTAAATTTTCATTAAATATATGAAAGAGTCAAGTTTCAACTGTTCAACTGTCAACAACAAATAGAAAAGACTAGTAAACAACAAATCTATTTTATCTACTGGCTGGCCCCTTGCCACGCCCACGAGAAATGTCTAATTTGTGCGAGCCACGAGGAAATGGTGGTCTTCTAGTTCTCTAAGGAGTACCACGACCATGACTAGAAGGTGGAGGTTGGATTTGCAAAGGAACAATAGTGTGATATCGAGAACTGACACTGGCACTGACACCCGCACCCGCACTGCTACCAGTAGATGGTGGGACTGGCCCTGTGTGTGGTGGTGCTGCTGATGCTTCATCATCATCCCTAAAAAGTTATGCGTCCAATTCTTCCATATGTACTGTGCCGTCCTCCAAATTATTATCCTATGGGTTGTTGTCCCAGACTCTGTATGATTGATCCTCATTTGCCCGATCACAGTAATGGCTCAACAACTTCAAGTTGTAATGCACATAAACCAAGCTCTCAGCTCGGTTTTCATTTAGCCTGTTTCTTCTCACATTGTGTATGAAGCTGTAGGTGCTCCAACACCTCTCTGCTGAAGAAGTGTTCACAACCTGTGAGAGAACTTTTTTAGCCAACTTTGGCAAAAGTCCCATGCCGCCATATGCTTCCCACCATGTGAGAGCATCAAATCTGTCCCTATCTTCCATTGTATGGAAAGAACCAAAGTTAGCAGTGCAACTGAAGTATTTGCCTAATTCAAGGCGCAATCTAGCACACTCCTCCCTGTCAGGTACCAACTTGTCCAATGCCTTCATGTACCCCTCTTGTACCTCTGGATCTGTGTGAGCATAGTTATTAAAACTGGAACCGGTGACCGGACTGGTGGACCTAATGAACCGGTCTAACCGGGAGCAGTCAGATCTCAATGAACCGGTTTTAAAAAAAATATATTAAATAATTATTTTTTAATAAAAAAAACTATTTTAAAGATTTGCAACCATGATTCCAAGCCAATAGAGACAAAATATGCAAAGTTTGCTCATTTATATACCATGCAAAGGTGAATATATCAAAATGGCACCAAGTGCAATACATATCATCAAAAAATACATAAGCAATGAGGCTCCAAATGGCCCATAAAGTCCAAAAACAATGCTACAAGCTATGAGGCCATTGGCCTAATACAAGACTACATATTAGTGATCAACAACATGATCACTCCTTATCATGATCAAAATCATCACCACTACTAGACAAGGGATCATCAACATGAGCTACATAAATAATATGGCGCAAAGTTTGAGGACTCCTAAAACTCCTCTACAACTTTAGTAGTAGTAGTAGCAAAAATAGACATCAAAACTACAAATCACTGAGCAACATGGTCTCTCATGAAACTCATCATTGATTCATCACTACTAGAAATGGGATCATCAACAAGAGATACATAAACATCATCTAGCTCAAAGTCTTCAAACTTGGATTGCTCAGCCTTATAACATGATAGAAATTGAAAAAGTTTAACATGCCTAACCAATGATTTTGGTTTGAGTGAAGAGTTCATCTCCTCAACCTTAAAATGCGGTAGAAAAAGATTAGCATGCCTAACCAGTTGTTTTCCTTTGATTGAAGGGTACATCAAGGTTCTTAAAGGACTTCATGCTCTTGATCAAATGCCAATATCATACCCTTACACATGATATAATCAAATGGAAACATTGCAAATTCCCAAACCATGAAACCTTGAAAACCATTAAGTCTGCTGAATTTTGAGTGAAACCTAAAATTCTAGTTTCTCCATATGAAATCCAATGAGGTCGAAACTACTCTTAAACATCCTGAGTCATTACATGGTAATGTTAAAAATTTAAGTAAAAGTGATATTTCCTTTATTTTTCATTTTCATCATTTTACTTAAATTTTTAACATTACCATGAAATGTCAATGCTTCCCTTACCTCCACATCAGCCCTAAAACCCATTTGTGGCCGTGCGTGGGCCCGCGTATGGAAAGAGTAGCTAAATGAACCCCCCCCCCTTATAAAAAAATCGTTTTTTTCATTGAAAAAAATTTCCGCCTGGCGGGAAGCGTTTTTTGTTCCGGTGAGCGTTTGGGAGCGAACGCTCCCCGACCGCTTCGGGCCCGAAGCGTTTTTTAAACGCCGGAAGCGCTCAGGGAGCGTTCGCTCCCGAGCGTTTCTGGAAACGCTCCCGAAAAGGCAGGGAGCGTTTTAACAGGTTCGGAAACGCGCTCCCGAAAACGCTCCCCTCAGGAAGCGTTTCCGGGAGCGCGTTTCCGAACGCTCCCAAAACGCTCCTACACGGAGCGCGTTTCGGGAGCGGGAACGAGGGGGGGGGGAAAGCTTCCCCGCAACCCTGGCAAGGACACTCAACAAATCCATACATCAGCTTGGCACACTTCCCAGGGCAGCATTTTCGAACATCAACATTTACTTGGCACGTATATTGAGGCAAAATTAGTACAACAATGTTTGCACGCATTTCGAGGCAAGGTACAATGCTGAAATAGAGAGGGATAAACAACAGTCAAAGGCACAATTGTCGAGGCTATTTTCAGGGCACAAAAATCGAGGTGGACTGCTGTACGTGTCTGTATAGTTCTGTACAACTTGTTTTGGGCACACATTTCGAGGCAACAATACAACATTTAATGCTGGCATTTATTGCTGTAAATTTCTGTTTGCTGTTGGCACAAGTTTCAAAGTGGAAAGTTGGAATGAAAATCGAGATAATTGGGTTGTTGTGTTTGTTGTAATTTTTACTGTGTTTTTCAGTTTTCTGTAAAAGCATTTTCCAGAAATAAAGAAGTGCTCTCAAACTGGTTTTCCCCAAGAGTTGTAGTGGGTTTTTCGAGGGTCACATTGACAAAAAATCACAGTGTTATTTTTCTCTGTGTGGCTATTATATTTTCCTGTGTTTTTATTTCTCCATTTGCAGCACTTGTGAAATTCCCAAATTTGTGTTTTCAGAAATTTATTTCATTTCCAGAATTTTGAATGTATGACTATGGGAATGGGCATTTAATTATATGGGAGTGATAAGGTGAAACTGAAAACCGGAGTGGGGGTGAAATTTCTACATGGTATTAGAGCTTGGTTGGCTAAAAAGTGCAGTTTGGGACAACAAAGTGAAAATCACAGCAAGCTGATTTTTACACAGAAAACTAAACCTTTATCACAGATTTGAAAACTTTAGTTCGTTAAGACAACAAGCATGTCTTTGGGCTTGAGGGTGGAAGATAGGTTGGATGGGCAGAACAACTACAGTGCTTGGAGGGATAGAATCCAGAGCAACTTTGAGGAGACAGAAGTCTGGGGAATTATGGTTCCATCCGCACAACACCCAGTAGCAGTACCTACTGACCTTGATGAGTTGGCAAAGTTTAACAAGAATGCTAAGGAAAAAAGACTGATTCTGGATGGTGTTAAAGATCATGTCATTCCTCATGTGAGAGGAAAGACATATGCACATGAGATGTGGACAACCTTTACCAATCTTTACCAGAGCACCAATGAAAACAAAAAAATGGTCCTAAGGGA
Source organism: Pinus albicaulis (assembly GCA_034641835.2). Classification (NCBI taxonomy): domain Eukaryota; kingdom Viridiplantae; phylum Streptophyta; class Pinopsida; order Pinales; family Pinaceae; genus Pinus; species Pinus albicaulis. The sequence continues at coordinate 1,348,587,271 of CM076579.1, forward strand.
GAAGCTGAAGGCCATTAAAATGGCTAAGACTGATAGTGCTACAACATACCTCACAAAGATCACTTCAGTGAGAGATGAGTTGGCAACTGTTGGAGAGACCATTCCACCCACTGAGTTGGTGCGGATTACTTTGAATGGTCTTCCCAAGACTTGGGTGAGTTTTGTGGATGGCATTGTTGCACGGGAGAACCTTCCCATTTGGGAGAGGTTGTGGGATGATTGCATTCCAAATGAAATAAAAAAGAACCATCTTGGGGCAGCCAAACAAGGATGACAATGTTGCATTGTTAGCAAGGGACAAGAAGGGCAAAGGAAAGAAGCAAGCTTCCACAAGTGGAGGTGGGGGCAAAGGCAAAGGTAAAGGTATACAGGTAAACAAGGAGAAGGACTATTCCAAAGTCAAAAGTTGGAGTTGTCAGAAGTTGGGACACTGCGCAGTTGTGTGTCCGGAGAAGAAGAACAAGAAGGGAAAGGACAATACCATGGCAGCTTCTACAGAGATAGAGGACTTCTCCGAGAGCTTTGATCGAGTGTTTGGGTTCATAGCTTGTGAGTCCACTAGTGCAGGATCACCTGCCACACAGTTTCAGAGGGTGTGTGCACTTCCCTCCACTAGCGGAGCATCTTCTGGTATTTGGTATGTCGGCAGTGGGGCTTCTCGTCATATGACAGAAGTCCGAGAGTACTTCTCGGAGCTTTCAGAGAGTGGCACTAATATAGAGGTAGTACTCGGAGATGACAACATTGTTAGAGCAGTTGGTGTGGGGACATTGACAGTTGATACGAAACCCAAACCTCTCTTGAAAGTGTCGGATGTTCTATATGTTCCTGGAATGAAGAAGAACCTTATATCTATTTCAGCATTGGAGGATAGAGGGTATGAGGTGTTGTTTAGGAGAAGGCAGGTGCTTATATATCCTAGGGGCACTCCAGCTGATTCAGCTAGAGTGATTGGTGTGCGCCATGCCAAGGTGTACAAGTTCTCATTCCAGCCCTTGATGGCATTGAGTAGCAGTACCGGTAGCAGATCTAGCAGCTCAGATTTGTGTGAGATTCGGTACCGTAGGATGGGGCACATGTATCATGGGGCCTTGAGGACATTGCGGGAGATCACCACAGGTGTGCCAGATTTCAGTTTTGATCACCATGATACATGTAGAGGACAAATCCCTTTTTCCTAGTAGTGACAACAGATCGACAGGGATTCTTGACTTGATTCATACCGATGTGAGTGGTCGGATGTCTCATGCATCCTTGAGTGGCTATGAGTATTATGTTTTATTCATTGATAATCACTCCAAGAAGACCTGGATTTATTTCTTGAAGACCAAGAGTGAGGTCTTCAAGTGGTTTCAAGAGTTCAAAGCTCTTGTGGAGACCCAGACAGGTCGGAAGATCAAGGTCCTCAGATCGGACAATGGAGGGGAGTATATCCTTGGTAAGTTTGTTGATTATTTTGTGGAGGCAGGCATCAGGAGGGAGTTCACAGTTCCTTGCAACCCCCAATAGAACGGGGTTGCGGAGAGGAAGAACAGATCCATCGTTGGGGTTGCCAAAGCCATGCTTCATGATTAGGGGTTACCTTTGTTTTTGTGGGTAGAGGTCTGCAACATTGCTGTGTACTTGGAGTCCACATCGTGCTTTGGGCAATGTGACTTCAGAGGAGGCTTTGTCTGGGAAGAAGCCTGATGTTGGTCACTTTCGTATCTTTGGGTGCATTACATACTCCCATGTTCCCAAGGAGAAGAGGACCAAGCTAGAGCCCATTGCAGATAATGGCATCTTTGTGGGTTATAGCGAGAATTCTAAAGCCTTTTGGATTTATATTGTTGAGAAGAGGAAAGTTGTTGTCAGGCGGAATGTGAAGTTCAAGAAGGAGAGAGCATTCAGGAGGTCACGAGAGTTAGAGTATCTGGATTAACCAGACCCTCGGGAGCAGATGAGTCAGTGACAGGGATCTAGTGGACAGGGATCAGGAGGTACATCGATTACAGTGTCAGGTCCATCAGTGAGCAGTGGCTCTCAGAGTTAGATGGGTGGTGCTCAGGGCAACATGCAGAGTAGTTCACAGGGTAGTCCACTGATGGACAATTCACACTGTACTTCAGCATCTATAGGCATAGGTTCAGGCATGAGGTCAGTTGGCAGGCCTTCAGGAGTTCAGGCTTCTGATGATGATGGGGATTCTTTCACTCCGGTGGGAGAAGTGTGCTCAGGGAAGAGGAAGCCCAAGTGGCTTCAGGACACCTTGCGCTAGGCCACATCTGTTACTGGGCCAAAGAGATAGGTTGGAGAGAGCAAACCACCTGAGAGGTTTTGTAGCTATATGGCATTGATCACTAGCATCGTTGATTCTGAGCCTTCTAGCTATGAGGAGGCAGCTAGCCAGCAGGTCTGGAGAGAGGCCATGCAGGAGGAGTATTCTTCTATCATGAAGAACAATGTTTGGGAGGTGGTGCCTAGGCCTGAAGGTAAATCAATGGTTACTTCCAGATGGCTTCACAAGATAAAACATGCTGCAGATGGCAGCATCAAGAAGTTCAAGGCTCGGTTTTTGGCGAGAGGGTTCTCACAGTTAGAGGGAGTTGACTATGAGGAGACCTTCGTTCCTATGGCTTGATATACTTCCATTCGCTCCATTATATTGATAGCAGCAGAGATGGGTTGGAAGATCCACCAGATGGATTGAAGACCGCAGTTCTCAATGGCTTCATACAGGAGGAGGTTTATATTGAGCAGCCGTAGGGCTTTGATGTGCATGGGAAGGGGTCCCATGTATGCAGATTGAAGAAGGCACTCTATGGCCTGAAGCAAGCACCTAGAGCTTGGTACTCGAGGATTGATACGTACTTGCAGCAGTTGGGTTTCACAAAGAGTGATGCTGATCCAAAACTATACTTCATTGTGGTAGGTGAGGAGCCTCTCATTCTGGTGTTGTATGTGGATGACTTGGTCATTACAGGTGCATATAGACTCATTGAGGGCTGTAAGAGAGATCTTGGTTCAGAGTTCGAGATGAAGGACATTGGCTTGATGCATTACTTTTTGGGATTGGAGGTGTGGCAGGAGGAGGGGCATTTATTCCCGGGACAGGGGAAGCATATTGTGGACATTCTTAGTAGATTTCACATGGAGGATTGCAAACCCATGTCTACACCTATGATCACTAACTTGAAGAAGCTTCACGCTTCAGATTCCGAGTTGGTGGATCCCACTTTGTACAGACATCTGATTGGTTCCTTGATGTATTTGGTCAACACTCGACCAGATATATGTTTTGCAGTTAACATGATGAGCCAGTTCATGTGTGAGCCCAGGAGGGTGCACTTGGTGGTTGCAAAACACATTCTTCGTTACTTGTAGGGGACAGTGGATTTTGGTTTGGATTATAGACAGGGAGATGGAGTGAGACTGGCAGGGTACACTGATTCAGATTGGGTAGGTTGTGTTTTTGATAGGAAGAGCACTTCAGGGTGTTGTTTCGGGCTGGGTTCCGCAGTTGTGTTGTGGTTCAGCCGGAAGCAACAGTTAGTTGCATTGAGTTCAGCGGAAGCAGAGTACATGGCAGCCAGTTTGGCTAGTTGTGAGGCCATATGGCTTCGCAAGGTGTTGTTTGGGCTATTTGGTCAGGCATTGAGACCTTCAGTGATTTACTGTAATAATCAGAGTTGCATTAAACTCACAGAGAATCTAGTTTTTCATGACAGGTCAAAGCATATCGGGATCAAATATCATTTCATTAGAGACTATTTTCAGAAGGGAGCTGTAAAGCTTGAGTATGTTTCCACAGATGAGCAGGTGGCAGACATATTCACCAAAGCCTTACCACGGTGCAAGCATGTCTACTTCAGAGACAAGATGGGAGTGGTGAGGAACACTTTCCTCGGTAAGAGGGAGTGTTAAAATTTGGGTACCGGAGGACAAGTGGTTCCCTAAGGCTTTGATCTTTGGCATAGGGAAGAGTGTCCAAATGTATTTGTACTTTTTTCCTGAAGTGACTTTATAAGTGGTGAAGTCAATTTATTTAAAAAGTGACTTTATAAGTGATAAAGTTACATTCTAATTTTAAGTGACATTATTAAAGTCAATGAAAAATTAGAAAGTGAAAAAGTGACTATGGAAATAAAAGGCTAAGTGGGTCTTTATTTAAGTGGGTGACTTAAAAAATAGAAAGTGAGAATTAAATGCACATGTATTCTCATCCCTAGATCTAAATGAATCTCAGCGATTAGATCTTAGGGTTACCCAAAAGGTCACTTAGGGTAAAAGGAGAGGAGAAGAGGAAAATATCACTTTAGTATTTCATGAGCAGATTGAGAGAAGGAGAAGGAGAGCAAGGAGAAAATTTCTGAGTAGAGGGAGAGCAGCAGGACACTCAGAAAATCCATACAACAGCTTGGCACACTTCCCAAGGCAGCAATTTCGAACAACAACATTTACCTGGGACATATACCGAGGAAAAATCCATACAAAAGTGTTTGCACGCATTTTGAGGCAAGGTACAACGCTGAAATTGAGGATAAACAAAAATCAAAGGCATGGTTTTCAAGGTTGTTTTTAGGGCACGAAAATCGAGAAGGTGGACTGCTATACGTGTCTGTACAGTGCTGTACAACCTATTTTGGGCACGCATTTCGAGGCAACAATACAACATTTAATGCTGTAAATTTCTGTTTGCTGTTGGCACAAATTTCAAGGTGGAAAGTTGGCACAGAAATCAAGATAAGTGGGTTGTTGTGTTTGCTGTAATTTTTACTGTGTTTTTCAGTTCTCTGTAAAAGCATTTTCCAGAAATAAAGTAGAGCTCTCAAACTAGTTTTCTCCAAGAGTTGTAGGGGGTTTTTCCAGGGTCACATTGACAAAAAATCATAGTGTTATTTTTCTGTGTGACTGTTATATTTTTTTGTATTTTTATTTATGCATTTCCAACACTTGTAAAATTCCCAAATTTGTGTTTTCAGAAATTTATTTCATTTCCAGAATTTTGAATGTATTACTATGGGAATGGGCATTTAACTATTTGGGAGTGATAAGGTGAAACTGAAAACCAGAGTCGGGGTGAAATTTCTACACTGGAAACACTTGATCTTGGATAGATCACACTTCTTCCTCCCTTGCTGCCTCTTTGATGCCGAGGGTGCATCTGCTTCTTCTTCCTTCACCTTACTGGATCCGGTGCTGTGCTTAGTCACCGGGTTCGGCAAACCTGAAGGAAAAAATTCGAAGTTCGCCGAATTTAATCGGCATTCGAACAAATTCGATTGTGTTCGGCGAACACAAAGCCGAACCTCATGCCGAACATAATCCCGAACACGAACCTGAAAAAATTCGATTAAATTCGTTTTTTTTTTAATTAAATTCGGCAAAAAATTCGTTTTGGCATTTGGTAAATTGGTAATAGGTTTGCGGCATTGTTGCTCGAACTGCTCACCAAATACTTCCTCTCGGCCCGACGCCACAGCGGACAGGTCACCATTTAAATTATTTAAATGGTCAAAATGTATTTTTGATTTGTGAAATAACTTCAACATTGTGAAAAACATCTGACTAATGCAAATTATTACTGTAATTTTAACAAATCTCGATTAAATAATCTGAAATAATTTTATAGTAAATATAACATTTTTCAAAGGCCTAAACGACTTGGATGAGCGTCCCAAGTGGATGAGTTCTTTGTATATTTTCTGTAAATTTCTGTCATCTATTTCTTATTTTAAATCAATTTATTTTACGGATAGTCTACCACTATCATTGCCATCATAACGTAATTTTAGGTGCGTCCTCCCAGAGGCATTGCTTATTTAAAAAAAAAAGAAACGAATAGCTATGCCGGAAGCATAAGGAAAACAAATTGATGAAATCTCAACCAAGTTCATGGAAAGCATCATGAATTTCAAATTCCAAAATAAAATATGATGAGGAAACTTAAATCTCTTTCAGATTAATGGACCAATGCGATTCTTGCTACCGATCAAGGTAAATTTCCAAGTTAATGTGTCTTTAAACTAGTGGAATGTAGTGCTCTAAAATGTAGTTAGTCTAATAGATATTTATATCTTCACTTTATATTTATTCTAATAATTCATAAATAAATAAAAAATAACAAAATAAATATCTTTACTTTTGTTCGCAATAAATGTTTATTTTCATTTTTAACCAAAATTTTAATATATTAATTTTCTTAATAATTTTTAAAATTGGTTTGATGTATTAAAATATCAATTTTATTTTAATGTGTATGAATTATAACATTATTAAATTTGTAATAGTAATGTATAATAATTTTATTCTTAATATTCTTTGAATAGATAATGTTGAGATTGATATTTGATATTTTTGTAATTTAATATTATTTGAATAAATGATGTTGAGATTGATATTTGATATTTTCTTAAGTAAGTATGTGAAATGTCACTTTAAATAATTTGGATTTAGATTATATGTAAATCAATTTAACATTACTAAAAAACGTTATTAATTTTAGAAAAGTTGAACAACAAAACTTAATTTAGTTTAGCTTTCTCAACTATATTACATATAAAATTATTAACACTTTTATACATGTCACCATTATTTCATTTTGAATTCCATGCAAAATCTTATTTATGTGCATCATATTTATCTTTCAGCATCCTTAAAATTGTTATATATATATATATATATATATTTTTTTTTTTTTTCAAATTTCTATATGTCGAATTTTATGCTGAACTTTATCGGGAAAATTTTTGGTCCCAAACTTTATTCGAATTTCAACGTTGCCGAACTCGAACACGAACACGAACCTGGTGACTTAGGTGCTATGCTGCCTCTTGGTGAACCGACGAAGTTCTTCTTGACGGAGGATCACCTACATACTGCTCTACCCAAGATACTTTGGACGAAAGTTTCCCAGGCCTCTGTGACCGCATTGAGTGCAGTCCTCACCATCACATCATCCTCCACTTTCACTCCCATGGCAGTCAACTAATCCTTGCTCGCCTGTAATTGAAAAGGAAGGGCTCGATTTATTCTCCGTTGGCCATGATGAATAACTGCATCTGGTTCTCCAAAAGCATTCTCCTCTGGACAGATCTACCCTCATATAGGGCAGTTAAGGCTTTCCACATCTCATTAGCCGTCTTCTTATCAACTATATGTGGTACAACATGATCCTCAACCCTGTCCATGATGAAGCGCTTGGCATGTGCTGTTGCTTCATTATGCTTCACTAGGAGAAGAGTATTGGTTGGCGTGGCGAGGACATTTTCTGCGTGCTCCCTCAAACTGTATGCCTCCATGACCACCAAGATTCTGGCCTTCTAGACTACAAAGTTGGACAGACCGTCCAACCTATCCTGATCATGTAGTCTGTGAGGTGCCATCTGCTCAGATTTGCTCCGTCGGAACATATTCTTCCTCTCCCCGCTTCTCAACTGAAGCTTAGATCTAGGGTCCTTGGCAAAAAAGGCACTCTCTGCTCCCTCTGACAACTGATTTCCTCCTTGGAAATCTGCCAAACACAACGAATCATCTCCCTTTGATCCTCTGATCGATCTGCAGATTTCTTTGGCTGGAAATCCTCTGAGAAACTGCTCTCCTCCCGCTCTTTGTCAACTAGTGCTTAGGCTAAATTCTGAATCTTCAGAAATTTAACCCCACCAGCAACTACTGAAGCTCTGCAACACTGCTTCCGACACTCTGAAGCAGCCACAGCCTCAAGGCTGCGCAACCCTGGCTGGCCTCTGCGTGAGCAGACAGTCCCAGCGCTGTCTCTGCGTAGTAAGTACGTGGGCCTGCATGGAGATTGTGTGGGGACTGCGTCACTCTAGCCTTTGCGTGGCTCTGGTTGTCTCTTCTGCCGTGCTGTCCTCCTGGTCTGGCTTTCTATGGCTGCTGCTGCTTTCTCTGCTGCTTCCTGTAGCAAAGATTCTTCAGTCTTCTTGCTGATGATTCAACTAGATCTGCAATCGCTCTGATACCATGTGAAAATTTCTGAATATTACTTATGCAGAAACCCTACAGTGAAATCTGGTTATACTTCTCCTACTTATTCAAGTTATTAATCTGAAATTTCAGTATTAAAATCGAAGTAAACACATTAACAATACTCACTGATACAGATTAAAAATTACTAAATACATGCACATAGACAAAGTGACACACAAGATTTTCTGGACATCTGTCTCCGGAAAAACCCAATGCGGGAAAACCGGTCTTCTGGCTGCTGGAGGGTTTATATTATTATGTAGAATCTAAGTACAACAAATCTGGGCACCTTACTGGTTATAATTCGATAGAGAAATATAAGATCTGCAGCAATACCTGCTGTTCTAGAGACGGAAACAGGATTGACTCATTCCCTCAAACTAGATTTACAGAACTCAGCTCCTTTCTGCCTCTAGAAACCTTAGTGCAGCTCTAAAGTTGCCTGCGTCAACCCTGCTAGGATGCTGATGCCCCTGCGCTACTTAGAAGAGGGTTGCGTAACCTTAGACTGGGTGACACAGTCCTTACGCTGCCCTTGTTGGACCATCATAACCCCTGATGGCCTCCTGGTGCCTTTGCACTGCCCTTTCTGGGCCTGCGTAGCACCTGCGTAGTGGCTGGAACCCTTGTGCTGCGTAGCTACTGCGTACCTCTGCTTCCTCTGCGCTGCTCCTAGTTGCTGCTTCTTTGCCTCTTGCTGACTCTTGGCTCTGGGATCAGATCATCCCCTTAGCCAATACTACTCCTCGCTGCAACTGAAACACTTCTGGAAATTCTTAGCAAACCCGCCCTAGAATTCCAGCTTAGTCTCAGTGCTCTGCCTCCGTGTGTGTGTTCTCCAACTGACCCCAAACCTTTCCTTTATACTTTTCTCGTTGGGAAACCAATGGTCGTGATCTAATCTTGATTCAATGGCTAATATTAAAAGAAAGCTTGATCCGTGTGACTTAAGTCATTTCCATCACATGTTTAAATTAATTACCTTTAATATTTTAATTTTCCTAAGTTAGACAGGGTACTTAATTAAAAATATTAATTAATTAATTATCTCTCAAACTGGATGGAATTTCTCAAATCCCTTTCTGGGTCTTGGAGATGTCATGTACTCTAGTCCCTCCGCAAATTTTGGGAGCTAGAGCACATCCAAAGCTACCCTAACAATCCACAAATCTCAACACTGTTCCCCTCCCGCTTTTGTCACCTTTGCTAGGCACTGTTCTGCACCGACAGAACCTGTGACACTCCAACAACTTTTGAAGATTCGAAACAACACTTCTGATCTCGGCAAACTGCATAGCAACTTCCAAAATTGGACTGCGTCACCCTCCTAGTGCTGCGTTAGCCTCTGCGTGAGCAGACTGGCTCAGCGTCCCTCTCTTGGTGCTGCGCTGCCTTCTTCTGGATCTCTGCTTGTTCAACTGCCCTTCCTGTAGCAAATATCTTCAGTCGCTTTGCTTATGGATCAACTTGATCTACAATGCTTTGATACCATGTGAAAGTTTCAAAACAGAAACCCTACTGCAGTGTCTTGATCTGCTTTGCCTACTTGTTTTGATTAATTAACAAGTTATTAATTTGAAGTATTTAGAAAAACATTAAAGTAAATACAAACTGCAACCTACACATCCACAGATCATTTACTGAACAACATGCACATGTGACAAAATTACATACAGATTTTTTGGACAAATGTCCCCGGAAAAACCCAATGCGGGACAACCGGTGTAACAATTCTAGAGGGTTTTATTATTATGCAGAATCTGAATACAATATTATGGGCACCAGAAACGCTTTGCCCTACAGAGAAAATACACGACAGTTGTACCTTTCACTCGGAGACAAAAAATATGGCTGATCCAACCCTCTGCAGGGAATTACAAATTTGAGCCCTTTCTGGCCCACTGGAAACCCTCAGCACAATCTTCCCAGCCTCTGCGTCAACCCTCTGGCCCAGCGCAGCCTCTGCGCAGCGCTGGCTACTCCTGTGTCACACTGGAAGGCTCTACGCTGCCTTTGCGTCACCCTATGCATGGCTTCTGCGTCAGTCTGGCTCGACTGCGTCCCTCCTGCTGGCCTCTACGCTACCCTGGTGCAATGTTGCCTCTCTGCTGCTGTATTCTCGACCTCCGATCAGATCATCCCTTGTTGATCTTTGCCCCTCATTGCACTGGAAACTCACTTCGAATTCCTCAACAAACCCCTACCCTGAAATTCGAATTAACTTTAGTGCTCTGCAATGTGTGTGTGTCCTCCAATTGACCCCAAGCCCTTCCTTTATACTTTTCTCGTTGGGAAACCAACGGCTGTGATCTAATCTCTTATCAACGACTGAGATTAAAAGAAAGCTTGATCCACCTCACTTGGAACATTTCATCACGTGTAATTTTATTCACTTTAATATTTCAATTTCCCTAAGTTAGACTTAGGGCCCCCATTAAAAAATTTAATTAGTTGAATAACTATTACATCGGATGAAACTTCTCCAAACGCTTTTTGGGTCTTGGAGATCTCGTGTGTCTTAGCCCCTCCACAAAGTTTTGGAGCTAGAGCACACCCGATGCTACCCCAAAATCTCAACAGTATGCTATATGGCTGTAGCTCTGTGCTACAATATGCAGAAAACGCTGCTGCTACTCCCGAAGAAATGCTGCTAGGGCCTGCTACACTGCTCAGAAAATTCTGGGACGTTAACCCCAGACTCTACTCAAGAAACCCACAAAAACCCATGAAGGAATTGGCCAAATTTTGACCCCGGAATTTCGGCCCAATTTCGCCTAGCTCCTCTAGCTGCTGGCTAAGTTAGGACATCTGTTTGACACCTCAAATCTGCCCAAAAAATTCTGCCTAATTAATTTTGGCTTCTCCTCAATAAACCCAAAAAAACCCAGAAAGGGTTCACCTAAAGCTTGACCCTGGAAATTGGCCCTCTTGGGCTTGGCTCACTGCGTTGCTGGGTAAATATATCCTCTTGTAAATCCTGTTGCTGGAAGTCTCCAAAATGCCACAAAACTCCCTGTTAGGAAGCTCCAAGCCTCCCCACCAAATCTCAACCGCAACTCCCTTTCTTCTCACCTCTCGGATCAACCTCTCTCCATGTGTTGCGTCCTCCATTGTGCACACTGCGTCCTCCACCCTGTCCCTGAAGTGAAAAGCTCCTCTTGTAATGTCTGCTGTGAAAAACTCCTCCAAAATGATAAGATTCCTCTCCTGAGCAGACACTCAAAGTCCTCAGAGGTAGAGGTTGAGTTCTTCTCGTGTGCTAAACGACACTGCAGACTTGGCACCTGGCACAAGCGTGCTATGTCAAAATGACAATCAGAAGGATAAGTGAATGAATGAATACAAGAATGAGCCTCATGCTTCCTATTTATCTAATGCTCCCCAACGTTCTCTTGGGTCCCACCTTGTGCCTCTAGCCTCCAATACACTCCAATGACTGTGCTGCCTCCATGTGGGCCACAATTTCTCCTCATTTGGCCCCATCCTCCACTACTGTTGCAATATTTCGCCTCAGCCTAATGTCTAGAGGCCTATAGTTGCCTAAGTTTATTTGTGGGTCCCCAAACCTACATTTCCTAGGTCAAAATTGTGATATTTTCAAAATTGGCCAGAATTAATATTTCGGTTAGCAGAATTGCTAAATAGGAATATTACAACGCCTTTTGATATAGCCTCCTTTGGATGAATAGTCTTCAAAACACTTAATCTTGAGTAGATGTAGGTTTTTGGCCTTCTTTTCTTGATGATGATCTTAATACTTCTTGACTTCAAGATGATCTTCGCTTTGATGCCTTCCTTGCGATTTGATCCTTGAGTGTCCCTTGATAAGATGCCCTTCCTTGACTTAGTCGCCTTAGCTCTGAAACCATGTTGAGAAATCTAGGGCATAGATATTAAGTGATTTCTCTTCTATTAGTAACTGCTTGTGAGTACTTTTTACTTCTTTAGATTAGGGTCTTCTTTTACTTAAGCTATTAGTGTTCTTCATCAAACAACTACTAATGCACAGGCCATAAAGAGACATGAGACACAAAATATAGGCTATCAGCCAGGGCTAAAACCTCTCACTCTTTGAGAGGAAAACCCGAACAAATTCTTCTTATAGATATTCCAATTGACAAATACCAAGACCAAAACCCTTGACCTAGTTGCTACTCCAAGACCAAGACACAAGTTCTCTTGATGAGATCCTTTGATAACAATAATCAACCTTCTGCTTTTTTTTTCCTTTTCTCGACTCCTTTTCTTCTTCGACCTTCTTTAGCTTCAAACCTTTGACCTTCCTTCTAGACTTGACCTTCTTCTTATTTTGACCTTCCTTCTAGACTGTACCTTCTTGTTTTGGCCTTCCTTCTGCTGCAAATAAACTTGGACTGTGCTCCTCTTGATGAGATCCTTTGATAACAATAATCAACCTTCTGCTTTTTTTCCTTTTCTCGACTCCTTTTCTTCTTCGACCTTCTTCAGCTTCAAACCTTCGACCTTCCTCCTAGACTTGACCTTCTTCTTATTTCGACCTTCCTTTTAGATTGTACCTTCTTGTTTTGGCCTTCCTTCTGCTGCAAATAAACTCGGACCGTGCTCCTCTTCTTTTGCTGCAAGTAAACTCGGTGGAGGTGAATATAAACTCAGAAACAATTCAGAGAGGAGCTCGGATTATACTCCTCTTTCCTCTGCTGTACTTTGCTGAACCTTTTGCTTCATACCTTTTGTACCTCACACTTCTCTAACCATAGACCCTGTTGTACCTCACACTTCTCTAACCATAGAACCTTACCAAAATTCTGTTATGAAATTTCCGCGTTCTAAGATTAGGCCGAGCTGCCTATTTATAGTGGTTGGAGTCTCATAATTAGCCGACATGACTTTAGCTGAATCGACGTGTCCTTTTTATGAAAAAATTAATATCTTTGAAGCCGACTTGTAGGAGGATGCTAGTGCTTGTCTTGGAGGACTATTTGACACTTCTATTGACTCATACAAAATATAATATGCCCAAGAAGGGTCCTTCATACATGACATAGACTAAATTTAAATTTTATGACTAGATGACTCAATCCTAAAGGCTCACAATGGGAGCCATTAATAAATTAAAATTCTTTGCTCATGAAACCCATGAGACAAGCATTACAATAATTTTATTTTTCTTTCTTTTCATCAATTACATAAAATCACAATTACACATGTCATTATGAAGACCGAACCTAGTTACTGTTCAACACCCTCCAGGGGTTGGGACAATCATGGGTTCCTGAATGATAAAGTAGGCTCATTTAGGGCCTATGGAACTAGGGTGATGGCCATGGGTATGGGGTACAACTCATGCATTGGCTTTTGCCCACGTGCTAATTATGTTTGTCCCGACCATCTTTTGCATCTTGTGGTACATTTTCATGTTGAATGTGGCCATTTATGCTTTTACTTTTCTTTTCAGCTCCTTCAAACTCTGGGGCATCGATCCAAGCCTGACCCAAGGTGGGGGCAAGGGAATGGGGAGGCTAACCCTATGTGGACCCAGTGAGAAAATGTGGATCTAGGTGGGAGAGATGATGAATGGGGGTATAGTGAATGGAAGGGGAGTGGTATATGTGGATAAGGGAGTGGGACCGCGCAACGAAAGTTGGGGTTTCCCAAGTAGCAGCATCCTAAAACCAAATGGTCAGTAAAGGAGATCCCATGGGACTAAAATCCAAGGGTAACATCCAAAAGAGGTCAAGGGGACATAAACAAAAACTAAGCCCACTCTTTCAACTGAATCCCCCCATCAATCCATGCCCAGAAGTGTTCATGATAAGTAAACCCAATACTCAATTACCAAATGACAAGACATACCTTTAGGTTCGGGAGGCCCAACTTCAAACATGCGATCAATACAGATGGGTGAGGGACCTAATGGCTGGCTCAGGTGGCGATGAAATGGCACAAGCAGCTAGTTGAGCACTGCTCGCTGCCATTTCAGGTCCATCATGGAGAAAACATTTTCTCCCAGGGATATTACCCACAAAGTGGTGGGTAACAGTAAGCATTTAATTTTTCTCGAAAATGAAGCCTTCCCTGAAACCCACCTGTTTCTCCCTGACTAACTTTTTGTTTTTTTATGGCTTCTGGATTTTGGAGCTAGATTAATGTTCAAGTGGCGACTTCACTTCTTTTATTTTTTACAAGAATTTCTGCTAGAAGTTCGCTTATTATAGACATCTTGTTTTTCTTAAACAAGGATCTCTCTCTAACATTCGTTTAGCTCCTTTTCCCCTTTAAACAAGTCATCATGAATGACTCGTTCACCCCTTGTTGCTTTACTAACATTCTTCATGATATTCTGGGAAGTGCCATTGATAATTTGCCCTCTTTCGTGGGTAATAATGCAATCATTGCTAGTGATCATCTTACAAAGTTCACTCATTGTATGCTAAAGTTCGGTGGCTATGCATATGATAAGCATGAAGATGTCAAGATGCGACTCTTTTTTCTTTTGTTAGAAGATGATGCATTGGATTGGTTTTTGGAGTTCCGTGATAAAACCTTTGACTCTTTAGAATCAATTATTGATGCCTTTGAAGATAAATATGGATATCAAAGGGGCTCGTCTTGTGCTTCTAGTACTGTGAAGAAAGAAGAACGTGTTTCTGTGAAGGACCCAATTATGAGGTGTTAAGAGAATGTGCCACATCAACCTTTAGCATACTGTAGACCTTGTGACCATTTTCATGATGAATTCACTTGTGCCATTGCAAGAAGAATCTTCGATAGTGGAAAGGCAGGGACAAGTGATCAAATTGGTATCGACAATGAAGAAGAAAATGATAAACATCTCATCAAGAAATTAGGTCAATTGATTAGAGACATGTAATTCAATCAAGCTCAGTTGATGAAAACCATGAAACTCAATCAAGAGAATCACTCTAAGGAAATGATATCCATGCACATCAAGTTGATGACTATTGAAGAAAAGCATGTTGAAGAGTTGAGTTCCATAAAGGCAAATCATAAGAAATAAATAAGTTCTATTCAAGAGAATCATAATGGAGTGATAAAGGACATGGAAATCGGTTTTTAGAGCAGGTTATTAGCTATAGAAGAAAAACATGCCGAGGAACTGAAAATCATGGAAATTAATCATTCTAATCAGATGACCACCATGCAAGATCATTTGATCAACATGGAGGAAAATCATGGCAAAGTAATAAAAGATATGGAAGTTGGTCATATATGTCTTCAGAATAAGTTGTTGACCATGGAGGAAGACCATGCCAAAGAGACTAACGCAATGAAGGATGGACATTCTAAGTAAATGGATGCCATGAGAATTGAAAAGATCACTTTTAGAATAAGCTGCAAATAATAGAAAATACATAGGTGCAAGAATTTCAACATAGATCAGATGATGAAAGAAACAAAGAACCTTTGATTGATCATAAGCCTCCCAACTTATTGAAGCAATTCCCATTTCATTACGAAAAGGTCACTTGTCCCATTCAGGATAGGGTAGCTGGAAGTACCATGGTTGGAAAAGAAATTGAGGAAGATTAGGCTCATGTGTCACCATTGCCAAAGTATATTAAGAATAAGATTGGGCAGACTTTAGATTCTTCAGATCTTTTATCTGAGCATTTTCAAGATCAAGACAAAAAATCCACATCGGTCCCATTATTAGCATCGAGTCTGCCAGAAACAAAAGTAAAAGACAGAAAAGAAGAAGGAAGAGGTTTGATGTATCTGATGGTTGAGAGCAGCTCGATATACGGATAAGTCAAAGTCCCAGGATCTTCAGAATTCAACATGGACGTCAGAGAAGTAACCCTTGGATCTGCCAGAAAGTCGACAAATGCTCAGTATGCACTATGTTGAAGAAATCTGATGCCATGGGGCATCTTTGTATAGTATCTCTAACCTTACTCCCTTTCATTTATGTCATTAGTTAATTTTTATGCACTTAGGTTATGTATCTTTGCATTTTAGTTTGTTAGGGTAGATTTTTCTATTCGAGCAAGATATCCTATATATCCATGATGATTTTGAATATGAGTGGATATCTATTTGATGGAATTTTGTTTTCTTGGATACAAGATTCTAGATTCTCACGTAACTTCGATGAAGCAACATGTCCCCATATGGAGCGAGATGTTACACCCATTTTGTCACAAGTTGAAGAAAACTTTTGTACAATTTTTTTCAAAGTTCAAAATCATCAACCAACCAGTTCTTAAGTCATTGTAAGCCCAATTTCTGCAAATTGTAATGTAAAATATGCTAGTACAAGCGACGGTTTAATTATGAAGCAACCTAGGTAAGCCTATGATTTTGGCGATGAATTTCATCCTAGGAGGTTTTTTGTTTCACTGAATTATGTGTGTTTCTAAACATGAATATTTGGCAGAGTTTTTCCGTCCAACTTAAACCCCAAAGCTAGGGTGGAATTCATTGACAAGGTCTTAGGTGAGCCCTAGTGTTATATCGAGTCTTTGTAAAAATGGTTTGGGAATACTTTAAGCTATTTGGCTAAATTATTTTATTATAGATCACTTGGTCTACTAGATCATATTGTGTCGCAGAATTGGGTAATTATTTTGAGGGTCTATAATGAATGCGTATTCGCCCTTTGAGGGTTGAATGTTGTAATATCTTGATGTAAAAAATATTGTAGTGCATGGCCCCTTGCAATCAGACACGATGGCTAGAGTATTTGAGAGTGGAAAAATAATTAATCCCCTCTTGTGTCAATTAATTAATTTGTCTGGCTAAAATAAAATTAAATCGTAAGTCATAAAATTAATTAATTTAGAGTTAAAAAACTAATTATAGAGAAATTAATTTCTCCAAGTAGAAGAATTCATGGGTCAAAAAGAAGTCAATTGTTGGAGGTCCCCCACCAAGGCAAAAATGGATTTTTTAAGAAAAATTAAGCCCTCGGACCTTGGTGGTTAAGTCAAAGTTAAGTTGCACGGAACGCCGAAAGGTTTTAGAGATTCAGAAATAGGTACGTTTAGAAATGTCACCTCCCAAAAATGGAAACGTCAGCGGAAACGCTAACTGAAATGTCATATATGTATATATATAAAAAAAGGTTATAAATAAGTGAATAACACATTATCTTTCAAGTAAAAAGGGAATAAAACCCATAGATGACAATTTAGGAGGAAAGCCAAGTCTATATTGACTGTCATAGATGATTACATGATGGTCGAGTTTTGGTCGAGTTTCAGGGTTTCGGGTACGGGTACAACCCGAAACGCTGTGTTCTTAGAAGTTTCGTGCAACATAGAGTCAAAGTCAAAAAATTGAGGAAATTAATCCAAAAAATCAATTTTTGGATTAAAAAAAATGGTTTTTACGAGAAATTCAAAAATTCTTAAAAGATTAAAATTTTCTACTACAAAGATTAAAGGATGATCAAATATTTATTGATGGTCGAGATTATTTTGAGGAGGATCAAGCCAACTAGCTGTTATTTTCCACTTGGAGGATTTATCTATAAATTAGAAGCCATTTGCTTCTCAAGTCATGATGAAAATTATGACACCGGTCTATGTAATTTTGTAACGCAGGTGTTGTTCCATTGATCTGCTGGGAACGTTTGAAATATCATAATAAAAAGACTTTGGGGTTCAGTTCATGGTGTTCTTTGTCTGATAATCTGTGGTATGTGCTGGATATGTGATTTCCTATATTGTGCTTAATTTTTTTATAAACTTGTTTATTCATTTGTCGGTGATAAGAACATTCTATTGGTAGATTTTGGGTTTATCTTAGGTGATCCTATTCACCATATGTCTATCAAGTTTGCTTGAGAAAATATATAGAGATTTGCAGGTACACCAACCGTTGGGCTCCAAGTTCATAGACTTTGGAGGAGAGTTGACTTTGTTTAGGTTCCGAGAATTTTAATTTGATTTTCTTAGTTTTCTAAGGCTGTGGGAAATACCATAACTTTCGAAACACGTTTGATCTATTATCAGTATTTATCGTTTAAACAACTTATTTCTCAAAAATATTTTATTTTCACAAGCATTGTATATTTGTAAATATCTTGTAAATATTCTGTAAAGTAAATTTTCTAACCCTTGTTTTGCAGAAATTGGGGTTTGGGGTTTTATTTTAAATTTTTGTATATATTGGGAGTTTGGGTATTTTTTTATTTTCATTTGTGCAAGTGAGATTCAAGCTACTCTGAAGGATTTGCTGGGGTTTTGAGCTAGATCTAGGCAGTTGAGGGTAAGATCTAGTCTCTATTCTATTTGCAGGGCCAACATTGAATATTTTGCAGTGAAATTGAGCAAATTTGAAGATATGAAGAAAATCAATTTTTTTGACAAGGGTTTGATAAATTTTGGGCTTTCTAGGCCTAGCGTTGCCCTCTAGCCATAGTCGCTGTCCTGGTTTGCCTTCTTTCCCTATGTCACAGGGCTAATTTGGCCTCTTAAGGCCTAGCGTGTCTCCTTTAACCCCTGTCGTTAGCCTTTAGAGGCTCCTTGTCCTAGCCGCAAGCCTCTTGAGGCCTCTTCTCCCCCTCCGTGGCTTCTTCTTAGCCTCCTCTGCAACCCTCATTTCTTCCTCCCTGCCTTCTCTTCTCCTTCTTGGCCTGCCCTTTTTCCCCTCCGTCCTCCTCCGTGAGCCTCCTCTTCTCTTTGCTGGTCCTTCCTTCTCCTTGGTTGCCTCTTGCAGCCTTCCCATCCTCTACTGTAGGCCTACATGCCTTATTCAAGGCAACAAACCTCTCTCAGCCTTACGACAGGCTTACAAGGCCTCTATGTGAAAATTCCAAGTCCTAGATCTGGAATCCTACTGCAGCTAACTAAATTATCTTCACCTACTTGAAAATTACATTAACAAGTTATTTGCAGATTTCTTCTCTAAAAATTGAAGTAATTACTACTACAACCTTCACTTAATTAATTTAGATGCAGAAACAGGAAACTGAGCAAAAGAAAAACATCACATAGGACATCGTTGTTTTTGGACAAACGTCCTCGGAAAAACCCAATGCGAGAAAACCAGTGCACCAGATTTGAGGGTTTTATTATTAAGCAACAATAAATCTTGAATACATATTTGAATGTCACTTCAGAAAATTCAGTTACAGAGAATATCATTGACAGAAAGATTAGTGAGGTTACCTCGCATTATCACTGGAAATCCTGGCTGATTCGACCACTGAATGAGATGCCTCTAACACGCTCTGTGCTGCCTTTGCGCAGTCCCAACGTCAACCCTTTTGGGCACTGCGTCACTCAGCGTGTGAATCTATCTGCTCCTAAAAAATTTCGATATTTGCCTCTCGGTCTCACACCTCAGCTCTCGGCTTCTGAAATCGATTATTTAGCAAACCCTTTGGATTTCCTCTTGCCCTTTACGCAGCCTTTGCGAGACCTGCGTGGCTATACTTCAGCCTCTTTGGCTCTGCGCTGGAGTTGCTGGATCTCTCTCTGCCCTTCTTTGCTGATGATTCTCTGACTGAGAAAGATTTCTCTCTAGATACTGTCTCTGCCCCTCTTTGCAAAAGATCTCTAGATCAAATTTTCTCCCTGAGCACTGCTCACTAAAGAAATCGATCACTTGATCCTCTCGGCGTGTCTTTTCCAAATGACCCTCAAGTCTTCTTTATAGTCTTCTTGTCGAGACTTCAACGGCCGAGATTAGATCTCCAATCAATGACTAAGATTACATTTTGACTTGATCTGCTTTTTCTAGAAGTTTCACCCACATTTTAGATTAATACCCATTAATTATTCTAATTTAATAAGCTTAGACTTAGGGTATCATTAAAAATAATTAATTTATCTAATAAAACTGTCTCAGGGTGGAATTTCCCAAAACAATTTCTGGGTTACGTGGAATACCTGTGTCTAAGCCTCTCCACAAAGTTTGAGACTTAGAGCACATCCGATGCTACCACAAATCAACATTGCCTCTTAGCGAGGAATGTGCTCTAGCAAATATGCCCTGTTGCACATTGCTCTGACTCTGAAGCATCTCCCTCTGCACTGTTGATGTTTGACATGCTGTCCACCAACCACTGCGCTGGTGCTGCAACTGTACTGCTGCTGACCTTGCCACGATCAACACCGCATCCGTACTGCAACTCCCTCTCAAATGCTGCATCTGCTGCTAGCACTGCCACTGTGAACTCTGTACTGCAACGCAGTTGCTGAGAGAAACAACCAAAAAAAAACATCCATGAATCTGAACAAGTGTTCAGGATGCATCTCGATGCTAAAACTCTAACTGCTGCTAGTCCCACGCTGTCCCTCTGAAGCACTGCACTACTGCTTGGTCTGCATTGCGTTCCTCTGCATTGCGCTGCTCAGATTTTGGCACTGCTAACTACTGCAACTATCGCTTTAACACTCCTCTGCACCGACTGAAACTCCTCCAGCCTGCTACTATTGATCTTGGACTCCCGTAGCAAGATCATGATCCAAGAGGTGGACTCCTCAAGGATCCTACCCAACTGAAGTTCTTGTGAACTTACAGTTCATTGTCGCCCCATCTCCCTCTTGGAGATGCGTGGGCACTCATGGCATACTCATCCTCCTCGATCTTTGTGGATGTAGCCTTCAAATCATGCTTCTCGTCCTCGTCCTTTTTCTTCAAAGGACACTGGGTAGCGTAGTGACCGAGTTCACCACACCTGAAGCACTTTATCTTCAAGATATCCTTCTTTCGTCTTCATTGCTCCTGCTGCCCCTTGGATGCAAGGGCTGCTTCCTCCTCCTTCGTCTTCGGCCCACTACTGCTGCTGTCGTCAAGTTTGCACTTGACTAGGTCCCTCCTTAGCTCTTCTTGCTGAAGAGTAGCCCACATCTCTTCCCAACTCGGCAAGGTTGCTTTGCCCAGGATGCTCTGGACAAAAACCTGCCATTCTTTTGTGACTGCGTTGAGGGCCAACCTTACCATCGCGATAGGTTGAGGTGTGGACCCCATGACTGATAGTTGATCATGGATTTCCTGAAGTTTCGACAGGAACGGATCAATACGCTCCCCTTTCTGCCTCAACATCATCCAAAGTTTCTGTTCTAAGTACATCTTCCACTGCTTGGAAGAGCCTTCATACATCCCTACCAAGGCTTCCCACATCTACCTAGCTGTGTCCTTGCTGGCTATGTGGGACACAATATGATCTTTGACTCCATCGAGGAGCGACCTCTTAACCTTCGCCATATCAACCGTGTACTTCTTCAGCAGATCTGGATCTGCAGGGACAACTGTCGTACTCATTACGAAAAGCTTGAGATCATATTCATCTAGAAGGCATTTAATTCTCGCCTTCTAGATTACATAGTTGGAGGCTCCCTCGAACTAGTCTGTGAGCTGCCATGATCGTCAAGAATGTCGAATTTTCTCCCTCTTCTTCCCCCTTTGCGCAGTACTGGACAGGCTTACACACTCCTTGCTGGAGCTTGTAGATTTTCCACCCAGATCTGCTCCTCAGATCATGAAAAATGGAATACCCCGGCTAGGAACTCCCCGAGGAAGAAAATCCCATCACCGTGCTTCTTCTTTCTCTTCTGACGACCTTCTGCCCAACAAAAATTGCCTGCATAAAAATTGCGTCCCACCAGCTTTGCGCTGCTCCCTCTGGCTCGTAAAATCTTGATTTGGAAGCCTTACCTCTCTGTCGACTCACTCAGAGAGAGACTTTCCAGGAAACTTCAACCCTTCTGCCCTGGACTGCGCAATCCCTCTGGGGATTCGAATTGCTTCTTTCTGCAGATGTTTGGCCTCCTGCTCAATGTTGGATTTGCTCTTCTTGTTTCACCTGGAACGCTCCACTAGCTCTGATACCATGTGAAAATTCCAAGTCGTAGATCTGGAATCCTATTGCAGCTAACTGAATTATCTTCACCTACTTGAAAATTACACTAAAAAGTTATTTGCAGATTTCTTCTGTAAACATTGAAGTAATTACTGCTACAACCTTCATTTAATTAATTTAGATGCAGAAACAGGAAACTAAGCAAAAGAAAAACATCATACAGGACACTGTTGTTTTTGGATCTCTGCCACCCAGTCTCACACCCCAGTTCCCGGCTTCTGAAATCAATTCTTCAGCAAACCCTTCGGATTTCCTCTTTCCCTTTGCGCAGCCTCTGCGTAGCCCTGCATGACTATGCGTGGCTCTGCGCTGGAGCTGCTGGATCTCTCTCTACCCTTCTCTGCTGATGATTCTCCAGCTGAGAAAGATTTCTCTTCGGATATTGTCTCTGTCCCTCTCTGCAAAAGATTTCTAGATTGAAGTTTCTCCCTGAGCACTGCTCACTAAAGAAATCAATCACTTGATCCTCTCGGTGTGTCTTTTCCAAAAGACACTCAAATCTTCTTTATAGACTTGTTGAGATTTTGGGTAGCATCGGATGTGCTCTGGCTCCAAAACTTTGTGGAGGGGCTAGAACACATGAGATCTCCAAGACCTCGAAATCGTTTGGAGAAATTCCATCCAGAACCTAAGTTTTCAAAGTATTAATTATTTTAATGGAGACCCTAAGTCTAACTTAGGGAAATTATATAATTAAAGTGAATTTATTTACCCATGTGGGTGAGAATGTTCTAAGTGACGTGGATCAAGTCTTTTCTAACTTAGTTGTCGATTAGAGATTAGTTCATGACTCTTGAATGTTCAACGAGAAAAGTATTAAAGGAAGGCTTGGGGTCAGTTGGAGAACGCACACAGAGTGGCAACACTTGAGCTAAGCCAGAAATTCTGGGGTGCGGTTTGCTGAGAATTTTCAAGTGAGCTTGCTGTGTAGTAAGGGGCAAATCGACAGTGGGATTTCAGATCCGAAGTTGAGGATACATTGGCAGAGAGGTAGATATGTACCAGAGCAACGCAGAGACCCAACAAGGGTGACGCAGGTCCAGCCAGAGCAACGCAGAGGCAGCGTAGGCTCAGCTAGGGTGATGCAGGCCCAACCAGAGTTGCGCAGAGGCTCACGTAGGGCCGTAGAGATGACATTGTGCTGGGAGAGGTAGCGTTGGGGTTCCAGTGGGCCAGAAAGGGCTCGTTATCAACAAATCCAAAAGGTGTGAAGCAACCACACTGAAGGGTGACGCAATGACTATGGAGGCAGCTGTGGGGTTCTTTATCCTCAGCTGAATTAGCCATATTTTCTGTCTCTGAGAGATAGAGGTACATTTGCTGTGATTTTCTCTGTTTGGGCAAACCATGTCTGGTGCCCTTGAATGTATTCAGGATTCTGCATAATAATAAAACCCTCTAAGAGTTGCTGCACCGGTTTTCCCGCATTGGGTTTTTCCGGGGACATTGTCCAAAAAATATTGTGTCCTTTGTCATGTATGCTTTATTCTTCAGTACTTGATCTGTATGGATGGGTAGATCTGCAGTGTGTTTACTTCGCTATTTTCTGAATATTTTTGAAAATAACTTCTATAATTAAAAACACAAGTAGGAGAAGTAAACCGAATTTATGCAGTAGAAATTTCTATTAAATAGTTTCAGAAATTTTCACATGGTATCAGAGCTATTGCAGATTAGGGGGAGCTGAAGCCATCAACGAAGCGACGAAGTCTTTTGCTGGAGGAAGGCCGCTGAACCTGCACAGATCCAGAAAGAGGCAGTGCAACACCAGAGGGACAATGCAAACCTTGTAGGGGTGACGTAGAGCCTGTCTCCTCACGCAGAGTTGATGCAGAGGCTGACGCAGGCTTAGAAGGCTGACGTAGAGCTTCTCAAGCTAACGCAGGGCCAAGAGCGTGATGCAGTCTGAAAAGGGGTGACGTTGTGTCGGTTGCCGTGGCTGGAAGTGCAGTTTGATCTTGGAAGTTGTCGGTGGGGCGTTGTTTTTGCCAGTGCAGAACAGTGTCTACCAGGGTTGACAAAATAAGGGGAAGCAGTTCCTCAACAGATTTTCTAGCCAAGAAATCTGAGATTCGATCAGGGAAGTGATCGTAGAGGGCTGATTCGACAGAGTTGGTGGAGGATTTTCGAGAGGGAAATCACTAGTCAGATGGAGCGCAGTCTCTAGAGGGTTTCTATCGCTAAGAAACCCAGATCCGATCTCTTGCTGAGAGTAGCAACAGTAGAAGGGAGAAGAGCTTTTCGCTTTGACATTTTTGAGTAGAGATGGCCTTGCACAGATTGAGAGATCGGGACAGGTTGGACGGTGTGTCCAACTTTGTCATATGGAAAGCCAAGATCCTGTCAGTCCTTGATGAGTATTGCATCAGAGACCATGCCAAGAAGGTTGTGGCCTTCCTGGTCGATGCTGATTCTCTAAAGAAGTATGAGGAAAATCAGGTGTGGGCTAAGCGCTTGATCATGAATGTGGTGAAGGATCACGTGGTCCCACATATTGCCAAGAAGAAGACGACAAATGAAATGTGGCAAGCACTAGAAACGCTGTATCAAGGTAGCTCCATCTAGAGGAAGATGCTTCTGGCGAATCAGATGTGACTGCTTGAGATGCACAAGGGAGAGGAGATCGATTCTTTCCTCTTTATATTGAAGGCTATTTGAGATCAGCTGGTTGCTATGGGGGCAACTCCTAATGACGGTCTCATGGTGAGGACTGCCCTAAATGCAGTCACCGATGATTGGGAGACCTTTGTTAAAAGTATATTGGGCAAAGCACAACTTCCAAATTGGGAGTACATGTGGGCAACTCTTCGTCAAGAGGAGATCAAGAGGATGTCCAAGACGGGCAACAGCAGTAGAGGAGCCAAGATCAAGGAGCAGGAAGATGCGACTCTCGCATCTAAGGGACAGCGACAACAACAAGGGAAGAAGAAGAGGGACCTCTCTAAGGTCTGGTGCTTCAGATGTGGTGAATTGGGACACTTCGCTAATACTTGTCCTCAGAAGAAGAAGGGCAAGGAAGATTCAGATTCCAAGGCTGCGACAACAAAGGGGGATGATGATGTGGCCATGAGTGCTCATGTGCCTCAAGAGAAGAGGTGGGGCGACATAGTTCTGTAGATTGAGCTACAAAAGCGTGTGGGGCAGGATCCTTGAGGTGCCCAAACTCTTGGATCACACACGAACTACGAGAGCCCTTAAAGACAGTAGTAGGATGACTAGAGTTACTTAGGTGCAGAGGATCATGGAGGAACTCTGGTAGTGCTAGGATGCTGAAGACTGGAGCAACGTAGAGGAGAGGCAACAATAACGTGGAATCAGCAACGCAGAGGCTGATGGGATTTCAGCAGCGCAAAGGTAGTGCTTATGAGTGTAGAGTAGTAGACAGCACAAAGCTTCAAAGGGTCAGTGCAGAGCAACAACAGAGGGTGCTTCAGTATCGAGATGCAGCGAAATTGAGTTGTTTGTCAGTATTTTGGGTGATGTCCTTCAGTTGCTTACTTCTTAGCAACTAAGTTGTAGTGCAACAATTAGCAGTGGCAGTGCTGTGGGCAGCATGATGCAACATTTGACAGGGAGCTGCAGTACAAATGAGGCAGTGACTGTGGCAGAGTCATGTGCAGTAGTACAGAAGGCAACAACGTAGTGGATGAGGGGCAGCAGCCGAGCATTAACAACTCAGGGAACCGATGCCATGGATCAAAGTAACGCTTCTGGAGTGAAGTGTTGCTAGAGCACATTCCTCTCTAAGAGGGAGTGTTGAGATTTTGGGTAGCATCAGATGTGCTCTAGCTTCGAAACTTTGTGGAGGGTTAGAACACATGAGATCTCCAAGATCCAGAAATCGTTTGGAGAAATTCCACCAAGAACCTAAGTTATTCAAAATATTAATTATTTTAATGGAGACCCTAAGTATGTCTAACTTAGGGAAATTAAATAATTAAAGTGAATTAATTTAGACATGTGGGTGAGAATGTTCTAAGTGACATGTATCAAGTCTTTTCTAATCTTAGCCGTCGATTAGAGATTAGATCACGGTCGTTGAATGTTCAACGAAAAATGTATTAAAGGAAGGCTTGGGGTCAGTCAAAGAACACACACAGAGTGTCAGCACTTGAGCTAAGTCGAAATTTTGGGGCGCAGTTTGCTGAGAATTTTTGAGTGAGCTTGCAGTGCAGTGAGGGGCAGATCGATAGTGGGATTTTAGATCTGAGGTTGAGGATACATTGGCAGAGAGGCAGATCCCTACCAGAGGAATGCAGAGACCTAGCAAGGGTAACGTGGGTCCAGGCAGAGCAACGCAAAGGCAACGTAGGCTCAACTAGGGTGACATAGGCCCAGCCAGATCTGCGCAGAGGCTCATGTAGGGTCGTAGAGCTGACACAATACTGGGAGAAGCGGCGTTGGGGTTCCAGTGGGCCAGAAAGGGCTCGTTTTCAGTAGATCCAGAAGGTTTGAAGCAACCACACGGAATGGTGATGCAGTGACTGCGTAGGCACCTGTGGGGTTCTTCATCCTCAGCTGAATTAGCCATATTTTCTGTCTGCGAGAGATAGAGGTACATCTGCCGTGATTTTCTCTATTTGGGCAAACCATGTCTGGTGTCCTTGAATGTATTCAGGATTCGGCATAATAATAAAACCCTCTAAGAGCTGCTGCACCGGTTTTCCCACATTGGGTTTTTCCGGGGACATCGTCCAAAAAATATTGTGTCGTTTGTCATGTATGCTTTATTCTTCAGTATTTGATCCGTATGTATGTGTAGATCTGCAGTGTGTTTACTTCGTTATTTTCTGAATGTTTTTGAAAATAACTTGTATAATTAAAAACGCAAGAAGGAGAAGTAAACTAGATTTTTGCAGTAGAAATTTCTGTTAAGTAGTTTCAAGAATTTTCACATTCTCGTTGAGACTTTAACGGCCAAGATTAGATCTCCAATCAACGACTAAGATTACATTTTGACTTGATGTGCTTTTTCTAGAAGTTTCACCCACAGTTTAGATTAATACTCGTTAATTATTCTAATTTCCTAAGTTTAGACTTAGGGTCTCATTAAAAATAATTAATTTATCAAATAAAACTATCTCCGAGTGGCTTTCCCAAAACAATTTATGGGTTATGTGAATACATGTGTCTAATCCTCTCCGCAAAGTTTGAGACCTAGAGCACACCCGATGCTACCACAAATCAACACTCTGCCCTTGAACTGCAGGCCTGTTGGCCTTGTCTTCCGTTGCGACAACCCTCATTAGGCTTTCCTTTGCCCTATCACAACCATTTGAGGCCTCTTCCCTCTCATCCGTGGCCTCCTAAGGCTTTGATCCTTCCATCTCTGCCCTTGTTGCCCTATTCAGTCATTTGCATTGGGTTATTGAGCTAATCCAGTGTGGTTGCAATGGTTTTCAAGTGATTTCTTAGCTAACATTGGTGGTTGCAGCTAGATATTCCATTGGAGGAATCGTGGGCAAGTTTCTAATCATTTCCAAGGCCTCAAAGCCTAAGCGGTTTGACCACAAAACCCTTGATCTCTTCATTTTCTACTTACAGCTAGTTAATCATTGGATAAAAGTAGCAGAGAACTCATCTAATTGGTATAAATTTAACATGACCTAACAAGTCATCTAAGCCAATTAACAATTCATTGCATAAGTTAGGCATCTATTTTTGGGCTTGATTTCATGAAAAATTGATGCCTGTCATGTTTTTTTGGACTGCATACAAAAGTCTGAAATATAACAGTGACATAAGCATCTCTTCATGGTTTGCATCCCCATCTAAAGTGTTTTTATTTGGTCAAGTAAAAGAGATAACTCTTTGGGATGGTTTTGACACATTTGGCATGAGAATAACTCACCGTTTGCTCACTGCTGTCACAAAGTTTCTTTGATGCTCATTGGATCACAAGTTACATAAGACTTCTATTGTTTCATGCTCTAGTGGCTCATTTTGGAAAAGAGTTTTGTTTCATTGTTTAATGTGCTATTGTAAAAATGATTGTTAGCATTGGTAATATTGGATAAGAACACTAACATTTGTTGTCTTGTGAGTTCCATAATCCAAATTATGGACATGAGCTGACTCTCTAAAAGTACTTGACATTAATCTCAAGAATATCTTGTTAAACTGTTGAGTATCTTATGTTACATCAATTGTCCTTTTGAAGATCAAATTGCCTCTATCAATCTAATTGGCATTTGAAGGAAATTGTTCTAATTGTGTTCAAAGGAGCGTTAAATCATCTATCTCAAGTGTATCCATTGGTATTAAAGATCTAAGTGTCCTAAATCTCTTGAATAATTATCGTTGACATTATCTTGTTGAGCTTCTAATTGTCTAGAGAGCATTGATAATCTTATTGTCTCTTTCTTGAGAAATTGTCATTGGATAATTCTGCTAAATAGCATTTTGGATAAGTGCTCTAGTTCTCTTTATTTATCATCATTGTCATTATTGTTTTATGGTTAATATCTTTTGTGGATGATAACTTTATCTTGGGCATATTGGTGATCTATTGTGAATAGCATCTATCTTGTTGTTTAATACTTGGGCAATTACATCTTGGTTATCTCTTATCTTATTGGCACTTGTGAAATTGACACATTTCCTTGTGGTTGACATTGTCTCTTATTTACCATTGTTAATTACCTATTGTCATAACTTAAGATCAATCATGACTAAAGTACTTGAAGGAACATTAAACAATCTCGTCGTAAGAAGCACTCAACTCATCTTGCATTGCATCCTAGAATTAGTCTTGCATTAATAATTTACCTCCAAGCATAAGCTTGGATGATAGAAAGATAGGAACACCCTTCCCATCTATGTTTGAGAAGTCTAGTCCCTCTAGTATTTAAAACGACGACCTTGCAGTCGTCAGAGCCACAATCTATGCAGCGCCAGAGGCATCAGGGACGTTATATTTCAAGGAGATAGATCGTTAAGAAAGCCCTTGCTTGCTTCACCTTGACTTCTCTCTGCCACTTACTTTAGAGACTAGGTTCAATATAGATAGAGATCAAATGATACACTTAGTTAGGGATCTAATTAAAATAAACCAAGATTCCTGCATTTCACCTAGTTTGTAGGATTTCATTTCATCTAGGACAATCAAGCATCCATTAAGCAATGGTTGTTCATCCGGTCATTTGGTCTTCAATTGATATAAAGCAAGTAAGTTGACTCCTTAAGGCACTGGTCTCACATATAATTAAATCTAATCTCTACAAACTTGCTAAAATCAACCAAGTGTCTAGGCCATTCAATCGTGTCTCCCAGACTTCTTGGTTGCCTACCAAGTCTTTCATTTTCACATTTCATAGGGACTACCCCCCATAGCCTGCTGTTGCGAGACAACTAGAATGGAGAGATCAGGGATCAAAGTGACAATCCCCGACCTGAGTCATTGTTGCAGTGCCTGTACAATTTGAGTGACAACAAAAAGCCATTCAACTTTTCTTTAAGCATTTGAACCATAAATTACGCCTCTCCTTTGAATGGGCCTTGGAAATCACGTTATACCTTGCCATTGATCCTATAATTCAAGTGATTTCCTTTATGCCGGGACTCCTCCCGTCAGTGAAAGTCCATAAAGAGTAGGGGATATCGACTGAGGTGACAGTGGGTCTTTGTCCCCTTGTTGTCACTTCGTCGAGTACTAGTCCCTTAGGAACCCCTACGAGGACCCCTGCTAGATTGTCTGGTAACAGGCCCAATGTGGCTGACCATGTCATCTCCATGTGTGTCATATGAGAAATGTAGTGCCTCCTCTCTCCAGCATTAGGGCTCCTTCAAGGTCAACAAGCCCTCCTCAATCATCCAAAGGATGAACATCCTCATCTAGGCCCTGGATCATGGCATGCCCTGTTAAGCCTTATATAAGCCCCATGTTTACCCAAAAACTCCTTATTAAGCCCTAGATATTGAGTGATTACATTTCTGTTGTTATGATGTTATGTAGGCTAGAACCCCTCAAGGTACCATTTTATTATAATCGTACACTTTGTTTCCTATATATACACTAAGGAGACCTAGTCATAAGATCATCGGATATTGTCTTGTTCAATGTATTTATTGTAAAAGGAGGTTTTCCCCTCGAAAAGAACTGTAATTATTTTTTAGGGCGCAAGGATGATAACATTTGGTATTAGAGCTCATGATCCTAGGATTTTGCTGCTTCAAACAGATCATCGTGGAATTTTTGCTTAACTTTTTTTCTGGGAGGTTTCAGATGGTGATGTTTGGAGAAGATTGAGAAGCCATGTTGGGCAATCTCTGGTTCAATTTTAAGATCTTGGTACGCTATATTTTCGGAGGTATGGTCCAAGGAAGTTAGGGTTTCTGAATGCTCCTAAATACTCTCAAGCCTCGCAGAATTTTTGGCATAGCTGAGTTTGGTCACATTGGTTCTGGGCTGTGTTCTTAATTGCTATTTCGATGGAAGAAGATCATGCCCAATGCAAGACACACACGTTTGGCATTATGATTGCCTCTAATGAAGGATGAGCAACTCAAACCTATAAATTTTTTGAGTAATAATCTAACCTGGTGAAATTGACTAAGGATAGAACATGGATGTTTTAGAATCAGATTTTCAATATAGACTTTAAAGTACTTTCTGTATGGTAGAACTCAAAATAGTAGCAGGTTCTGTATATTTGGTAGGGTATCTTCACTGGACAATTCTATGATGAAATACTATCTCACGTCATACTAGATAACATATTTCTTTGATCTTTCTTATTGTATGATTTTACGTGTCTCTGCAAATGCTCCTCCAGTCTTCCATTTCTGTTCAGAAGAAAGTGTTGTCAAGTTTACTATTTTGTTTTCCAAAAATGCAACATGTTGGCATATAATCTCATATTCCTAATAATTTCAAGAAACTTGTGCAAAGAATGTTGGTTGTGATCTTGCAAGACATGTTTCATGTTTTCCATTATGCTAATGGTACAACTTGTCAGATACTGCCTTCATTTGGTCATTGTGAATGTGGATAATTGTTGGATAGAATATTGTGCAGATGCATTCATCCAAAAGCTGATCTAGTCAAATTCCTTGATTTATTTCCTTCCATTTTCATTTTATTATTGAAAAATGATTTTTATCATACACAAGGATAAACTGTTCAACATGAGATTGAGCACGAATTGGATAGTCTCTCTACAATCTGCTCAAACTGTTTGAAATAAACTCCAATGTTTACCACGGAAGTGCTTTTCCTTGTTTTTTCATCGTTGGTTGGGATTTAAAAGATTTTTTTATGTTGCAGAAAGACACTCAGCGTACTAATGAAGGTCTCCCAGATTTTGAAGATGTTAATGAAGGTAAGTTCAGTTTGTGTTGCTATCCATATTCTAGTTTGTACAACTAAAGACTGGTGGTTCGGATTCCTTGGTTTCTGCCTTGATACTGACAGTTTTTCCTTGATGTGTATGCAGGTATTGCCAACTTTCTGCCGACTGAACTTTATTCTTCTTGTCTATGGGGAAACTAAATTAATTAGGAGTTTAATGTAGAATTATATCCTGTTCTTTCTAAGCTGTCCTTCATGAGATTTGTGTCTTTGATACTTCACGCTTTGACCAACTTAATACACTCTTCACTGAAAATGATGTCTGCTGAATTTTAGAAAGATTCTTGCCATGGTCTGTATTGGTAAAACCATTTTGCTATGTTCCTGAGGTCCTTGAAATTTTTGCATTTCATGTTAGATTATTTGAGAGTAGAATTTGGAACAGTTTTATTTGCAGTGTTAACTCTGTTCCTGTCTTGCTTTCGCAGAAGAGCTATTAACATCTCTAGAACTTCAATTGGAGAGTGCCATGGATTTAAAAACAGGTAATTGCCTTCTTAAAATGGTGACGCAGATGTTTTTGATTTTATCGTGGATAATGCAGTATCCAATTTAACGCAAATATGATGTTTAGTTGAACATAATAACATTCAGTGTAATCTTGTTTCTTAATTATGCATTGCTTTTGTATAGTATCTAGATTTCAATGCAAGAAATTTCCTTCCTGAAATTCTAATTTAGACAATTCTCATTTTCTCTGAATAATACAATGTTCAAATCAACGGCAGTACAATATTTAAGCTAACAAAATAACATTGCACGTAATCTTAATGTAATATTTCCTCTATATTGTCTACTTTAATTCAAGCAGTGTGCATTGTCTGACATTCAATTAGATGAGTTACCTCAAGAAGTCCAGGATTAGATAAAATACACCTGACTATGAGTGACAGATTCTCAATAGTATCTGACATCTGAGATCAAATCGGTTTAAAGCCCCTGCTGTTCCCTCCGCAATATAGATTCAAACCCCGTTACATTTTTTCTTCTTCTAGGATTATCTCTATGAATTGTTTTTTTGGGGATATGAAATGAAATCCTATCAATGGCTTCCTCTATTGAATCACGTGAATAAAATGTAGCTATTTCACAGAACATGTTTTCCCTCCTAAAACAGACTTCCAAACCAGTCCAAACAGTATCAAAACTAGAAAAAGACCAATGAGAAACTTTTTGAGATAAAAGAGTGAGTGGAAGTGAAGGAGATGGTAGCTCACATTGTTGATTGGTTGTAGTATTCTGTATTGTGAATTCCTGCTTCTGTCTCTCCACCTTAAATTTTAAATAAAAAATACCTTTCTTTTTTCCAAAAGATAGGCAATTAATAGAGGGCTATTTTACAATAAAAATTGCACCATCGTAGGTGGGTTACCACCCATAGCTGTCAGCCAAGTGTGGTGAAACTTAATTTAAAACTGTGCCAAGAAGGAATAATAATTTCAACATGGTGCTATTAAGAGGTCTGGGGCTCTTCCTGTCCATGCCAATTGCAATAAATACAAAATAGTTAAAAATTAAAACAAATACCAATGGTTGTTGAGATTTATAAAGGCCAACAAGAGAACCGATGGAACAAAATCTAACCCAAATTCTGAAATATCCCTCTCACAAGTCCACTAGATAGAATTGGTTAGTGCAAAAGCCCAGCACGAATGATCTGAAAACAGAAATGCACAAGTGCACCCAAGAGAAAATGCCAATCACACAAGAAAAATACTAAATATAAATGCTCTTAGCTTATCATGCTTTGTATATTAGATCAAGAAGATCACAAGATAAGATGATACAAATGAGAGCTTGAGTTGTATTTATACACAACTCAAGTGAGGTGTCCTCCTAATATAGATTATGGGTCTGTTACAACAAAATCTTGCACCTTAGTGCAAAGCCTCACTAGGTGACCAAGACAATTAATAACATGGGAGGGTTACCACTGTCACCTTAGCAACTACAACCCTCGTTTTAGTGATAGATGCAATCCAACACAAGGGAGGATTCCCTTGTAGATATTAGGGATCAAATGGCCCAATCAAACCAAGTCAAGGGCCTTCTAAGGCTTCTACTTCTTATACCACCAACTAAGAGGATCAAACAATTAGGGTTGGTGGTGGGTTTTTAAGGTAATTTCAAGTGTTAAGCTCAAGGGGTCCTATGGCTCTTATATGGGTTTAGGTCAACCAATAAAGGCTCAAGGAAGGTTTCCAAACCTACAAAACCAAGAAATTAAACTTGGCTGAAGTAAAATAGCATGAAAAATCATATATTGCAGTAATATACTAGTTTATAATTGAAACAAAACTAGCCACATGCTCTATGACGATAAAGTGAAAATTAAGGGCTATGATGAGAGTAATAAATAAGAGAATTATTTACAACAAATTTTCTGTGGTAAAATAACATATAACAGGATTGAAACCATAGATGTCAGCTCTCAATTATGGCTGAAAAGTACACTTTAAATGACACTTTTGGTTTCCAATATATTCAAAACAATTTATAACCTTAGGACAATGACATTTAAGCCTAAAAATGCTGAAAATACATTTTTTTTGCTGTCATTAAACCCTAATTTATCCTATTGCCACACAATCTAGCAGGGGTCCTAGGAGGGGGACCAAGGGGACAACTACTAAACCTAATGACAACAATGGGACAAGGACCCACTATCACCTCAGTCGTTGTCCCCTACTCTTTATGGACTTTCATCGATGGGAGGAGTCTCGGTTATGAAGGAAATCACTAAGAATAATAGGGTCAATAACAAGGTACAAGGTGATTTCCAAGGCCCATCCAAAGGAGAGGCTCAAATAATGGTTAAATTGCTTTAAAGGCAAGATAATGGCTCTCCAAGAAAGACTTATGATGAGACCTAGACCTAGGAAAAAGGGATATTCAATACAAGGGATTCACCTAGATCAAGGTTTTCTAAAGGAATAAATGACCTCTCTTAAGGTTTTGCGATATAGTGATCATATGAAGATTTGGGACCACAAGAGAGACCTAGGGGCTCCAAGCAAGGCATAGGGTTTGCAAAATCAAAAGAAGAATAAGGTACCTAAGTCAAGCAAAGATAAGGTAGGTTAAGGATTGATCAAATTCGAACGAGTTTTTAATAGTGATTGACCGATTGAAAGCCGCTAACCAAAGAATCCTAGGAGAATAATGGATGTTAGAGCTAGGGCTCGAGGTTTCTCGAAATCTAGCCACGAAATTTGCTTCAAAATTTGAGGACACTTAGAGGAGACCCCAACGCAGTAGCATGCCAACTTGCTCTTGAAGGAGACCACCCTAATGCATTTCGCACTAGGCCCTAGGAGACCTTCTTGGGTTAGGGAAGAAAGTGGAAAAAGTGAAAGGTATAGGTTTAGGGGTGATCAACTAGCATTAGGACCTAGTGCCTTGTCAATTGGGAGAAATGGAGACAAGAATGACCTTGATGAAGGGACTTCGCTCTATCAAGGAGTCCTATGTAGCTTTGCGCTAACCCTAATGAGGTAGCTACCCAACAACAAAGGAATTTATACTTCGCTCTAGCAAGAGATGATGTTGTTTCAAGATTTGCAAGACAACACAAGCCTTTAGGAACATTCACAATACCTAACATGTAATGCATGCAATACTTCAAAATACCAGTGTTTTCATGAATTCGCATTGCAGTTAAGGCACATTAAGATTTAACAAGACATTCCATACATTAATAATGTAGCAAAGCAAAGAAATATCATCAAAATAACACTTACAAGGTATAATGAATATATCCATCCATCATTTTTGCAATTAGAAGCTCCAAGACAAGGATAGCGAAAATCCAAACATCAAAATTCATCAAAAAGATCCAATTTTTTCCATCAATTGTAGGTTTGAATTATTTTTACAAGAGAAATCCCAATCCAAATGATGATCATTTACAAATGAGACTTGCTTTTATTTATGAGCCTCAAGGGGTTCAATTTAGTCTAATTAGCCTAATAAGCCCCTAAAAACAACTTTAATGTGCAAAATACAATCCAATTGGTGACAAGCCCACCAAATAGCTCAAAAGTACTCAACAAGCCTTCCTAATGAGGCTGAAATTATAGAATAAAGATGCAAAATGGCCATTGGAAAGCCTAGATAAAGTCCTCCATGTGCCAAAATGAAGAGGAGGGCTCTCAAAATGATGACCAAGGGGTTGGCCCCTTGGTTTCCAAGCAAAACATCTGTGGTGCTCCCAAGTGGCTGTGGGGCACAGTGAATGGTCTCATGGGTCTCCAATTGGATCAAACAAGTCGATGGTCCATCAATAAGGGCTAGAATGATGATACAAGCCCTCCCTTGTCTCCCTGGGTGAGACAAAACCCCATGTGGGCCCTAGATCAACTACCAAGTGTCTGGTGCAAGTATGTCGTTGGCTGGGCAATGTGGTCCAAGTGCATCATCATCTTTGTATAGCTGGGGAACGAGCAAGCATAATATGGTGCGGAAGAATCCCATGGCATGGAAATTAATGCTTTGCTGTGGAGGAGGCCCATGACTCTCAATGCTCACCCTACAAGTGCCATCATGACCCTCTAGAGGGCTTGGATCTTGTATAGGGATGTCAAGGCCAGGATGAAGACGCACATGCAATCCTGTATAAGATCGAATGCGTCTCCTCATCTTCCAATACAACAATTCATTAGTGTAATTGAGTAAATAAGTTTGCAAACCAGGGGCAAAAGTGGACACTTCATAGTAGCATGCCCTTCCAAATGGGCTTTAGAAGGTACAAGTGTTTCCTTGCTCCAGAAGAGAGGTTAATAAAGGACCCTATTAGGTGGTTTCAACCTCTAAAGGAGTGACAGGTCCATGGTACATCCGTCAAATGGAAGGTGGCATGAGAAATGATGATGGAATGGAGTGGGGTAATAGGGAAGGCTCCAAGCAACATGCCATGGTACAAGGGTAGCTATAATGAGGGAAGCCCGCACATGGGTCTATAGATGTAGGAGGGAGCAATCGTGGTACATGAGTTACCCCGACCTTTGCTTTTCCACTCTTTTTCATATGCCTTATATTCATTTTTCTTTCTTTTAACTACTCGGGGCTCCAAGGAATGAGAGCATGATGCGTATTATAAAGCAGTGAATACCCCCTTAAGGTTGGGTGGTTCATCACCCACCAGGGGTTGGGACAATCGTGGGTTCCTAAATGCTGTAGGGGGCATGCTGTCACCCGAATTGTACAGGCACCGCGACAACGCTCATGATGGGGGTTGTCACTCTGATCCTTGCCCACTCTGTTCTAGCTGTTTCCTAACAACAGACTATGGGGGGTAGTCCCTATGAAATGAGGTGAAGGAAGACAAGATGGGAACCAACCTGTTTGAGAGACACAGATGAGTGGCCTAGCCACTTGGTTGAAATTAAGCAAGATTATTGATAGGATTTAGATTTTCTATTATGAGACCAATGCCTTAATGGAGTTACAAATTCTTCCTATCTATAAATTGGAACCAAATGACCGGATGGACACCCGCTGCTTGAATGCTTGACTAAATTATATGATATGCAAGACCTAGGATCTATGTCAGATGCAACGATCTTGGTAAATTTTAGATAGATGCCTAGTCGAAGTGTAACCTTTCTTCCAACTATTTTGAGAAAAATCCTCGAAGTAAGTTGTGAAATGGAAGCCAACGGGAAGCAGGCAGTGGCTTGATTAATGATACCTCCCTCTGTGTTCCACTCACCTAGTGACTGTTACCTACCACTTTGTGGGTGATATCTCTAGGAGAAATTTTTTCTCCATGATGGTCCTCAGCTGACAGCCAGGAGCCCCTTGCATCCATCAACTAGCTCGTTGTGCCATTTCTTTGCCACCTGAGCCAGCCACGTGGTCCCTCACCCATCTGTCATGATCGCATGTTTGAAGGTGGGCCTCTAGAACCTAAAGGTATGTCTTGTCATTTGGTAATTGAGTATTGAGTTTGCTTATCATGGACATTTCTAGGCATGGATTAATGGGGGGATTCGTCGGAAAGATGTGGACTTAGTTTGTGCTTCTGTCCCCTAGACCTCTTTTGGATGTTACCCTTGGATCTTAGTTCCGTGGGATCTCCTTTACTGACCATTTGGCTTTAGGGTGATACTACTTGGGAAACCTCAAATTTGGTTGCGTGGTCTCGCTCCCTCATCCACATATATCAATTCCCTTCCATTCATTATTGGAATGATGCCTCGGACGTTGAAGCAGTTGAAAGAAAAAGTAAAAGCATAAGTGACCACATTCAACATGAAAATGTACCACAAGATGCAAAAGATGGTAAGGACAAACATATTTAGCACGTGGGAAAAACAAATGCATGAGCTCTACCCCATACCCATGGCCATCACCCTGGTTCCATAGGCCCTAGATGAGCCTCCTTTATCATTTAGGAACCCATGATTGTTCCAACCCCTGAAGGCAAATGAACCGCCCTACCTAAAAGGGGGTATCCACTGCTATATCTTACACATCATGCTCTTATCCTTTGAGCCTCGAGCAGTTAATCAAAGAAAAATCATAAAAGACAAAAGGCATATAAATAAGGGTGGAAAAATCAAGGCTGAGGCACCTCATGTACAACGATTAGTCCCTCCTATACATTTTATACTGAGGTGTGGGCTTCCCTTCTTTTAGCTACCCTTGTACCCCGATATGTGGCCCATGATTGCCTCTCTTATTCCCTATTCCATTCACCTCTTTATCACATGCCACCACCATTTGAGGGATGTACCTTGGACATACTATCCCCTCTAAAGTTAGAAACCACCTGATAAGGTACTTGGCTAACCCCCTATGAAGTTTGGAAACATTTGCACAGACCAAAGCCCACTATGGAAGGACATGCCATTATGAAGAATCCACTTGTTTTCCATGCTTTGCAAGTTTTTTCACTCGATTTCTTTTATGACTTGTTGTGCTGGAAGGCTAGAGGACACATTGGATCTAACACAAGATTGTAGATGGTGTCCATTTTGAGTTTGGTCTCCCTATAGAGGGTCTTAACTCTCTAGAGGGCTACATTGGCACATATAGGGTGTACGTAGAGAGCCGTGGGCCTCCACAACAATAGACAACACTCTATGGGTCACCAAAGATGTTCAGAGATTGCTCGAGATCCACCTATTGGACGAGGAAGATGCACCTGGTCCACCATGCCTACTCGGCCCGACAATTTCACCATACACTTGGAAGGTGACCCAGGACTTGTACACTAATGTGGTATCATTTATTCCATCATCTGAGCCCTTACATATGGTCTGCAAGCATCTTCGACTTACTTGGAGACCCATGAGGTTATTGGTGTGCCCCCACACCCACTGGGAGCACCACAGGTTTATTGTTTGGAGAACAAGGGCCCAATGACATGCATTCTTTATCATTTGACCTCTTGAGAGGCTTATTATTTTAGTTATGAGCTAGTTTGGTGGGCTTGTCACCAAAAGTTAGTTACTTTGCACATTATTTTATTTTATGGGCTAATGTAGGCCCAATTGGGCAATTCGAACTCCTAAGAAGTGTATAAATAGGAGTGACATGAATTCATTTTGTATCATCACTTGGATTGGATCATTCTCTCTATTGAGATTTTTGCTTTTCTGTAATATTCCAAATTAGCATTGCTAATTGGAATATTTCATTTTTGTTTAATTTTGCCGCTTTAGCTAGAAATAATAAATAAAGTGAGAAATAAGAGGGGTCACCTCACTTTAGTCACCTCACTTTATAAATAAAGTGT
Source organism: Pinus albicaulis (assembly GCA_034641835.2). Lineage (NCBI taxonomy): Eukaryota > Viridiplantae > Streptophyta > Pinopsida > Pinales > Pinaceae > Pinus > Pinus albicaulis. The sequence goes on from CM076579.1 coordinate 1,348,626,142, forward strand.
TTTTCCTAGTTGATTGACGTTATAACTTAGAGAGGGGGCCTTGGGGGGTCCACATGAGTATGATGGGGAGGCATCAGGCTGACCCAAGGTTAACTGCGCAGGCCAAGGAGAGTGAAGGACGCAGTCAAGGTTTTGGAGGGAGTTTAGCACTATAAAAGGTGGGGTTCTCACCTCATTTTGGCATGTTGGATTTGATATTGATATTGAGAGCTAGACTTATGTCTGCTTCAGGACGCCGGTTGTTTAGTCGGTCTGCAGCACTGTTTAGTGCAACCGAGTGTCTCCGTGCGGAGATCTCACCCTTAGCCTCGGGGGACTTCGAGTGCCTGCCCTGGTAAGGTTATTTTCTTAGCATCATCCTTCAGTTTCAGTGGTAATTTGCAGTAGTTTCTGGTGGAGATTTGGCAGAGGAGATACCCCTTCTTGAGACTGCGCAGATCCAGAAGATAGGACGCAGATCTGGACCGGGAGGACGCAGATCCAGTAGATCTAGCCTTGGAGGACGCAGATCTGGAGAGATAGGACGCAGATCTGGATAGGGAGGACTCAGATCCAGCAGATCCAGGCAGAGAGGACGCAGATCTAGGCAGAGAGGACGCAGATCCAGCAGATCCAGGTAGGAGAGACTCAGATCTGGACAGGGAGGACGCAGATCCAGCAGATCTAGCTCTGGAGGACGCAGATCTAGAGAGATAGGACGCAGATCTGGATAGGGAGGACGCAGATCCAGTCAGGGAGGACGCAGATCTGATGAGCAGGGTCATTGTGTGGGGTTTTGGCAGCGTTTTTCAGTGTTTCCAGCCCCGAGGAGTTTGGTTATCTCATCTGGAGGATTTGTGGTTGGATCCACCCCTTCTTGCCAGCGTTTCATTTGGCTTCTGCACTGTCACTAGCAGAGACAGCGTTTTCACTGGTGAGGGTTTGATTGGTGGTGGAGCATCAGCTTCACATTTTCTGGGGTTTGTCTGGAGGATTGAGATCAGCCATCTTTCCAGTTTTCAGCTCATAGTTCCAGTGCATTGTAGCAGCAGTTTTCCATAGCAGTTCCTTCAGCCAGCTAGGACGCTGTCCCTATTGCAGCCATTACTTGTTCTGAGAGGGTCTCCACTTGCCTAGGGCAAGGATAGGTGCACTCATTCTGATTATCTTGTACCCCTATATATGTATTCTCAGATTAATAAAATGGCTTAGCATTCTGGCATTCTATGTGTACTTGTTTCATGTTCTGGTTCCGGCAACTTGTTTTATATATCTGTCTGGCATATTTCTGTGTATTACTGGTTATTTCCCTTTGGGGATATTACAGTGGTATCAGAGCATAGATCTGGCTCAGCCTGTGGTGCTAGCAGTCTATGACGCCCGGGGATAACCCCTACATCTATCAAAAGGAACGCAGAGAAGCTGAGAGTGGGTGGAAGTTTCCCTTCGGGGGAAGTGATTCTGATCAGGAGCCACCTGAGACAGATTCAAAGGCAGAGCAGCCTGAGAAGGGCCCAGAACAACGTAATCCAATGGCAGGTGATGATGTGAGGTTTAGAGAGATCCTCCATCACATGCAGGAGATGTCACAGAGACTCGTGGCCATGGAGATCAGTCAGAAAGAACTCCCTAGAGTTCTTCAGATCGGTGAGGGATCTGGTATGTCTCGCCACGTACCAGTGCACGATGCTATCCCCATTGTGACGACTCAGGCACCCGCGCGATCCACTATGCCCACATTCTTACCAGAGGACACAGGGACAGGAGTACGGGGAGGTGCACAGAGGGATAATCCAGCACCCACGCGACCTACCATGCCTACCTTCTTGGTAGAGGACGAGGGGTCGACAGCACCGAGAGAGTTGAGTCCAGCTCGATGGGCGGCCGCTTTTGCAGAGTATCAGGCTTTCGGACAGGCATTCATGGATTCTCTCACCTTCGAGCGCTATCTCCATATTCAGTATGGCATCAAACCCCGTGATCAGCACCAGCACAGGGGGCACGGACACCACCGTGATGACCACTGCGCGGCTAGTAGATTCCATTTGCCTACGTTTGATGGTTCATCAAACAATTCGGCAAAGTCCTGGGTGGAGAAGCTGGACATCTATTTCCAGCTTAACCAGATGTCGGAGACGGAGGCCATTAAGGTGGCTACATTGCATTTAGAGGGTGAGGCTCAGGACTGGTGGTTTCATGGGATAGCGACACTCGGGCATTCCACAGTGACGACATATGCCGAGTTTACCAGGAGGGTGGTAGAGCGCTTTGACAGGAGGGATCCGGACCAGCATTTTGTTGAGCTGACCAAGCTCAAACAGACTGGGAGTGCAGAGGCATACATTTCAGATTTCTTGAGGGTTTCGGTGATGGTACCAGACTTATCGGCAGCCCGGATGGTTTATATGTTTGTGGAGGGGCTGACAGAGCCACTTCGTGGCCTAGTCCGGTCGAACAAACCGGCTACACTACAGGATGCCATCAGTAGGACTCGAGACTTACAGGATGTCTTGCCCAGGACTCGGCCACCTTATCCCCAGAGACAGGCTTTCCAGCCTAAGGGTAAGGACACGAGGGCTCCGCTTCCCAAGGCGAATCCGGGACGAGGGCAGATTGATGATGAGGCCAGGAGAGAGCTGAGGCGGAAGCGATTGTGCTTCACTTGCCAGGAGCCATGGGCACCGGGACACAAATGTGCGGCAGGGAAGGCACATTTCATAGAGGTCTTCTCCGAGAGCAGCGGAGAAGAGGATGAGGAGGATGATGAGGAGGCAGGAGGTTGTTATGCAGCACAGGGTACCTTACCACCTCCACCACCCGCGACAGGCGGGGCATCATTTGCACCTACTGGGGGAGCTCTAGCCGCATTGCGAGGAGTCCCCAAGTATTTGACTCTGCGCGTACGGGGGACAGTGCGCGGACAGCGGGTTTCAGTCTTAGTCGATAGTGGGGCCACCCACAACTTCATTGATGCCCAGATGGTTGAGCGGAGAGGCATACAGACGGAGGGCTTTGATGGGTTTTCTGTTTTGGTACCAGGGGATCAGACCATGGCATGTGCTCGCTATGTACCCGAGTTATCAGTGACGATGGGCACTTACACATTGACAGATCACTTCTTTGTGGTGGACATCCCGGACACCAACGTGATATTGGGGGTTAAGTGGCTTATTACTCTAGGGAAGGTCACGACGGATTGGAAGGCCCTAGAGATGGAGTGGGATGATCCCAAGACGGGGAAGCATGAGAAGATACGAGGGCAGAACACATACCCACCCCAGACAGTGTCGGCACACAGCATGGAGGCAACCTTCCGCAAGGGAGATATAGAGTGGGCGGTAGAGTTGCGGGCTTCAGAGGTAGTAGATACAGGGCAGACAGTGCACCCTGATCTACAGTCTATTCTCGATAGATATGCAGTAGTTTTCGGGGACATTCCACCAGGACAGCCACCGGATCGGGGGTTTGAGCACACGATCGAGCTTGAGCAGGGGATACAGGCTGTGATTACCACACCGTATAGGCATCCCAAGGCCTATCGGGACGAGATAGAGCGAGCCATTCAGGAGTTGTTGGCCCTTGGTCACATTCGGCCCAGCACTAGTCCTTTTGCTTCTTCAGTAGTGCTGGTGAAGAAGAAGGACGGCACATTACGCATGTGCATTGACTACAGGGCTCTGAACAAGAAGACCCTGAAGAACAGGTACCCCATTCCCAGGATCGACGAGCTGATGGATGAGTTGAGAGGAGCACGGTTCTTCTCCAAGATTGATTTGAGATCCGGGTACCATCAGATACGCGTGAGGGAACAGGACATTCCCAAGACCGCTTTCAGGTGTCATTATGGGCACTTTGAGTTTTTGGTCATGCCATTTGGGTTGACCAATGCACCTGCTACTTTCCAGTCTTGTATGAATCACATTTTCAGGGATCATCTGAGAAAGTTTGTGCTGGTTTTCTTTGATGACATCCTTATATACAGCAGGACTTGGGAGGAGCATCTCCAGCATATTGAGACAATCTTGCACATTTTGGAGGAGCAGCAGTTCTATGCCAAGCTCTCCAAGTGCGAGTTTGGGTTGACGGAGATGCTGTATCTGGGACACATTATAGGAGTGGACGGGGTGAGAGTCCACGAGGAGAAAATCAGGGCTATCAGGGACTGGCCAGAGCCACGGAATGTGACGGAGCTTCGGGGGTTTAGTGGTATCTGCACCTACTACAGGAAGTTCGTCAAGGGCTTCTCTCAGCTTGCTGCACCCCTCACGGATTTGACAAGGAAGGGGGCATTCAGTTGGTCGGACACAGCACAACGAGCTTTTGACAAGCTCAAGGAGGTGATGAGCAGTTGTCCCGTATTAGCATTGCCAGATTTTACGCAGCCCTTTGTCCTAGAGTGCGATGCATCAGGAGAGGGGATTGGTGCAGTTTTGATGCAGGACGGTCATCCGATTGCTTTCGAGAGCCGGAAGCTCCTTCCACACGAGAGGTTGTATCCCATATACGACAAGGAGATGCTGGCCATCATGCATGCATTGGCCAAATTCCGGCAGTACCTGGTGGGTGGCATATTCAGGGTGAGGACAGATCATAACAGCCTGAGGTACTTTCTGGAGCAGAAGCAGTTGCAGGAGAGACAGCAGAAGTGGATCAGCAAGATCCAGGCCTACGACTTTGACATAGAGTATGTCAAGGGAAAGAATAACGTGGTAGCCGATGCCCTTTCTCGTAGGCCGGCCACGTTATCACTCATGAGCCTGGACGCTGATTGGAAGGCTCGACTATTGGTTGAGTACTCCAAAGATAGATTTGCATGCGAGGTTCTGGATGGGCAGGTAGCAGATAGCAGGTACAGGGTGGTCGATGAGATCATCTATTACAGGGACAGGATCTTCTTGACTGAGGGATCTCAGCTCAAGAAGAAGATACTCCAAGCTTCACACGATTCACCATTGGCGGGCCATCAGGGGTTCACCAAGACGTACAGGGCCATCCGGGAGAGATTTGCATGGAAGGGCCTCAAGGAGGACGTACTCCAACATGTCAGGGAGTGCGAGGTTTGCCAGCGAAACAAGGGAGAGATGAGTCATCCTGCAGGGTTGTTGCAGCCTCTTCCCATTCCGGAGGGGAAGTGGGAGAGCATATCGATGGACTTCATCACAGGGTTGCCCACAGTGCAGGGCAAGGATTGCATCTTCGTGGTAGTTGACCGGCTGACGAAGTATGCTCACTTTTTCGCCATTTCGGCACATCACACGGCGGCACAGGTGGCGGAGTTGTTCTTCAGGGAGGTTTTCAGATTGCATGGTCTACCCAAGACCATTGTCAGCGACAGGGACAGCCGCTTTATGGGCGGATTCTGGCAGGAGCTCTTCCGACTAGTGGGGACCGAATTGACACCAAGCACTAGTTATCATCCCCAGACGGACGGGCAGACGGAGATAGTTAACAAGTGGCTGGAGGGCTACTTGCGTAACTACGTCAGTGGGCAGCAGCGAGCATGGCTGAAATGGCTACATTTGGGCGAGTACTGCTACAACACAACACACCATATGTCCATCGGTATGACACCTTTCTATGCTTTGTATGGATATCATTCCTTATCTTTTGTGGACATGATGTTTGGTATTAGCAGGGCTCCGCGAGCCAAGTTATGGATCCAAGAGAGCCAAGACATCCTCCGAGCTCTCAAGGACAACATAGCCACAGCACAGAATCAGCAGAAGTTGTATGCTGATAAGGGTCGGGTGGAGAGACACTTTGAGGTCGGGGACCTGGTCTACCTACGGCTACAGCCATACCGACAGTCTTCGCTCAAGCAGAAGAGGGCGGAGAAGCTAAAGCCTCGTTTTTATGGACCATACAGGGTGATACGCAGGATCGGGCAGGTTGCGTATGAGTTGGAGCTGCCCCAAGGCAGCCGGATTCATAACATCTTTCATGTATCATGCCTGAAAAAGGCACTGGGCCAGCATGTGATAGTCACCGAGGAGCTACCGCCTACAGATGATGAGGGGCATCTGGTGTTACAGCCGGCGGCTATTATCGACACTAGGGAGAGGCAGCTGCGGAGCAGGAAGATCAGAGAATTCTTGGTGAGATGGAAGAATTTGCCGGATGAGGATGCCACTTGGGAGGATGAGAGGATCTTACAGCATCCATCACTTTAGTTGCTTGAGGACAAGCAACGTTTTGCCGGGGGAGACTGTAATATTCCAAATTAGCATTGCTAATTGGAATATTTCATTTTTGTTTAATTTTGCCGCTTTAGCTAGAAATAATAAATAAAGTGAGAAATAAGAGGGGTCACCTCACTTTAGTCACCTCACTTTATAAAATAAGTGTTTTCCTAGTTGATTGACGTTATAACTTAGAGAGGGGGCCTTGGGGGTCCACATGAGTATGAGGGGAGGCCTCACGCTGACCCAAGGTTAACTGCGCAGGCCAAGGAGAGTGAAGGACGCAGTCAAGGTTTTTGGAGGGAGTTTAGTACTATAAAAGGTGGGGTTCTCACCTCATTTGGGATTGTTGATATGATATTGATATTGAGAACTAGACTTCTGTCTACTTCAGCACGCCGGTTGTTTAGTCGGTCTGCAGCACTGTTTAGTGCAACCGAGTGTCTCCGTGCGGAGATCTCACCCTTAGCCTCGGGGGACTTCGAGTGCCTGCCCTGGTAAGGTTATTTTCTTAGCATCATCCTTCGGTTTGAGTGGTGATTTGCATTAGTTTACGGTGGAGATTTGGCGAGAGGAATGCCCTCTTTCTTGAGGCTAACGCGGAGCTAGGGCGAGATTCTTGAGACTGCGCAGGCTAGGGCAGAGGACGCAGATCCAGAGAGATAGGACACAGATCTGGATAGGGAGGACTCAGATCCAGCAGATCCAGGTAGAAGGGACTCGGATCTGGATAGGGAGGACGCAGATCCAGTAGATCCAGCTCTGGAGGACGCAGATCTAGAGAGATAGGACGCAGATCTGGATAGGGAGGACGCAGATCCAGTCAGGGAGGACGCAGATCTGATGAGCAGGGTCATTGTGTGGGGTTTTGGCAGCGTTTTTCAGTGTTTCCAGCCCTGAGGAGTTTGGTTATCTCATCTGGAGGATTTATGGTTGGATTCACCCCTTCTTGCCAGCGTTTCATTTGGCTTCTGCGCTGTCACTAGCAGAGATAGCGTTTTCACTGGTGAGGGTTTGATTGGTGGTGGAGCATCAGCTTCACATTTTCTGGGGTTTGTCTGGAGGATTGAGATCAGCCATCTTTCCAGTTTTCAGTTCATAGTTCCAGTGCATTGTAGCAGCAGTTTTCCATAGCAGTTTCTTCAGCCAGCTAGGACGCTGTCCCTATTGCAGCCATTACTTGTTCTGAGAGGGTCTCCACTTGCCTAGGGCAAGGATAGGTGCACTCATTCTGATTATCTTGTACCCCTCTATATGTATTCTTATATTAATAAAATGGCTTAGCGTTCTGGCATTCTATGTGTACTTGTTTCATGTTCTGGTTCCGGCAACTTGTTTTATATATCTGTCTGGCATATTTCTGTGTATTACTGGTTATTTCCCTTTGGGGATATTACATTTTCCTTCTTGGTGGATGAAATTGGAGTATGGATGAATTTTGATGTTTGGATTTCATTTTCTTCTCATGGAGCTTCTTAATTGGAAAATGCATTGATGGTTGGATATATTCTCTTACATGTAAGTACAAATTTGATGCTATTTTATTTCACTTTGTCACATACACTGATCATGGGATTTTCGCTATTTTAGGGCTAATTGCTGCATGCATTTACTACTTAATTGTGGAATTATGTTTCTGTATTGCATATCTCTATGTATGGGCCTTGTTTGTTGAACAAATTTTCCTAGAGATCAACGTTATCTTGATAAGCCATCTTGATTTGAAAATGAAGTATAAATGCTCTAAGGTCACTCTCCTTTTCCCTAATGCCAAATGGAGTTGTCCTTAGAGCCTCCTTGAGCTAGAAACGAAATCCATTCTGATCATTCTTCTTGACTCCATATCCCCAAAGGAATTAGGCACTGATCCACCATAAGGTGATCACTTTAATACCCTTTTTTCTTCACCTTTTCTCCTTCCATCTAAGTCTAACCACTTTGGGCCACCTAGGGCATTAGTTTCCCGACAAAATAGCCATAGAAAAAGTTCGATCTCCTGTCCTCTCCTGCGTTGGTGTGTCCTCAAGGTCTCCTCCAAATTTGAAGAAATTCCGACAGTGGGATTGTGAGATATCCCACGCCCTAGCCCTGAGACCAAACTTTTCCCTCGTGTTCCCTAGGCTTGTACCTCATAGGATCATTTTGGCACCTTTAAGTGGAAATTCTTTCTTTGATCCTCTTCCCTTCCTTGTTTAGGCTAAGTTGCTAAATTCCCTCCTCTTAACCTAGGCCGAGTCCACTTGGCCTCATGTGGTCCCATTTCTTATCAAAGACAACTCGAGAATCCAAGTTTTGCAAGGATTTTAGGGATTAGGAAAATCCTTTACAAGTCACATTCCCTTGACCTAGCCCTTAAATCCTCACCTCCTTCTCCTAGAAAGCCTTGTACCTTGCTTAAAGAGCAAGCAAGCTCCATTCTTGACTTTCTTTTGGGAAATGATCATTGAGGTCACTTCATATCCATTTCTTGATCTATCCTCCATTAGTGACCTTCTAAATACAGGGTCTCCTCCCATTGGTGAAAGTCCGTAAAGAGTAGGGAGCCTTAGCTGAGGTGAGAGTGGGCTAAGTCTCCATTGTTGCCCTTGGCTTAGCAGTTGTCCCTTTAGGAGTCTTTTTTAGGTCCACTGCTAGTTTGAGTGGTAACAGTGCCTCCGGCGCTGCAATCTGTGGTTCTGATGATTGCAAGGTCATTGTGTTAACTACTAGGGAGAGTTGAAACTCTCAAGTTAGTTTTGAAAGGGTTGTCCTAAGCCTCTATCAACCTAGCTTATGCTAAGAGGTAAATTCTTAATGCAAATCTAGATCTAGTATGTTTGTGCAAGAGATTATGAGTGAGGCTATCTTGAGTTAAGATTGATTGAGTTTTTAATTACTTAAGTTATGATTACTCTTTATGCCAATAGTACTTAACAACAATGACAAAGACAATCTTAAGACAAGATGAGTGCTTAATGATACAAGTGTAAACTTCAACAATATTCCACAAGATGCTCAACCAATTCAACCAACTTATCATTTGTCAATCATGATGCAAATCACAAATACCAAAGATATGAAACAAGATTATATGTGATCTTAGTGCTCAATGCCAAAGAGATGTGGAGCAATGCCAGTCACTTTAACAATGTAAATGCTAGAAACAAGTAACAAACTATGAAGACACTTAGGCACTTTATGTTCCAATGATCCCTTTTATGAGCAGTGAGTGACTAATATGACAACAATAAACAATTGATTATAGCAATAAACAATTTATGACAATAGTTAATAAATGCCACTTCAACAATGCTGCAAAAATATGCCCAATTGCCAAGTAAACTTAGTTAACTGAAAAAATCAGATGTATTACCCCTCTTAGGATGTATTCTTCAGTAATTTTTCAGATCTGGAATGTTTATTGCAACAGTAGATTAACCAACAGATTAACGAGCAAATGCAAATACCCTAGATGCCCAAAAATAGTAAAAATTCAACAAACTTGAAAAAATCAAATTTTCTGGCTTTTTAGAGGGTGTGACTTACGAAAATTCAGAAAAAACAGTGAAATAGTGACAGGTCAACAAGCTAATGAGGCCCAAAACAGTGCCCAAGATGTCCAAAAATAGTAAAATTTCACCAAAACTTGAAAAAATTATTTTTTAGGGCTATTTAGAGGATGCGATTCACAAATTTCAAATCTGATCTATTTATTACAGCAGTAAACAAATGGCAGATCAACAACCCAACGATGTTCAAGACAATCTCCAATATATTCAAAAGTAGTAAAATTTTGCTGGAAATTGAAAATTCAAAAATTTTGGCTCTTTTTAAGTATTTGATTCAGAAAATTTTGCAGGCTTGATTCAAGAATTTATGCAAAAAATTCCAGCAAACAAAAATTTAGATCTAGGTCAAATCCAAGATGCCCAAGTGGCCTAAACTCATGAAAATTAAGATTTTACAATTTTAAGTGATTTTGACTGTTTAATGTGATTTTAGGGCTTAATTGTTGTTGATTTAACTGTTGTAATAAAACTGGAGTAGAACAAGGATTTAGAGGTCAATTCCTAAGCCCAAGGCCTTGTGGAAACACTTGCCCAAGTGACCCAAAATTTTGGATGAAGATGCCACTTGAAAATCAGAATTTTTGAGCCTCAAAACCTGCAAAACCACCAAGTGTTTAGCCTTAAAAATTTCAGATAAGGCTTTAGGGTAGATTAGGGCAAAAGAGGCTAAGAAAAAACAAAACAAGGCCAAGGAAATCCAATTTGTGGGGATAAAAGGGGGATGAAATGATAGATATTGGGCCGAAATGGCAAGAGGAGGCCAAAAACGGAAAATTCATGTCTCGAATTTTTTTTCCTTCCCTGGATCTGAATTTTACAGTGAAATCTTTAGTAAATGTCCCTGCAAAATTGTCTAGAGACTAGATCTTACTTTCAAGGGCCTAGATCTAGCTCTTCTCTCACTTGATCTCTTGATTCAACCTGCAAAAATAAAAATAAAAACACCCAAACTCCAGATATATACAAATAGATCTAAAACCCCAAACCAAATTAGAAAAACAATTTACATTTAAAATTACAAAATTATTTTACAAATTATACAAGGGTTTTTAAATGAATTTTGCGAAAATATTTTTTTATAATATTTTTCCTTTGATGAATGGTTAAAAATGCTTCAGAACATTTATGCTCACTATAGCCTTAGCGAAGATTTAATCCACCATATAAAAACTAAAGATCCAAGCAAAATCACCCTTTCCCACAGTCTGTGAACTTGGAGACCAAGGGTTGAGTACCTGCAAACATTATGTATTATCTCCAAACAATCATATAAATAACAACATAGGAAGCTTGTAATCAATACATACCACAAATCAAAGAACAAGACCACCTTGAGTTGCACCCCAAAGCCTTTTATTATAGCAGAAAAATAGTTTCCAGCGGGACAATCATTTACAAAAATGCATCAGCCGCAATATTCTAGCCAGAGATCAAGATCACTAGACTCAACTGACTCTCTAATTTATAGATAAATCCTTCAAATGGAAAAATAACGACTAGTTTCTTTGATCCTTGTCAAAATAATCTTGGCTGTTGATAAACACTTTAAGATCTTTTAATTTTGGCCCTTGATTTTTTTATTCTTGAGGAGTTTTCGATTTTATCATTTAATTCCATTTTAATTAGCTCAAATTATACAAACAATATGTATATCAATGGATTCAATCCAATCATGTGATATGCTAAAGTAAGATATTGAATCCTTCTACAAATCAATTGTGGAAAATAAATGCGATTGCTAATCACAACAAGTAAAGAAAGAGGCAAATCAAACCACAACACATATATTTTCCCGGGGAAAGCTTACTACTCAAAACCCCTCTATCTTCTATTGTATATTCACCAAGGGATCATGAAACGATTACAATGCACTCTTCTCACAAGTGTCTCCTGCACTCTCACAACTGTCTCACACTGATTCAGACAAAATCGACCAACACTTGGCCAATTTCCTGCCTTTGCTCAGCGTGCCTTGCTTGCACAATTCATGTGGAATGAAATCTCTATTCTTTAGGAAATTCAGCCTTCCAAAACTGCACAATGCTCATGGGAAATCCTATGGTTGTCTTACTGCATGTGGCAGCCTACTAATGATACAACTGATAGTTAACATCCCTTTAACCTTTGTCTCAACTGGGTCTTCACTAGAACTGACATGCATGCAACTATTAATAGTAAATCATCAGTTGCATGGCATATCACTGCATGCGAATTAATTCTGATTTAATTCACTTGATCTCTCACTAGTGCAACAGACAGTTACAACTAGTTCAACTGATTTTAACTTAATAAATTGAGTTAACTGATTTCTTATGCATTAAACTAATGCACTAACTACAACTCAAACTCCATAACTAATAGAATCACTCTACATGCCTCACCAACCACCCTCAACTCGAAATTCATGAGCTAACTGAGTTTATCATGCTCAGTTAACTATTACAAGTGATTATGAGATAAGATTACATTTTATTGTTCAATTTAATTAAGGGAAAATTAAATTAGACACACATTTCTTGTTGATTTTTCAACACTCCCTCTCAACCAGAAAGGGATTATCAGCTACCTCGATCCTGCCTCTATGGTATTTGAATTTGCTCCTGGCGAATGCCTTCATCTGAATATCTGCATCTTGATCTTTCGTGGGAATGTACTGAAGTAACATAATGCGCCTCTGAACACAATCTCTGAGATTGTGGTACCGGATGTCTATATGCTTGGACCTATCATGGAATACCGGATTAACCGAGAGTTTAATGGAATTGTGGTTATCACAATGTATCACCGTCGGATCCATCTGAGAACCAATCAAACCAACCAGAATCTTCCTCATCCAGATGGCCTCACATGCAGCCTGACTTGCTGCCATGTACTCTGCCTTGACTGAATTGAGTGCCACAGATCTATGCTTCCTGCTGTACCAAGAAACTGTTGTCGATCCTACACTGAAGATCCCTCCTGATGTGCTCTTCCTGTCTGATGGACTGCCTGCCCAATCTGCATTGGTGAAGCCTTGAAGCTTCACTCCCGCTATACGTCTGTACCATAATCCATACTCTGTAGTGCCCCTGAGATATCTCGAGACATGCTTCCCCGCCTTCCAAAAGAGCTTGGTCGGCTTAACCATAGCTTGACTCAACTGGTTAACTGCGTAGCAAATGTCTGGTCTGGTGTTCACCATATCAGTGAACCCACAAGTTGCCTGTAAACAGTAGCGTCCACTACCTCACCTGAAATAACATCCTCCTTCCTACTGTTTCCTGGAAGAGGAGTCTCCATGGGTTTACAACTCTCCATGTAAAACTTACTCGAAATCTCTTTGGCATACTTGCCTTGAGAAACAAATAGCTCACCATCCCGCTGCCATATCTCCAAACCAAGGAAATAGTGAAGGAGTCCCATGTCCTTCATCTCAAACTCTCTTGCAAGATCCTCTTTGCAAGGAATTATGAGTTGCTCATCACCTGTCAAAATTAGATGATCAACATAAAGTACGATAATCAAGAGCTTACCATCAACACAATCTGGTACAGGTTCACATCCGCTTCACTTTTCGTGAAGCCCAACTCGGTGAAATAGCTATCAATCCTAGTGTACCAAGCATGAGGTGCTTACTTCAGCCCATACAATGTTCTCTTGAGTGGGCACACATGCGACTCATTGTCAAAGATCTCAAAACCTTTTGGCTGCTCTATGTACACTTCTTCCTCAATAACTCCATTGAGAAAACAGTTTTCACATCCATCTGATGTATTCGCCACCCCATCTGCGCTGAGAGTGCAAGGATAGATCTAATTGATGAGTATCTCGCAACCAGTGCGAAAGCCTCCTCATAGTCAATCCCATCAACTTGTGAGAATCCCTGGGCTACAAATCTAGCCTTGTACTTCTCCACACTTCCATCTGCCGTCTGCTTCACCTTATAGATCCATTTAGATCCAACCACTAATTTTCCAACTGGTCTTGGAACAACTTCCCATGCACTGTTCTTGACGATGGAGTCATACTCCTCAACCATGGCGTCAACCCAAATTGGTTGCTGCACTGCTTCCTCAAAGGAGGATGGTTCTGTCACAATACACTTGCTCATAAGAGCCATGTATCCAGTAAACCTATCTGGAGACTGCCTCTGTCTGCGCATTGAAGTAGGTGCTTCTAATGTCGCATCAAGTCTCAATCTATCGGCTTTCGTGGTGCGCCTTCTACCATTTCTGGTGGATGGCTCTGCATGAGTGTTTTCTGCCACTCCATGATCCTCCGCATGTGGCTGCTCCACATCTTGAGGTTCATTCTTTCGAACCAAGAGTTTCTCATCTGCATGCAAATCAAGCTCCCTCTCAAGGGGCAATCACATGGCTTTCTCCTCATCAAATTTTATATCCCGTCTCATAACAGTCATTTTGCTGTTTGGCAAATACACCCGATAGTTGTGGGGAGTATCAATGTACCTCACAAATATCCCAATATCAGCTGTTGGTTCTAGATTCTTCCTGGAATCTTTGGTCACATGGCAATAGACAAATGAGCCAAAAATTTTAAAATATGAAACATCAGGTTTCTTACCAGAAAAAGCCTCCTCTGGTTTACTCATGCCAAGTATCCAATGAGGACTACAGTTTTGCACAAATATCACTATGTTGCATGCCTCCGCCCACAGATGCAACGGTAGGCCCTGATCATGCAACATTGCTCGTGCCGCACCCACAATTGTTCTATTCTTTCTTTCTGCGACCCCATTCTGGTGTGGGTTATGAGGTGCAATCAACTCTCTCCGAATTCCTTCTTTGCTACATAAGTTCTTGAATTCATTGGAGATGTACTCACCACCATTGTCACTCCTAAGAGCCTTCACATGCTTCCCCGTATCTTTATCCACCAGTGCTTTGAACTCACAAAATTTTGAGAACGTCTGATCTTTCTTCTGCATGAAGTAGATCCAACACATTCTAGAAAAAGCATCAACAAAGATCACATAATACCTATGCTTTGCTGTCAAAGCCGTAGAGAATGGTCCACACACGTCTGAGTGAACTCTCTCAAGGATTTCCGCTGCTCGGTTCTCCTTCTCGTGAAAAGTGGCTTTTGCATACTTCCCCATGGTACATCCCTTGCATGTGTCTATCTGCGCAAGAGTACCCTTTGGAAGCCCCGTAGAAATCTGCTGCATGACCTTCAAGGCTCCGTGGTGTAGATGGCCCAATCTCCTGTGCCATAACTCACTCTCATCCCGGATCACCACTTTGTCTGCCTTACCTATCAATGTTACACAACCATCTACATCAAGTTTGTAGAGATTCTTCAAACGAATCCCAATCTTCTTAGCTTGTCCTGTGGCTTTTTGTCAAAGGAAATCTTTTCCTTCACTACATCATAGCCTCTATCCTCCAACATTGCGACTGAAACTAAATTATTTTTCAAGCTTGGTACATGCATTACATCTTTTAATAAGAAGGGTTTATCTGACTGTCTTTGGAAGGTAACTATACTATCCTAGTACCACTATACCTCCCGTCATCACCCATTTCGATATGCATCTGGAGGTCCTCCTCCAAGCTACTGAAATGTTCTTTGTCTCCCGTCACGTGGAAAGATGCACCACTATCCAAGTACCACACTAATCCCATCACACTGGACACCATGCATGCGATGAGCGAGAAGTCCAACTCAAATTGCGAGACCAAAGCCTCACCCACTGTAGATCCTGAAGCCTTCTTGTTCTTCTTCTTTTATGGACAATTAGTGGCATAATTTCCATGCTTGTGACAGTGAAAACACTTCAGTCTGGACATGTCGCATTTCTTGCCTTCTTTTTCGGTCTCAGATTTGGAATAGGATTTCTTTCCCTTCCCCTTCTTCGCCTTACCAGCCAAGGCACAATTGTCTTCATCATCTGTCTTAGATGAAGATCCATCACTGGTATTCTGCCTGAATTCTTCTTGGACCAAATCGGACCAAAGTCGTTCCCAATTTGGTAGTTTCTCCCTCCCATTGACAGAGTTCTGATAACTATGCCAACACTTGGGAAGGCCTAGAAAAGCTAGGCTCACCAAGTCATCATCCATGACAGTAATTCCGACGCTCCCAAGCTCATCTTGACATTGGACAAACTTGGTTAAATATTTCGGAATAATGTCGCCTTTCTCCAGTTTGATTTTCTTGAGATTGTCCTTTAGTGTCAATTTTCCGTGGTCACTGCACTCTGAAACAGATCTGTCAAAGCCTTCCACATTGCATATGGAGTCGCTTTGCCATGGAGACTTGAGACAATGTGGTCTCGTACTCCCTCCAATAAGATCCTCCTCGCCTTTGCAGCTTTCTTTTGCCAAGCATCAAGAAGAGCGGCATTTGCTGCTGCGGGTTTGGGAATGTCATTATCAATGAATTCTTTCAACCCGTTGTCCTCCAGTACTGCCTCCATCCTGTCTTTCCACGCAATATAATTGGAACTGCCCTCGAGTGCATACTCCAATCTCAAGCCATTGAAAGCCATCTTGATCCTGATCTGCCTGTTGCACCAAAGAATACTTTTGCAAATTCGAATGCTATTCAGTCACAAACTCAATTTCTTCTCCACTATCGTGATTTCCTGTGCTCTGATACCATGTAGAAATTATACAAACAATATGTATATCAATGGATTCAATCCAATCATGCGATATGCTAAAGCAATATATTGAATCCTTCTACAAATCAATTGCGGAAAATAAACACGATCACTAATCACAACAAGTAAAGAAAGAAGCAAATCAAACCACAACACAGATATTTTCTCTGGGAAAGCTTACTGCTCAAAACCCTTCTATCTTCTATTGGATATTTACCAAGGAAAGCTTATTGCTCAATACCCTGCTATCTTCTATTGTAATTATATATGAAACAATTACAATGCACTCTTCTCACAAGAGTCTCCTACACTCTCACAACTGACTCACACTAATCCAAAGAAAATCGACCAACACTTAGACAATTTCCTGCCTTTGCTCAGCCTGCCTTGCTGGCGCAATTCATGTGGAATGCAATCCCTATTCTTTAGGAAATTCAGCCTTCCAAAACTACACAATGCTCATGGGCAATCCTATGGTTGTCTTATTGCATGCGGGCAACCTACTAATGATACAACTGATAGTTAACATCCCTTTAACCGTTGTCTCAACTGGGTCTCCATCGGAACTAACATGCATGCAACTATTAATAGTAAATCATCAGCTGCATGGCAGATAACTATATGTGAATTAAATCTGATTTAATTCACTTGATCTCTCACTAGTGCAACAAGCAGTTATAACTAGTTCAACTGATTTTAACTCAATAAATTGAGTTAACTGATTTCTCATGCATTAAACTAATGCACTAACTGCAACTCGAACTCCGTAACTAATAGAATCACTCTGCATGCCTCACCAACCACCCTCAACTCGAAATTAATGAGCTAACTGAGTTTATCACATCCAGTTAACTATTACAAGTGATTACGAGATCAGATACATTTTATTGTCCAATTTAATTAAGGGAAAATTAAATTAGACACACATTTCTTGTTGACTTTTCAACAAATTTCCTCAAAAATTTGACTTTGACTTAACCACCAAGGTCCAAGAGTCCAAATTTTCTTGAAATATACAATATTACCTTGTGGAGGATCTTTAAAAATTGATTCTTTTAGGACCCACAAATTTTTCTACTAGGAGAATTAATTCCTAAGACAATTTAACTTGACTCTAATCAATTAATTTTCTGGCTTAGGATTTAATTTTATTTTCTAGAAAAATTAATTAATTTACACATGAGGAGATTTAATATTTTTCCAACCCTCTAATACATAAAGTTTTACATTTATAAGACTCAAAGAGAAAATACACATTAAGCTTAGACCTTCAAGACACATAACCATTTTGCGATACAACATGATCTAGTAGACCAAGTGATTTGTAATAATATAATTAAGCCAACTAGCTTAAATTGTTACCAAACCACTTTTACATTAGACTCTACTAAAATACTAGGACTCACCTAAGATTTCAACAATAGATTAAAAAACCTCCTAGGATGAAATTCGTCATCAAAATTTTAGGCTTACCGAGGTTGTTACATAGACTCAAGGTCTTACTAGGATCATTTACATCTTATAACTTGGAGAATGGGGTGACCATGATAGGTGATCTGATTTTGTTGGAAAAAATTGGCACTTCTGCTTCCTTAGAAATTTGATAATTTGAGTGCAACACCTCGCTCCATATGGAGACACGTTGCTTCCATGAAGTAACATGAGAACCCCAGAATCTTGCATCCAAGAAAACAAAAGTCCATCAAATAGATATCCATTCAACATCAAAATCATATGCATATATAGAACATGGAAGAAACGTGAGAACCCCAGAATCCTGCATCCAAGAAAACAAAACTCCATCATATAGAAATATATCGCTGGGACAAAAAAATCTACTCTATTAAATTGAAATATAAACGACATAATATAAATGCTGAAAGTAAAACTATCTAACTGACATGAAATAAAAAGGGAATAGGGTTAGAGATACGATACAAAATGATGCCCTATGGCATTAGATGTCATCAACATGGTGCATACTGAGCATCTGTCGACTCTTCGGCAAGTCTGTGGGCCACTTCTCGGATGTCCCATGTTGAATTCTGAAAATGCTAGGACTGTGACTCATCCGAATATTGAGCTGCTCTTGGCCATCAGATGCATCAAACTTGTTCCGTTTTCTTTTCTTCTTCCTTTTACTTTTCTTCTTGGTGGGTTGTGATGTCAATAATGAGACCACTGTAGAGTTCTTGTCCTGATTCTGAGAATGCCTGGATGAAGGATCTGAAGAATCTGAAGTATACCTGATCTTATTTTGTATGTACTCGGTCAAAGGTGACACATAAGCATGATCATTCTTAGCTTCTTTTTCAATTTTGGTACTTCCAACTGACCTGTATTGAGTGGGGCAAGTAACCTCCTGGCAATGAGATGAGAACTTCTCTGGCAGACCGGGAGGCTTGTGATCTATCGAAGGCTCTTCGTTTCTTTCATTATTTGATCCACGCTGAAGTTCTTGTACCTGTATCTTTTCCATTATTTGTAGTTTATTCTAAAGATTGATCTTTTCAATTCTCATGGCACCCATCTGATCTGAGTGTTCAAGCTTCATAGCACTGGTTTCTTTGGCATGGCTTTCCTCCATGGTCAACAACTTATTTTGGAGACACATCTGACCAAAATCCATATTTTTTATTACTTTGTCATGATCTATTTTTATGGCAATCAAATGATTCTCCATTCTAGACTTCACAACGTCCATCTCTCGAGCACACTTACAATCTGTTCTGAAAACCGATTTTCATGTCTTTTATTACTTTATCATTTCTTCTTTATGATTTGCTTCCATAGTGATCAAATGGTTTTGCATGGTGGCCACTTGATCGAAGTGATTGACCTTCATGATTTCTGGCTCCTCATCATGTTTTTCTAATTTGGTGAACAAGGTTTTTATATCCCTAGAATGATTTGCCATCAATTTCCCTTGATTAAGTTCCATGGTTTTATTATTTGAGTTAACTCATTGATAAGTTGCTTATCTTTTTCCTTTTCATTGTTGCTACCAACTCAACAACTCGCCCCTACCTTTCCACTGTCGAGGATTCAGCTTGCAATGACACGAGTGGATTCCTTATGGAATTTCTCGCAAGGTTTGCAATATGACATAGTCTCTTGATGACCACTTTCATCTTTCTGCCCAATACTAGAGGCACAAGGTGGGACCCTTTTGATATTTATATTTATCTTCAAAGGCGTCAAAAATTGATTGTAAGGAGTCAAAAGTTTCATCAGGGAACTTCCAAAACCAATTCAACACATCATCTTCTAACGAGATAACACAGAGTCGCATCTTGACATTCTCATGTTTATCATATGTATAGCCAACGAACTTTTCCATACGAACAACGAACTTTGTAAGGTGCTCACTAGTAGTGTCTGCATTATTACTCGTGAAGGAAGGCAAATTATCAATGGCATCTCCTGGAAGATCATGAAAAATGTCAGTAAAGCGACAAGGGGCAAACAAGTCACCCATGATGACTTGTTTAAGGGGAAAGGGAAGCTGATGGATGTCAGAGAGAGAGAGAGATCCTTGTTCAAGAAAATAAGAGATCCACAAGAATCGAGCTTCTAGTAGAAATTCCTGTAAAAAATGAAAGAAGTGGAGTCTCCACTTGAACATGAATCTAGCTCCAAGATCCAAAAGGTAAAAACCGAAAAGTTAGTCAAGGATCAAGCAGATAGATATCAAGCAGAGCTTCCTGCCTGAGAAAAATGAATGAATAAGTGGAGTCGTCACCCAAACAGGAAACCAACCTAAATGTCCAGGTGCTAAGAGTGTGAATGAACAAGATGATAGGATTAGTGAAAGAAAAAATGATAAGGTGATGAGAAGATGAAGAATGGTGAAATATTAGAAGATTAGGAAGAAATGAGAGTGTCGTCAACACCAAAGTCCAATAAATTGGTCCCGGATGCCAAAAAATGTTGTGGCATTGATGGAATGAGATAATGAATATGAAGATTATGAAGATTGGAAATGATAAGATGATAGAATATCATAAACCTCGACAACGATGCCAGAAAATGTGGTCGCACAGATTGTACACGCACTGCGACAACGCTCAGGACAGGGGCTGTTACTCTGATCCCCGCCCACTCCGTTCTAGCTGTCTCCCAACAACAGGTTATGGGGGGTAGTCCCCATGAAATGAGGTGAAGGAAGACAAGCTAGGAGCTAACTTGTTTGGGAGACACGGATGATTGTCCTAGCCACTTGGTTGAAATTAAGCAAGATTATTGATTGGATTTAGATTTTCTATTATGAGACCAGCACCCTTAATGGAGTGACAAATTCTTGCTTTCTATAAATTGGAACCAAATGACCGGATGGACACCCACTGCTTGAATGCTTGACTAACTTATATGATATGCATGACCTAGGATCTATGTGAGATGCAATGATCCCGGTAAATTTTAGTTAGATGCCTAGTCTAAGTGTATGTAATGTCCCTTCCTAAATTATTTTGTCACAGGATTTATTTTCATGTAGTGCGGGGCAATTTTGGTGATTTCGGGGCCCATTTGATTTTCTTTAGAAGAACTAGTCCCTCACAAAAGGGTGATCATTTTCCCCTCTTTTTCACATCTTTCCCTTTTTCCCTAGGTCTAGCCCCATTAGGTCACCTAAGGCATCAATTTCCCAAGAATCTAGCCACAGGAAAACTTCGATCTCCTAGAGGCAACAACGCTGGTGGGTCCCCTCACTCTCCTTCGAATTTCGGCCAATTTCGACGTTGGAATATATCCAGATACCTCAAGCCCTATCTCCAGGATCAAGTTTTGCCTAGGTTTTCCCAAGGTTAGAACCTAGTAGGATCAAGTTGGCATCGTTGGAAGAAAATTCTTGTTTGATCCTTTCCGCTCACCTTGACCAGGTTAAGAACATCATTGGGTGCCAAAATCCATCCCCTAACCTGGGCTGGGTCCACTTGGCCTTATGTGGCCCCATTCTTCATCAAAACTGATTCATCAAAGACTACTCGGGAATCCAAGTTCCCAAAGGAGGATTCTAGGGATTGAGAACCCCCTTTGTAACTCTCATTCTTCTACCTCAACCCTCCAATCCTCACCCCCTCTCCCTAGAGGACCAAGTCCCTTTCTTAAAAGGAAAGTAAGTCTCACTCTTCATTCTATCCTAGGGAAAGGGTTTCTAGGGTCACTTCACACCTGTTCATTGATTTATACTTTACAGGTGACTTCCTAAACTATCGGGTCTCCTCTCATGAATGAAAGTCCGTAATGAGTAGGGAGTCTTAGTTGTGGTGATAGTGGGCTAAGTCTCCATTATTGCCCTTGACTTAGCAGTTGCCCTCATAGGAACCTCTCTTAGGTCCCCTGCTGGTTTGAGTGGTAACAAGAATGACATCCTTCTGGTGAACTTCTGATTTCATGCACAAAACTTCACTTTTGTGTCCTACATGCATAATTGCACCCATAGGCTTGCTTCAGTGCAGTTGAGGCATAAAGTAAGGAAAACTCTTTCTTCTTAGACCAGAACTTTGCCGCAGACCAACAATATCAGAAATTTGTCTATTCATGTCCATAAACCTTACTTCAGCAATAAAGAATCTTATATGCAAATGATAATAGGAGTTGGGATCTTATGGAGAGTTTCTTCGTTTTAATGAGTAACCCCTTCAGCCAATATTATTCAAGTTATCAACCTATCTATAATATTGTCATGCATCAACAGAACTGTTAGATCATGAGACATATATCCATCATGGTCATAACATGTTATCATCAACTACTTCATCATCACGTCATGACATCAATCTTTCATCAAGGATTAGTGTCAAATAGCTAATAGGAGTATACTTCAAGAATCATGATCACAAGATCACTTCTTTATCACATAAATCAATCCATCAAATTAGGGCATTCAATTTTATCATATGTCATAACTACTAAGCACATCAAAACTTAACCACGGTCAACAAAAGATCCTGAGTATCAATCTCATTATTACACTTCTATCATCATGGCTACCATGCTTTTCACAAACATTATTAATAGTATCAAGTTACCATCTATTAGAATCAAGGTGCTAGCCTTCTTTATTGGATTAAGATATCCAAAATGATAGATGTTAGCCAAACATCAAGTATACCAATATATCAAAGACCAATATTAAGTAGCTTCATAGAATCAAGAAGTTCATGATGTCTAAAAGATAAGATACTTGTTCACTACCAAGTGCATCATTTCATCATAGGTATCATGAATCAAACTTCCTTTCATATGCATACATGAGCCATTTGTGAAGGTGATATACTCATCATGTCTTAGGGCTTACCTTGCTGTCAATATTGCAGTTGAAACATAACATTGAAACAACATCATACAAACCTTGTAGTGTTTAGATACTTGTGCACCTTCTTATTTTACATTGATAGTTGTAGCACTTTGTCACCTTTTCATCAAGTTCCCTTTTCCAACACTAGTTCTTCTCTTCCTGCACTAGCCATCTTTCCTACATCTCAGATGATCCTCAAGAAGGATCCACTTATCATATCTAATCAAGAAGTTAGAAGCATCCAAATACTCAAATATACATGTAGGAAGTATAATAATCAAAACAATAATCAGATCAATAAGTCTAAATTAAAGTAAAGAATAAAGGATCACCATAAATCGAGAAATACTTATCTTTAATGAGAGGTGATCATCTCCCTCTTGAACCAACCTTCAAGAGCCATCACTGTCCATTGTGCACTTGTTGCCTTCAATATATATTCATCAACTTCATCATCAACCAGGCATAAGAGAAACTATCCTATCTAGGGCTTCACAAGTGCTTGAGCACCTTCACATTAACCATGCTAGGGTTTCTAGATTTCATATCTCAATTATTTTCCATAAACCAGGGTTTCTCTCAAACCCTAACCTCATAACATCCATCAAACCCTAATACACAAATTGCCTAAGGTTACCTTCAAACCCTAGTATTCTTTTAGGTCTCCACCATCTTTGCTTGCTTCCATCAGAGGTGTCTCCATAGGGGTGATCTTCAATGAATTTTCTTCAGCCCAACTGTGATACCATGTTAATTTTTCTTAGGGCTATATTGTTCTTTGCTTTGATAGTTGCATTTCTTTATTTACACATTAAATTCACCCCATAACATCATAACATTATTCAAATTTACATCATTATTCAACAACATATGCAACTATGTAGAAAGAACAATTTCATCATCATCAATGCAACAGAACATAAATGAACAATAGAAGAAAATCATTCACACATATAGACACCAGGATTGTTCAGAGATCAGGGAAAAACCCACTATGGGGAAAACCCTTTCAAATTCTTCTTATTAGATTGTCATTGAATGATTCAACAAAAGAGAGTATAATGATCCGTATCTTCATCCATACAACTATCCAACAAAAATCATCTAAACAATATCCATGAGATGAACCTAACCATGCTCATACTCAAAATCAAGGTTACTTGGGAGCGGGAGTGACATTTTCAGAAGCTCTCGGTTCGGGAGCGAATCGGGGAGCGAATTTTTATATAATATATATTTTTTTATATTTTGATGCATATATGTCAACAAAAGCATGTAGAATGATGAATTAGATATAAAGAAGCATAAAAACATAGATTGAACCATATAACATCAATCATCTAGAAGTTATAATCTTCATCAACCACGTCCACAAGTTAGTAACAAACAACATATTGAGTCTCATGATTCATCAATCTAAAAGTTTCAAGCTTTCAAAATTCAATATATAACATTTATCATCATCATTGATTGTACTTGTAAGCTAAGTGTAACCATTACAACAAAGGATATCTAATATGAAATGAAATGTTATAAAATGAAATGAAATGAACCAGATTTCAACTTTCACGAAGCATCAAATTCATAATTCATTACCAATGAGTTATAAATGCCAACTTCAAACTTAAATTGTCATATATTGTTTACAAAAAATATCATAATAAATTATAAAGAGTCAACAATTATAAAAAGTTAAAAACTGCTAGAAAATAGAAAAGACAAGTAAATCTATTATCTATAGCTAATGCTTGGGCCTTGTTAAATTTGGACAACTAGGTCCAAACTTTGGGTTGTGCTGCTCAGATGATGATCCCAATATTTTTATTGGATTCCTCTTTTAGAGAGGTATAAGATTGATCTAAAGATCATCTCGATCGGATGAACAGAACATGTACTTTGAATTTATTCCACTTATGTGCTAGGTCAGCCTGGAATATAATATAGAATTAAATGTCTTAAAGAACGTGTCACACACCCCCAAAGATGCCTATATAATGGAAAGACTTGGAGTTCATTATACACACAATGTGTGGATGATTTTCTTCTCTCTTGATGGCAATGGAGCTGCGTTCTTGGTGCCGCGTCTTTGTGGAGTATTCTTTGTCTGGTTTGTCTTGGGGTTGTGTGACACGTGGGTGGCTGACCTTATGAAAGACTTTGCTGGTTGAAGCATCCTGTTGATCGCCGTAACGCCACCATTCTTTATCTTTGTTTTGGCTTGTCTTCCATCAATCTATTGGTATGTTCTATATGCATCTTACTTTCATTGTGCCCTAGAAGATCAAAGTATATTTGCATCTAAGCATAGAACATCTTGAGAATTTAACTTGGTATTAGAGCTAGGAGAAGACAACGCCCTTCTTATCTAGGGCAGCGAAATATGGGTTATTCTAAGGACAATTAAGGGTGCCGTTAGCCTCAGAAGAAAAAAAAAATGTGAAGCCGCAGGCCATACCACAGCAAGTGACAACGTGCAGATTTAAGCATGCAATTGTAGAAATTTCTATTTTCCCACTCCGGTTTTCAGTTTCACCTTATTTCTCCAAATGGTTAAATGCCCTTTCCCATAGCCTTACATTCAACAAGCTGGAAAATAAATATTTTCTGAAAACACAAATTCTGGAAAATTTTCACAGTGCTGGAAATCGCAGAAATAAAAATCAGCAGACTAAAACAGCCACACAAAACATTTTAACACAGTGATTTTTGGTCAACATGACCCTGGAAAAACCCCCTACAACTCTTGGGGAAAAACAGCTCGAAAGCTTCTCTTTATTTTCTGAATATTGCTTTTACAGTGATGCAGAAATTTACACCGAACTTATTTCGAAAACCGTGCCAAACTCCACCCCGGTTTTCATGCCCACAAAACAGAAAAATTACAGCAGAAATTACAGCCTTCAAAACTGTACGAACAACCTCGAAAACAGTGCCGGAATGGCTGTACGGCCTCCCTCGAAATCTGCAATTTTCTCTCCTTGAAATTCATGTCCACTTGCCTCGAACTTCGTGCTCAACCCTGCTGTACGAATTTGCTGAAAGTTAGTGCTGCTGCCTTCCTTCTTTTCACTGCTCAGAAAATTCTCTTCAGCTTTCTCCTTCTCCTTCTCTCAATCTGGTCATGAAAGAATTAATGAATGAATGACCTTTTCTCTCATTTTCCTCCTTTAATAGAACTCTAAGTGACTTTTGGGTTATCTCCAAATCCAATGGTTGAAATAGCTTTAGATCTAGGGTTGAGATTAAATGCTCTTTTAAATCTCACTTTCTATTTTTTAATTCACCCCACTTTAATAAAGACCCACTTAGTCATTTATTTCCAAAGTCACTTTTCCTTTCTAATTTTACATTGACTTTATTAAAGTCACTTTAAAATTAGACTTTAGTAACTTTATCACTTAAAGTCACTTTTAAATTAGATTTGACTTTATAACTTTATAAAGCCACTTTAGGAGAAAAATTAAATTCTTTTGGACACTTTTCCCTAGGCCAAAGATCAAAGCCTTAGGGAACCACCTGTCCTCCGGTAACCAAATTTCAACACTCCCTCTTACCGAGGAAGGTGTTCCTCACCACACCCATCTTATCTCTGAAGTAGACATGCTTGCCCCGTGGTAAGGCTTTGGTAAGAATATCTGCAACCTGCTCATTAGTGGGAATATATTCGAGCTTCACAGCTCCCTTCTGCACATAGTCTCTGATGAAGTGATATCTGATGTCGATATGCTTTGATCGATCATGAAATAGTGGATTCTCCGTGAGTTTAATGCAACTCTGATTATCACAGTAAATCATTGAAGGTTTCAACGACTGACCAAATAAGCCAAACAACATCTTGCCAAGCCAGATGGCCTCACAACTAGCTAGACTGGCTGCCATATACTCTCCTTCTGCTGAACTCAATGTTACTGACTACTGCTTCCGGCTAAACCACGACACCACTGCTGAACCCAACCCAAAACAACACCCTGAAGTGCTTTTCCTATCAGAAGCACAACCTGCCCAATCATAATCAGTGTAACCTACTAATCTCACTCCATCCCCTGCTTATAATCTAGACCATACTCCATTGTCCCCTGCAAGTATCGCAAAATGTGTTTTGCAGCAATCCAATGAACCTTCCTAGGCTTACACATAAACTGACTCATCGTGTTGACTGCAAAACATATATCTGGTCTGGTGTTGACCAAATACATCAAGGAACCAATCAGCTGTCTGTACAATGTGGGATCCACCAACTCGGAATCTGAAGCATGAAACTTCTTTCAGTTGGTGATCATCGGTGTCGACATGGGTCTACAATCCTCCATGTGGAATCTGCCAAGGATGTCCACAATATACTTCCCTTGCCCCAGGAAGAAATGCCCCTCCTCTTGCCACACCTCCAAACCCAAAAAGTAATGCATCAAGCCAATGTCCTTCATCTCAAACTCCAACGCAAGATCTCTCTTACAGTGCTCTATGAGTCTCTCTGCACCCGTAATGACCTAGTCATCCACATACAACACCAGACTGAGAGGCTCCTCACCTATCACAATGAAGTATAAGTTCGGATCTGCCTCACTCTTTGTGAAACCCATCTCCTGCAAGTATATATCTATCTTGGAGTACCAAGCTCTAGGAGCTTGCTTCAGGCCATAAAGGGCCTTCTTCAGTCTGCACACATGGGACTCCTTCGTACACCTCCTCCTGTATGAAGCCATTGAGAAATGCGGTCTTCACATCCATCTGGTGGATCTTCCAACCCATCTCTGCTGCTATTGATATAATGGAGTGAATCGAAGTATATTGAGCCACGAGAGCGAAGGTCTCCTCATAATCTACTCCCTCTACCTGGGAGAACCCTTTAGCCACAAACCTCACTTTGAATTTCTCAATGCTGCCATCTGCAGCATGCTTTACCCTGTAAAGCCATCCGGAAGTCACCACGGATTTGCCCTCAGGCCTCGGCACCACCTCCCAAACATCATTCTTCATGATAGAAGAATACTCGTCCTGCATGGCCTCTCTCCAGACCTGCTGGCTAGCTGCCTCCTCATAGCTAGAAGGCTTAGAGTCAATGATGTTGGCAACCATTGCCACATGGCTACAAAACCTCTTAGGTGGTCTGCTCTCTCTGACCGGCCTCTTAGGCGCAGCAACAGATGTGGCCTCTCTCAAGGTATCCTGAAGCCACTTGGGCTTCCTCTTCCCCGAGCACACCTCTCCCACTGGAGAATGAAACTCCTCCTCTTCAGAAGTTTGAACTCCTGACTGTCTGTCTGCTGTCCTCCTGCCTGAACCTGAACCTGTAGACGCTGAAGTACTGTGTGAACTGTCCATCAGTGGACTCCCTAGTGAACTGCTCTGTGGACTACTCTGTATGCTGCCTGAAGCACCACCCCTCTGACTCTGCGAGCCACTGCTCACTGACGGACCAGACATCGTCATAGATGTACCTCCGGATCCTCTTGATCCTTGCCCACTGGATCTCTGTGACTGACTCAACTGCTGCTAAGGGTCTGGCTGATCCAAATACTCTAACTCCCGTGACCACCTGAAAGCCCGGTCCTCCTCGAATCTCACATCCCGCCTGATAACAACTTTCCTCGAAGTAGGAATATAGACTCGAAAGGCTTTCGAGGTCTCACTATAGCCCACAAATATACCCTTCTCTGAGGTGGGCTCTAGCTTGGTCCTCTTCTCCTTCGGTACGTAGGATTATGCAATACACCCAAAGATACGGAAGTGACCAACATCAAGCTTCTTACCAGAAAAAGCCTCCTCTGGAGTCACATGCCCCAAGGCACGATGCAGACTCCTATTCTGCAAGTATACAACAGTATTGCAGGCCTTTTCCCACAAAAACAAAGGTAACCCCTGATCATGTAACATGGCTTTGGCAACCCCAATGATGGATCTGTTTTTCCTTTCCGCAACCCCGTTCTGCTGGGGGTTGTAAGGAACTGTGAACTCCCTCCTAATGCCTGCCTCCGCACAATACTTAACAAACTCTCCAAGGGTGTACTCACCTCCATTGTCCGACCTCAGGGACTTGATCTTTCGACTTGTCTGTGTCTCCACAAGAGCTCTAAACTCTTGAAACTGCTTGAAGACCTCACTCTTGGTCTTCAAGAAATAAATCCAGGTCCTCCTGGAGTGATCATCAATGAATAACACATAATACTCATATCCACTCAAGGAATGAATCAAATCAAGTATCCCAGTTGCTCTGTTGTCACTACCGAGAAAAGGGGATTTGGCAAACTTGCCCATTGCACATCCTCTGCATGTATCAATGTGATCAGTACTGAAATATGGCACACTTGTAGTGATCTCCCGAAATGTCCTCAAGGCTCCATGATACATGTGCCCCATCCTGCGGTGCCAAATCTCACACAGCTCAGAATTGATAGCTTTGCTGTTGGTGCTACTGCTCAATGCCATAAGGGGCTGAAATGCAAATTTGTACACCTTTGCATGGCGTACACCTATCACTCTAGCTGACTCAGCTGGAGTACCCTTGGGATATATCAGCACCTGTCCTCTCATGAACAATATCTCATACCCTCTGTCCTCCAATGCTGAGACGGATATGAGGTTCTTTCTCATCCCTGGCACATTTAAAACATCTGACACCTTCAAGGGAGGTTTGGGTTCCCTATCAAATGTCAGTGTCCCCACACCGACTGCTCTAACAACATTGTTATCACCGAGTACTACCTCTATCAGTGTCACTCTTTGAAAGCTCTAAGAAGTACTCATGGACTCCTGTCATATGACGTGAAGCCCCACTATCCACATACCAGATACCCGAAGATGCTCCGCTAGTCGAGGGAAATGCATGCTCCCTCTGAACCTCCGTTGCAGGTGATCCCGCGCTAGTGGACTCACAAGCACTGAACCCAAACTCTCGGTCAAATCTATCTGAAAAGTCCTCAATCTCTGCTGATGTTGCCATGGTCTGGTTCTTCCCCTTCTTCTTCTTCTTCGTACACACAACTGCAGTGTCCCATCTTCTGACAACTCCAACACGTCACTTTGGAGTAGTCCTTCTGCGTGTTCTCTTGTTTACCTTTACCTTTGCCTCTGCCCCCACCACCACTTGTGGAAGCATGCTTCTTTCCTTTGCCTTTCTTGCCTCCTACCAACAGTGCTACGTCTTCATCCTGCTCAACTGGCTTGGCTGCCCCAAGTTGACCCTTCCTGATTTCTGTCTGAATGCAATCATCCCAAAACCTCTCCCATGTGGGAAGGGTCTCACGTGCACAAGCCCCATCAGCAAAGTTCAGCCATGAATTGGGGAGGCCATTCACTGCAATCCGCACCAACTCAGTGGATGGAATGACCTCTCCAACTGCTGTCAACTCATCTCTCACATTAATAATCTTTGTGAGATATCCAGCTGCACTATCGGTCTTACCTATCTTAATGGTTTTCAGCTTCTCCCTTAGGACCATCTTTCTGTTCTCATAGGTACTCTGGTAGAGATTGGTCAAGGCAGACCACATCTCATGAGCATTTCTCTTTCCTCTCACATGAGGAATGCAATGGTCTTTGATTCCGTCTGGAATCAGTCTCTTACCCTTGTTATTCTTTTTATGATACACTGCCAACTGAACAGCATCAGTAGACACATTAACAGGCTGCTGTTGGGTATGAACCAAGATATCCCAGACTTCTCCCTCCTCAAAGATGCTCTGCATTCTTTCTCTCCAAACACTGTAATTAATATGCCCATCCAACCTATCTTCCACCCTCAATCCCAATGACATCCTTGCTGTCTTAAAAACTGAAAATAGCACTACTGTAGTAAAGATAATATTTCTGCGTGGAAAATCAGCTTGCTGGAATTTTCTGAGTGAAAAATCAGCAACCTGTAATTTTTCTCTTTGCTGTCCCAAACTGCACTTTCAACACCCAAGCTTTGATACCATGTAGAAATTTCTATTTTCCCAACCTGGTTTTCAGTTTCACCTTATTTCTCCAAATAGTTAAATGCCCTTTTCCATAGCCTTACATTCAACAAGCTGAAAAATAAACATTTTCTGAAAACACAAATTCTGGAAAATTTTCATAGTGCTGGAAATTGCAGAAATAAAAATCAGTAGACTAAAACAGCCACACTAAACATTTTAACACGGTGATTTTTGGTCAACATGACCTTGGAAAAACCCCCTACAACTCTTGGGGAAAACCAGTTCGAAAGCTTCTTTTTATTTTCTGAATATTGCTTTTATAGTGATGCAGAAATTTACACAGAAAAAAAAATTATAGCAACTTCGAAACAAAACTTATCTCGAAAACCGTGCCAAACTCCACCTTGGTTTTTGTGCCCACAAAACAGAAAAATTACAGCCTTCAAAACTGTACGAACAACCTCGAAAATAGTGCCGGAATGGCTGTACGGCCTCCCTCGAAATCTGTAGTTTTCTCTCCTTGAAATTCATGCCCACTTGCCTCGAACTTCGTGCTCAACCTTGCTGTACAGATTTGCTGAAAGTTAGTGCTGCTGCCCTCCTCCTTCTCACTGCTCAGAAAATTCTCTTCAGCTTTCTCCTTCTCCTTCTCTCAATCTGCTCATGAAAGAATTAATGAATGAATCACCTTTTCCTCTCCTTTTCCTCCTTTAATAGAACTCTAAGTGACTTTTGAGTTATCCCCAAATCCAATGGTTGAAATAGTTTTAGATCTAGGGCTGAGATTAAATGCTCTTTTAAATCTCATTTTCTATTTTTTAATTCACTCCACTTTAATAAAGACCCACTTAGTCATTTATTTCCAAAGTCACTTTTCCTTTCTAATTTTACATTAACTTTATTAAAGTCACTTTAAAATTAGACTTTAGTAACTTTTTCACTTAAAGTCACTTTTAAATTAGATTTTACTTTATAACTTTATAAAGCCACTTTAGGAGAAAAAATAAATTCTTTTGGACACTTTCCCTAGGCCAAAGATCAAAGCCTTAGGGAACCACTTGTCCTCCGATAACCAAATTTCAACAGCAATTTTAAAAGTGCTGAATATGACACAGCGTAAGAGTAGCATATGTGGACTGCTCCCTTTCTGAAACACGGAGGATTCATTGATTGCTGACGGTCAACTTAGTTTTTCGGCTCCCGTTTCTTTGAGATATTCCGGTCAAGGTGGGTATGGAATTGATGCTAGATATGGATTTTGAAGGGTAGGCTAAGAGAGCTCGTATGGTTGTCAATTTGATCGCGCTCCTGGTTCTGTTTTGTGTGGTGGAATCACCTTCCATCCAAGCGCAGATGTTTTCTGGGCTGGCCTTGATGGCACAAAGTATCAACAACCCCTCCGAAGTCGATGCTGCTGTTGAATTGAAGATGGACGATTTTAACACCATGCTATGGGCTACACGCCAGCGTCCTGGGCAATTGTGGAGCACGATGACCGCTGTTTGAATCCCTCCTTGGCAAATTTTGAAAGGAATGTCCTCCCGTTGATTGGCGTTATCACAACAGAAGACGACGGAGAGGCTTGGTAACGAATGATGGTGGAGTTGGGGCAACAAACTATGCGTTTGGTCTGAACGCACGAATATATATATATATATATATATATATTTTTGAATGTTTGCAAATTCGTCGGCTTCTCTGACTGCGAGAGTTGGAGGATCTTCTATGCAGCTGCGGCAAAATACTCGAAAGCGGCCCACTGCTGTTAATAGGTGGAGTGCCTTCGAAACGGATCGAAATATCTGAAGATCTTCGGGTACTCAGGAAGAAAAATATTCACCGGGAGATTGAGAAATTTGGCTACTGAAGTCGACAGGAATTTGTCACATCGGTAAGATTATTCAATTATTTTGTAGAGGCATGCGGCTGAATGAAGCCAATGCGATTTACCTGAAGGCAATTCAAAACAAGTAGTTTCTCTCCTTTAAAAATGTGAAGGTCGAAGGCCGGATTGATTGTCCGCAAGGTTCTCTCAGCCATTGACATTTGTTTTCATTGATCCACTGAAGAGGAGCGAGCAGGGTTCAAATCGCAGTGACTAGGCACTAAAACCAGGTAGTTTCCGTGATCCCCATATGTTTATATTCTTCTCCCACATAATCACCTCGAAGATTTTGAAGGCCCCATTATGAATGAAGCGGTTTTATATCCTGAAAACAAAGACCTATCATACAGTGAGAACGAAGACGTAAGCAGTTTTGATGAAGTCCACGTTGAAACTCCAGATATACAGGAGGATTTTGAAAATGCCGATTCCGAAAAGAAAATCTGATTTTTCGATCATTAGCTGTAGCAAATCAAGATGAGGTATGTTCATAGGTGATGAACAACAATGGTTGATGTGCCCTTATGACTGTGCTAGATTTGCGTAAAAGAAAGTTGTCATATAAGGTATGGACTAACATGAAGAAGGGTCGATTCAGTGTTTGAAACAACTGTATGATTGGTTCCTAGATTTGTGCAATTTAAGAGACAAATTGCAGAATTGAGATCTGAAGATTTGAAGCCTTAGATCAGTCAACCATTAACTGTAGCTGGGCAGATCTGGAAGCCCTAAGAAGCAATTTTTTAGTGGAGTTGGAAGGATTTTTAGAGGGTTGATTGTGGAAGCCCTTGCTGCAATGTTATGAAGCGATCAGATTGTTGACAAGATGGGAAAATCTGTAAGCCCTAGGGAGAGTGACAAGAGAAGTTGATTTGTCATAGAGTTAGGCCAATTTTGGTAGCCTTAGGAGCAGTCTTTTGAAATAACCAGAAGAATGACAAATGGGCAGATCTGGAAGATAAGAAGTAGTGCAGAATGCAATGGCAGATGTAGTAGATGAAGACCTCAAGTGTAGGATCATGAGAGAAGGAATCAAGATATGTTAGAAGGCAGATTGGGATCCCTAGTTCAGTGAGTTGCAGTAAAGAAAATCTTAGAGGGTTGCTTGGGGAAGCTACAACAGATCTCCACAGAATAACAGGTAGTTGCTGTAAAGTAAATATGAGTACTTCTGACACAAGCTGAGGCTTGTAGATATATTCTCCCTGTTTGACAGTGACATATGGCAGAATATGTATGACCATGAAGTTTGAAATCTTCAGTACAGTATGGCAGTATGACAATGATGAAGAAGATAGTGATGGGTATGATAAAATTATGGCAACATCGTAATCAATGATATGACAGTGATGATGGTTCATAGTGTATTTCTGTAGTCGCAAATTTGAGGAGCTAAGAAAGTAATCTGTGATTCTATATCACTGTCATTATGACAGTGACATAGACAGACACCTATGTTTACGAAATTCATAGTAACAGTAAGCTTGTGACTGTATCAGTCTCACATTGGAGCGTAATGATAAACTTGAAAGTGTGAAGTGAGAAGGTTTTGCAGCCTTCAGTCACGTTGTTGGAGTCTTGAACCATGGTCAGCAAAGCCTGTGAAATTTTGAACAAATATTGTATATGATACATGCCAAGATGCATGACAGCTATATGACAGTATATGGCTATGAGTCTTGGATGGCTTTGACTGTGGGAGAATAAGATTCAGGCCCCTCAATACAAAACTCCTTTCCAAGTTGGTGTCTGGGATGCCCTCATTTAAAATAGATGTCTTCTCTCACAAGAGAAGCTGGCATTGAGAGGGAGAATACAACTGTATATGTTCCTGAGGTAATATCATTGCTGAAAGAAATAAGACCCACATGGCTCAAAGATATATGGCTTCAAGGGGGAAATTCCGGAAGAAAAACAAGAAGCCATATAAATACCAAAGGTATCTAACTGCCATGAGTACAATATGAGCCAAAATCATTTGGGAAAGCTGTAAAACATCAAGTCTGGAAGGATGTGATACACAAAGAGTACGAGTCCATTATGGAGGGCGATGTCTGGGATATGGTCCCTAGATCACAAGACAAAGCTGTTGTCACCTCGATATAAGATCAAGCATGGATCTGATAGAAAATGTGTTGCCTGAGATTTATTTCTAGGAAGGCATTGATTATGTTTGCACATGTAATTTACTATTACCCTTGCTGCTACGCAAGGACGGAATCTTCATCAAATGGATGTGAAGACCGCCTTCCTGCATGGTGCGATAAAGGAAGAGGTGTATGGAGAGTAACCTTTGGGATTCAAAGTCCAGGATCGAGACACCCATGTCTGCAGGTTGGCTAGCCCCCTGGGCTTGGTACGAGAGGATAGATAGCTACTTGATGAAGCTAGGCTTCACTTGTAGTAATGCTGATTCAAACCTTTACTTCAAGGTTGATAAAGAGAAGCCTCTCATTTTGGTGCTGTATGTGGACGACCTCTTCTTGACAGGTGCTGACCCTCTCATTCATCAGTGCAAGAGGGAGCTCGCTGCTGAATTCAAAATGAAGGACCTAGGATTGATGCACTATTTCCTAGGCCTGGAGGACTGGCAGAGACCTGGCGAGACTTTTCCTTTCTCAAGGAAAATACATTGTGAAGCTTCTGGAAAGATTTGATATGGTGGACTGTAAGTCCGTGTCAACACCGATGAAGCTCAACTTTAAGAAGTTGAGTGGCAGCGCTGCTGGGCCCGTGTTAGCAAATCCTACTAAGTATCGTCAACTCATAGGGGCCCTGATGTTCTTAGTGAACACCCGTCTGGACGTATGTTGTGCAGTGAACACTTTGAGTCAACACATGGTTGATCATAACATTCACTGGGTTGGTGCCAAGAAACTCTTGAGATATCTCTGTGGCACGATAAACCATGGGTTGAGATACATTGCTGGGAGCATGACACTTCTTGGATATAATGATGTCGATTGGGCTGGCAGTGTGGTGGATCGCAAGAGCACATCTGGATGCTGCC
The DNA here is from genome assembly GCA_034641835.2 of Pinus albicaulis. Classification (NCBI taxonomy): domain Eukaryota; kingdom Viridiplantae; phylum Streptophyta; class Pinopsida; order Pinales; family Pinaceae; genus Pinus; species Pinus albicaulis. Next base: position 1,348,661,546 of record CM076579.1, read on the forward strand.
TCACACGTAGATCTGCTTCGGGCAGGAAACAGAAGTCGGTAGCCTTGAGCACTGCTGAGGCCAAATACATTGCAGCATGTATGGCCCATTGTGAAGTCACTTGGTTGCGAAAGCTTGTCAATGAGCTGTTCGAGCATGTGCTAAATGCCACCGTTATTCTGTGTGATAACCAAAGGGAGATTCGTTTATCAAAGAATCTCATGTTCCACGATTGATCCAAGCATGTTGATGGCTGGTACCACTTTATCCGGGATATGGTACAGCGAGGTGCCGTAAGGCTCCAGGGGGGCTTTGGGGATAGCTTCTTGGAGCTATGAACAACCACAGGGCTAGGCTTGCCAAACCTTGTTGGTGTGCTTCTACCCCATCGTGATGATATTGAGATGGTTTACCTCTCTCTGATCTATGCCCTGTATGCATCCTACCCATGGAGTTTCAGACTCATGGGAAGTACCTCTCATTTGGACAATGAGGTGGGAAATGTGAATAGAGACCATAGCAAGACCAATGGACGCATTGGAGATTTCCGTACTCTCTATGTCTAGGATGGCATGTGTCCAACAACTTGATCTGGGATCAAGTTTAGTGAGGTTTCAGACCTCCAACTGACTTCGGGTCAGTGAAATTAACTTCGGGTTAGTATTTGACTCTCTCGAGTCCAAGTGAGGTTTCAGACCTCCAACTGACTTCGGGTCAGTGAAACCAACTTCGAGTTGGTATGAGACTCTTTGCGAGTCCTATAGAGGTTTCGGACCTCTGGGCTGAATTTGTCAGTCAGGAATGATGTCTTGGAGACTGACCCACTTCTGTTCTGAAATAAAGAAGCCGACGAAGCAAGTTATGACGGGATGACGCACGATGTTTGGATTGCACTAGTGGACAAAGTTCTTCCTAGTTGAGAGGGAGTGTTAAATTTGGACAACTAGGTCCAAACTTCGGGTTGTGCTGCTCAGATGACAATCCCAATATTTTTATTGGATTCCTCTTTCGGAGAGGTGTAAGATTGATTTAAAGATCATCTCAATCGGATGAGCAGAACATGTACTTTGAATTTATTCCACTTATGTGCTAGGTCGGCCTGGAATATAATATAGACTTAAATTTCTTAAAGGACGTGTCACACACCCCCAAAGATGCCTATATAATGGAGAGACTTGCAGTTCATTATACACACAATGTGTGGAGGATTTTCTTCTCTCTTGATGGTGATGGAGCTGCGTTCTTGGTGCTGCGTCTTTGTGGAGTATTCTTTGTCTGGTTTGTCTTGGGGTTGTGTGACACATGTGGGTGGCTGACCTTATGAAAGACTTTGCTAGTTGAAGCATCCTGCTCATCGCCGTAATGCCACCATTCTTTATCTCTGTTTTGGCTTGTCTTCCGTTGATCTATTGGTATGTTCTATCTGCATCTTACTTTCATTGTGCCCTAGAAGATCAAAGTATATTTGCATCTAAGCATAGAACATCTTGAGAATTTAACAGGTCTCTTGCCACCACGTGAAATGTCTAATTTTTTAGTCTTTTTGGAAAATCAGGATATTTGTCATTAATATCACCCTATAAGCATTAATATCCAGAGGTATCTTTGTCATTACCTCTGGATCTGTATAGGGATCTTTGTCATTAATATCACCCTCTAAGCATTAACATAAGATGGAAAAAACATAGCATGTCAAGTCAAGATTTTGTTTGAGTGATGGGTATAATTTTAGTAGGGTCATGATAGAGGAGTTCGATAACCAATGTCACTAACATCAAGGTTCATAGAGGGATTGGTGCTCTTGATTAAATATGAGTTCCATACCCTAATACATGACAAAATCCAATGTAAACATTGCAATCCCCCAATCCTGAAAAACTGATAATTCTGTTGGATTTTGAATGAGATCTAAAATTCTACTTTCTCCATATGAAATCCAATGAGTTCGGAACCACTCTCAAACATCCTTAGTCATTTCGTGGTAATGTTAAAAATTTAAGTAAAAGGATGAAAATGAAGATTAAGGAGAATGTCATTTTTACTTTAAGAATTTAACATTACCATGACTCACATATCAATATTAGGGCCATAGGCTTGATCATTACGCTGCCCCACTCAAGAATTACTCTTTCTTTGAAAAAAATTACATTTGGAATTTTTTTGCAAAAAAGCCGAGGGAGCGAAAATTTTGCTCCCTGGTTCACTCCTGAAAATCGCTGCCCTACGGGAGAAATTTCGGGAGCGCACTCTCGAAAATCGCTGCCCTACGAGAGCGATTTCGGGAGCACGCTCCTGAAAACAGCTGCCCTGCGGGAGCGTACTCTTGGTTCGCTCTTGAGTCACTCCCAAAGGGAGCGCGATCCGAGAGCGGGTTCAAGGGGGGGGGGGGTGGCTCTCTCGCAACCCTGCTCAAAATCTTGATTCAGAAGCCTGTAATGAACTGTCGTTGTCTGCGGTCAACTGTCGAATCCTGCGGTCAACGAGCGAAAACTTCGGTCAACAGAAAAATGCAACTTCAGGTCCCAGTCGCAGAGAGTAAGTGGGCATGTGAGCGACTGGGAGCTTCTAGTTGCTCCCTTGAGCCTGCAAGCCAGCGACCAGTCGAATCTATCCTTTGGTAAGCCTGTGGTTGAGAAAAAAAACGCTAGAAAACACACGCGAACTTCGAACCCTGAAATCTCTGACCTGTGCCAAACACTTTCCGTGAACCCGCCTTAGACCTATGCGAGCCAAAACCAAAGAAGAGAATAGAAGAATGCTCCATGATGATGTCCAAATGAGGTGGAGGTCACTTGTATTTATAGCCTTCCAAGGGTGTCCAATTTGCTTTAGGGACGACTTGATCAAATATGCACATGTGGGCTTATAATTCAAAAATATGCTTTCCCTTGTCCAAATTTGATGATCTTTAGGTCGATTTTGGTTCTCTTGGAAAGAGGAATTCAATGCAATCATCTTCTCCATTTGCTCTCCAAAGTGGAATTTGGCTCTAGTTGCCAATTTTAACACTGTCATGTCCCCATTTTTATTTTCCTCTATAGTACAACTAGGATGGGTTTCCAGGTTATGTGATGGCCAGGCCGCAGGAGCAAGATTACATCATCAGGGGTCTTGGGGGAGTTTTGAGTTTTTATGAGGTCTGATGGCATTCGCTTGGCATATTCCATCATCCGCACAACTCGCCATTCATTTCGTTGCATTTCGACAACTTTCAAAAAATAACATTATTATGGGGCCTAACTTAATTAATTATGCTCAAAGTGGTGTTCTAGGAAGATTATTTGATGGAACACCTCAGTGTAATAGCTTGTTGGAACTGGAACGAGAAGATATACAAGATTAGATGCTAATAAGTGACTTCTAGTGGTTGGAGAGAGTATGGTGAGTGATTTACCATTTTCCTTGATAAAAAATGACTTTAATTAGTCATTTAATTAAGGAAAAATAATTAATTGGAGGAAAAGGGCCAAAAATGACTTAAGTGAAATAAAATAAAATTAAAAGTTCACTTAAGATAAAGTCAATGGGAGGGCTTCTAGAATACTAATAAAATAATAAAATAAGACGCTTCTAGAGGCTTCGAGATCTATCCATCAGATCTATAAAAGAGGACGAGGAGATCATTTGGAGACATCTTGGTTTGGTGCATTGCCCTTGTGTGAGAAGTTTGAGAACCTAGTTCTCTATTCCAGTATCCCCAGGATGGAAACCCTTGGGTGATTCAATTAGAGTCGGCGAGAACCCATTTCTCCCCTTGGTGGATTCATCCAGAATTCATAGAAGCAGTGATTAGTTTAGCTTTATTTTGGAGGCTAGTGCAGTATTGTTGCATATTTCTTGAGTAGCCATTATTTCAGCCATTTCCATATTATTGTACTAGCATATGATATCTGTGGCATATAATGAAATAAGGCTGAAATCTTCTGCACATTTCTCTTGTTCATTCTTCAGTTGCAGTTTATATTTTTGCTGTTGATTTGTGGTTGAAATTGTGCACATTTTTTTATTTAAATTAACGACAAAATTTCTGAAGAAATATCCAACAAATTTATCATTTGGGACATTACAGTGGTATCAAAGCATTCCTTGTTTTTCCTTGAGATTTGTGGTTCAATTTGTGAAAATTGTTTATGGAGCTGATGGCTAAATTTTTTGAAGCAATTTGTGCTAAATTTATATTTGGAAGATTACAGTGGTATCAATGCTGGTTTTCCTGCCAACCTGAGGGTTTTATTTGCAAATTGTTTGAGGGTTTATATTGGAGGTGCCAAAAGAAAATTATTTCTGGAGGAAGCAAGATTAAATTCTTCTATTTGTTGGAGTTGTGATTTTGTTACAGTAAAATATATTTTGCTAGAGAAATAAGCTATTATTGTTCATGGGTTAAATTTCTTAATCTATTTGCTGGAGAATAATTACTGCAGGTGAATTTCTAGTGATTCGCAAGTGCCAAAGTGGCACATATTACTAGAGCCAAATTTGTCTCTTTTATTGGGCCAAATTTATCTTGTGAAGACGAATTCATTTTGTTGGGCTGAAATTATTTTGCTGGTCCAAAATTATTTTACTGGGCCAAATTTATCTTGTGAAGCCGAATTCATTTTGCTGGGCTGAATCTATTTTGTTGGACTGAGGTTGTTATGCTCAGCCAAAATTATTTTGTTGTGCCCAATTTATCTTACTGACCCGAAATTATTTTATTAGGTTGAGTTTATCTTGTAGTGCCAAATTTCTCTTCCGGGGCTGGATTTCTCTTGTTGGGTCGAATTATTTTGCAACAGTTAAATTTATTAGAGCCTAGTTTAATGGCTAGAGCTAGATTTATCTATTGGAGCCAAGTTTATTTTCCAGAGCCCCAGTTTATTTGGATGAGTTGATTTACTTATTACTGGAGTCAGAATTTTATGTGATGAGGAGCCACTAGTTGTTGGGTAACCTGGAGTCAGAATTTTATGTGATGTGGAGCCATTAGTTGTTGGGTAACCTTGAAGAGAATATCAAGGTTCTTGATTTGATATATTGCTTCTATTTTTTTTTATCAGATTAATATTTCCATTGAAGTTTAATCTTGCTCTTAAAGTGTTCGAAGAAATGTCTGCTCATAAAACTGTTTGACAAAATGTATCAAATATTTTATTTTATTTAATTTAAATTTTGTTGGGACTGATAAACTCGCACTAAATTGGGGCTTTCCAGAGCAGCTGAAATATGCCCAAGATTTTTCTGGGTTTTATGAGAGGAGTTTGTGGTTAAATTTTCAGAAATTTCTGGGCAGTATTCAGGCTGTAAATCAACATTCCTTGAGCAGTTCGTTTTATTGGTAAACTGGTAATTCACACCACTTGGTGGGCTTGATCTCGGCTTGGAGTTGAGCCAAACCATTTCTGGGTTTTTATGGTTTTGGTGTGAGGAGCTCCAGGTTAAATTTTCAGAATTTTCTGAGCATTTTTGTGGGAGGAAACTTTGGTTCTTCTTCAGGAATAGTAGCAGTATTTTCTGGGTAGTGCATGCTACCTGTTTGGGCCATTTCCAGCGTTTGGGTATACTTCATTTCACCTGGGTTTTGCATGCATACAATGTGGTATCGAATTCATTTGAGCATTATAATTCTCCCAAGCATTTGCCTCTCATACTTATTTATGTTGCAATTGTTTCCACTTTATCTGCAAAGTGTTTGACAAAAGTACTGCTTGCTAACTATTTGTTAAAATTTCTCAATGAAACTTTTTAATATTTGCTGAGTTAGTGAGAGAGTACGGTGAGTCTACATGAAGTATTCATATTATATTTAGACCTCTATGTAATTGTTGAGTCTGACTTATGAAGGATGAGTATGTCTTGAAGTGAGAGGTCTATGTTGAGTCAACTAGTCACTATTGTGTACTCCTTGATGTACTTGTCATCATTAAGCTATGGAGAAGTTCGTAGAACGCTTGGATGAATTGAAAATATTGAATAATATAGAAGATGCAACATTGGACCAAAAACCCAAGCAGAACAACAATCCATTCTCAAGAGGGGTTCATGCCCTTCTTCAACAAGAGCAGCTCAAGGTTGTGAAGAAGGGGTTGGAAATAGGACACAAAATCTTTGCACTTAGGACAAATTTAAAACACATGAAGGTCATAGGGAAAGTCCTTTTCAAACTAGATGAACTAGAGGAGGAAATTGATTTGGGCTCTAAAACTAGTTATGCTTTCTTTCATACAACACAAGTTCTTGGAGGAACCTTGGGAAGGGGTCAGATTTCCAGTTGCATCTTGTCTTAGTAACATCATGAGATTAACCGCACCTATCCTCCTTACAACGATGATGTTATAAGGAGAGTTTTCAGATTGATAGTGGAGACCTTTCAGGATTTGGATAACAGTGAGGGCCCTACCTTTGGGAAGAGGCTAGAGATTTTAGAAGTCATGGCCTTGGTTAGATATTATGATCTCATGTTTGAGCTAGAGTGTGACAATTTGATCCTGCAAAAGTTTCAATGCTTCTTCAGCATTAGGAGACATCATCCTGACATGGTCATAACACACATGCAGTCTATTTTTCTTCATGCATGGGAGGACGTGATGCCATTTGTAGGGAGTTACAGTCTAGGTTGATGGCCATTTGGAGGGAGGAACAATTGGTTTCACCCACTGCTTATGAACTAGCTGAAAGGCTGGTCGAGTAGAGCATTGGGTTATTTAGGAGATGATTGACCCATGAGGAGTTGCGAAGGAGACAATTGATGGTTGACCCAGGAGGAGTTGCTACTGCTGCTGTTGCAACTAAAATCCAAAAATGATGAACCAATTGTGTCCTCATGCTACAACTGTCTCTTGAGTCTTTGACTGCTACTAGCCTCTACGCTATCTACTGAATCTGTTTGCACTGCAATTGCACAACTCTCCTCAGCACCTGACTACTGCTAGTACTGCAACAGTCCCTTGAGAACTGACTCCATCAATCTGACATTGATCCATCCACTATTTAATATTGTGGGCCTTTGTAGCAAGGGTAATGATCCATATGAGGAGAAACTTGCAACTGCTGCTGCTCATTTATGGACTGTGCCCGATTTTGCGCAACTCTAGAGTCTAGAACTCAATGTCTCCCCACCTCTCTCTTGGAGGTATAGTTGCAAACAGAGCGAAATTTTCCTCCAATGTGAAGGAAAACTGATCAATCTCTGTCGAAGCTGCTGCCTGCTCCTATTTCTCCTTCTTATCCTTCTTCCTCTGAGGACACTGGGTACTGTAGTGACCAAACTCACCACACCTGACGCACTTGATCTTCGACAAATATTTCTTCTTTTTGTCTCCACCTTGTGAGCCTTGTCCCTGATTGAGACCTTTCTTTTCCTTGCCCTTTGATGCATGGGCTATGTTGCCCTCCTCCTTCACACTCTTCAATCATTTGCTGCTGTTGCCACTGAGATTACTCTTGACTAGAGCAAGTCGCATTTCCTCCTGCGTGAAATCTGCCCATAAACGATCCCATCCAGGTAGCATATCTCGTCTAGTAATGCCTTGGACGAACTAGCCCACCCTTAGCTAAAACCGTTAATAGCAACACACACAAGCTCACTGTCTTCTGGCTTCTCACCTACGCCTGCTAGCTCATTTTAGACATCCTAAATTTTGGTGAGGTAGGGGGTAACTCCTTCTCCCTTCTGCATCATGGTGGTCCTTAGCTTCTCCTTTAGGGACATCTTCCAATTCTCGGAAGGATTTTGGTATAATGATGCGAGAGCATCCCACATTTCTTTGGCCGTATTCTTGGCTGCTAAGTGTTAGACTATATGATCCCAAACTCCATCAAGGATCAACCGCTTCGCCCTTGTCATTTCCTTTTTATAGTTCTCTTACTGCTGAAGGTTTGTCGACATATCTACAATATTCTCTGCATATGTCTTCAAACCAAACTCATCCAGCAAGAAGGACATTCTGGCTTTCCAAATAATGTAGTTGGATGCACCATCCAGTTTGTCCTGATCTCTAAGCCTTGCTGAGGCCATTTTCTGCAAAACTCAGAACTAAGATATAAATAGGAATTTCCTCCTCTCCTGCTTGGCTATCAACTCTACAATTCATACTCCCTTCTGGAATGCACAGTCTTACTCGCTGGTTTTGCCTCTACAATTGGAATTCACGAATTTCCTAGAACAGGAAATCCTCTGAGAAAACCCTCTATGTGTGCTATTCCTCTTCCACTCGACGTTGATTCTGGTACTGCAAACTGTTGCAAAAACAACTACGCCCAAATCAAGAATCTGCTCTACGAAAAATACTGAGTTGCTCACCTGTTTCTTGTTGGAATCACTCTTGGACAAATTCAAACTTTTTCGGCCACCTGCCTCTAGAAATCGAACCCCTGTATAGTAATTTGCACTTCCTAGCTAGGCAATGCGCAACCCTGGAAATTGGGTTGCTAGGTTCCCTCTGAATCTAAACGATCTCCTCCTTCTACCTCTGAGCTTCTTGTTTGATCAACTTGGCTCTGATACCATGTGAATTTTTTTAATTGTTGCAGCAATTGGAAATTATTCTTCTAACTAATTAATTATTAAGCAGTTTATTTGCTACGACAAAAAACGAATAAAATCACAACTGCAATTTTCACCATTAAAATGTTGCGGAAAATAAAATGTTGGAAACTGAGAATTATAGAACACACACAAAAATATGACACTATTATTTTTGGACAAAACCCAATGTGGGAAAACCGGTGCAGCAACTGAGGGTTTTATTATTATGTAGCAGTGAGAAATTCTGAGTACAATAAAATGGATGCCAAACTGGCGATCCTCTCTGAGAAAAATAATGGAAAAATCACTTAGGGAATTTTACCCTCCACAAGCAATCCTTACTCAATTCGACAACTCGAAATCAACTATCTAAGCCCCTTATGCAGGCTTTTGCACATCTTTTGCACTGCCTGTAACTCGCACAACCCGGATCTTCTGCTACTCAAGTCGTTCTACCTGTTGCTGACTCATGAAGTGTTTCCCTTTCCCTCTGGGAATTTTTCTCGACCTCTAGAAACTAAAATGACTTTCATTTCAACCAAATCAAACTTCCTTCTTGAGGCTACTTCGCAGTCCTTGCGCAACCTCTTGGAGAAATAACTCGGTCTCCTCTCTTTGCCTCTTCGGAACTGGAAATACTCCTCTAAACTCATTGTCTTTGTGCCCCCTCTTTGGCTTGAACTACTCTTTGTTGAATCTTTGTAGCTGGGAAACTTGATCTCTGCCAAGGAACTCAACCTCAAGTGTGTTCTCCATCAACCCCATCGACCTCCTCTTATAATCTCTAGTTGGATCACCAACAACAATGATTAAATCGTTATCGATGGCTGAGATCGTTTATGAATTGATCCATGTGAGTTTCTAGAGAAATCTCACCTTTCTCAATTAATTGGTGTTAATTAATCATTTTTCCTAAGTTAGACTTAGGAAAAAATTCATTACTAATTAATTAACTTAATTGAGTTGTTTCTAGGTGGATTTTCCAGAAATGATTTCTGGGTTTTGGAGCCCTAGTGTTTCGTAGCCTCTCTGACCAAAGTCAAGACTAGAATACCATCTGATGCTGCAAAGACTAGCACTTATACCCGATGCACATGAATCTCATCACTGTGGTAGACCATTGAGTGTTGAGATCACAAGTTCTTTGTTAGACACAATTTCATTATTAGCTTGTAGTTGATCTCTCAGTTGAGAGATCCTCACAAAGTATGAAGCCATTGAATCGTTCTTTGACATTCTAATATCACGAAGCTCATTTCTCAAACCCATGACTTGGCCAATATTGTTGATGGTATACAAACCAGTTAGTGCATCATACATCTTCTTTGAAGTGTCAAGCTTTGAGATGTATGGAATTAGATGATCCTTGATGGAGTCCACAATGATGCTCATGGCAGTGATGTCATCTATCTTGTACTTCTTATTTCCTGCTTCATCTGTAGGTTCAGTTACTTTGCCTTGCACAATTTCCAAAATATTTTCCCTTGTGAGAATTAGATCGATTCTTGTCTTCCAAGCTATAATGTTAGTAGCCCCTTCTAACTTGTTCTTTGTTTTGATAGAAGCCATGGATACAACTTGCTTGAGATCTAGGGTTTCTTCAAGGTGATCTCAAGGAGTTCTTCTTCAAGAATGATCTCTATGCTGTTTCCTTCACCAAAGCTCTGATACCATGTGTATTTTTCTAGTGCAAATCGTACAAACACTTATTTCTGAACCTTGATAATCACTTCCAATGATGTAGATGATTGTTTTGCACTTTCAAAGTTTCAATGTATCATTAAGCAATTACACATTTAGAAATTCAACCATAGAGACAATAGAGTAATAGAGATCACAGTGCACAAAGAGACAACAAGATTTTACCATGGGAAAACCCACTAGGGGGAAAAACCCAGCCAACCTTTCCCTTAGAGAATCAATGCAAAAAGAGATACATCAAAGTCAAACTAACTAGCAAGGTGACAACCACAAGTTGCCTCAAGATGCCAAGTCAAATTTCACCAAATCACTTCAAGTAGCCTCTCCACAAGTTCGCTCTAGGTCTGCACTAGGGCTGAATTTCCGCCTATCCTTTATCTCTGAATTTCCGGACCTGTGACCAGAATATACCACAGAAATTTCAGACCTTGAATCACACCTGCGAGGGCAACAGAAGATCACATGTGCGAGGAGACTTCTTCTTGAACCCGAGTTCTTCTTCTTCAACTTGGCCTTTTTCTTCTTTGTTCTCCTTCACTATACCAGATCAGAAATAATACTCGAGAGATAAGAGATTTGAATTGCCTTGAGAGGAGATCAAATGGTCTCTATTTATACACGTTGGAAGGGGTCAAATAGGTGTCTCTTTGGAAGGGCCGACTTCATCACCGGGAGGCCGACTTGGGCATCTTGTGGTGTCTAGAATGCAGATATAAATTTTCATTTTCCTGCTCTTGATAAAGTCATGAAGAACATGCTTTATAAAATTTTCTTTTGAATATAAAAACAATAAATATTTTTTTTTCTTGCAAGCATGAAGAACATGCTTCAAATATTTTTTCTTTTATAAATATAATTTATATTTCATCATTACAAGTACAAATGAAACATTATGAAAACCGACCATAGCTACAAAATTCAACACCTTGGGAGTTAGGAAAAGTGCCATATACTGTTGGGAAGGTCTCAGAACATTGTATCGAACTATACATCTGTATCCAACTATACATCTTTCATGCTCAGTTGGACTAAGAAGCTGTAGAGAAAATGTCCGCAAAGATAGGCTACTCAAACTGCAACTCCATCCATGACATCAAGCTAGACAACCTACACTAGGCAAACAATGACAACATACTCTCAACACTGTAACCACAGCATCAATGATAATGACAATGACATCAATGACAAAATAGACTCAGCAATCTGCCAACACACTCAACACATCTTGAGCAAATTAATGAAGTTTTCAGCTGTGCAAAACTTGTGCAATTTCTAGATTTGAATTTCACCCATATATGTTCTTCACGTGTTGTTATTTACAGCTATAAATGCCTTGATGATTTGGAATATGTAAAAGGACAACTTGTTGAGTGATGTGACATCATCATTGCAAGGGTTGTTTTGCTGCATCTATATCTGCTATTATAAATGAATTTTCAGATCTGGCTTGTGTGTGATAAGCTGCTCTAGATGGTTGGAACTTATCAAGATAGTTTGGTATCTTTTCTCCTTGGATTCCCTAGAAGGTTTGGCTGCAAGAAAGTGAAATATTGTTCTCTTTTCGCTGCTGTTTTACACTATTTCATTAACACCCCTAAGGATGAAAATTCACAGGGTTAAGATCTAGGAAACCTCTAGTCAAAGAGGTGAAATTTCTGTTTTAACTTAAGCATCAAAATCTGAGAAAACAATTCTACATTGGAAATTTCTGTAGACCTTGGCTAGGATATTTGTAATTTTGGCATGGGGACAAATATTGCAGTTTACTAGCTCAAGAAAGAGAAGAACAAAGAGAAGAGTTGCAAACTTTTCTTTCCAGTGTCTTCTTTTGTGTATTGGATCTCTCCTCCAATTTAATGTGTATCTTCAATGCAAACTGAAATTTTGTTCTAAAGAAGGTGATGTTTAGAAACTTCATCTCCCATTGGAGTGATAAAAAAGTCGTGCAATAAACTCTACTCTTAAAATCTCATTGGGATCTCAAACTTCAATCTTGACAGAGACTGCATTGGATTGTTCAATGCAATGTCGGATAGTCTGCTTGTCTGGTCTGATTATTGAAGGTGAAGTCACTGCTTTGTCAGCTCTTGTCTTTACCAAAAATTAAAATGAGACATAATCAATACCTAGAATCAGAAGATTGATGAGTACCCTTACATCAGATGTCCCCATGGCTACCTTAAGATGCTGGAATAGCCCATGGAAATGGAACATGCTCCGAAGTCGATGAAATTTGAACCTTAACCAAGGATGTGAAACTCTAATGAACCTTTTAATATTGGCAGCTTCCTTGTAAAAGAGTTAATATTCATTGTTTTCTATCTATCCTTTTTTAATTATTCACTTTCCATATTGTTTACATGGATTGCTGATTGCTGTATTGGTCAAGTGCATCTTTCCATAATGAAAATTACTCGCTGATTTATACTTGGTTCATTCAATGCTGAGTATGGAAAAATATAGCCTTTCCATGGCAGCATTTATCAGTTAGTGCTGACTTGTATATCTCAATGTTGTGCAGCTCGTCACTATGAAATTGTGTATTTAATCCATGAAGATAATGCTGATGAAGTTCAAGAAGTGGTTTCAAAGGTCAAAGGTATGTAGATTTCTCTCATCTTTCTCCTGATGTTAAAGTGCTTTATTGAAAACTTGCTTATAACAAATTGGAAAGATGACTTAAGCAGAAAATTTGAGTTGGAGAAAAGAAACATTTATTTTGAGAAACCTAGCAAAATATAATGAAGCTGCTTCTGAGAATACAGATGAGCTTCTGAACAAACTCAAGGTAGCACAAAGCATCTCTTGGCATTGCCTTTCAAGAAAGAGGAAAATATTCAGTCTGTTATTTGTAAAGCAAGATTTTGACCTGACAACCTAAATATATGAAATAAAAGGTATGGATAAGGGCTTTGAACGTCACATGTTTCAAAAAATATGACTAAAAATTAAGACTGTGGAGATTCCGAGTTCTGCATCTAAAAATCTACACCACAGAAACCTCCAATCTATCAATATGACTTCCATTGGACAAAATAGGTAAAATGAAGTACAAAGCTTCAATCATAGGCTATTTGGTATATTACATTCAGTTGGATATGGGAAAAATAAAGGTGATCACTACCAAGCCCTGATAATTTTCGTCATTCGCTATATACTGGTTTTCAAATTCTAGGGGCTGTTGCTGCACAAACTAGCATGCCTAGTATATAGGCTAGAGCTAGAGGGCACAACAACAATTTGGGACAAAGGCCCACTATCACCACATCCAATGTTCCCTTCTTTTCTCGGATTTTTACTGATGGGAGGAGTCCCAATAACCCTCACTTGTGATTAATGTGTTTACACTAGGGTTCAAAGTGAGGCAAGGATGGCTCATTCAATGGAAAGTCTCAATTGAGGCGTGAGCTTTGGGAGAAGCTAGGATGGATTTCTACGAAAAACCCTTGAGATAAATACTATGCAAGACATAGGGTTGAGATATTTGATAAGATAACAGTTCATCCAAGGTCTAGATAGTCAAGAGAAAATGTTTTGAATGATATACTTCAATAAGTAGTAAAGCTCGAACCTTCAGAGAACCTCCAAGTTGAAGGATTAGCCTCTAGGGTTCCCACTTGGTGTTATATCTAGGGCATCAATTAAAATGAAATTCCACCGCTAGAATTCGTTCAAAACTTGTGGACACTTAGAGGAGACACTAGGAAAGTCCTGTTTGGACGAAATCCAAAAATTCCTCCTCCCTAAAATTTCGCACCAAGCCCTAGTGTTAGAAAATCAGAAAGGCAAAAATATTTTCTTATGTTGACAATTAATTGTGAAATTCTTGTATTCTTATTAAATTTCTTTATGTTCCTCTTTTATCTTTTTTTCATCAAGCAATCATCAAATAAAAAGCATGAATATCAATGATACCAGATATAGGCACTCAACAAGGGCCAAAACCCCTACGTAGGGGGAAACCTAGTCGAATTCTTCCACTAGTAGATTCAAATCAAATTGAAATGACACAAGATCTTAGACTAGACCAGAAGACCTTCCTCTCTCCACCAAGTCAGCTTCCCAAGATGATTAACCAAACTATAATAGTCACTTTTAGTCAACCAACTTCAACCTAGCTACAACTCAGAATTTCGGCCTCAACAACTAGAACTTCGGCCCTACTGCAGATTTGCAACTTTGGCCCTAATGAAGATCTGCAACTTCGACCCTACTGCAGATCTGCAACATTGACCCTCTTGTAGCAACCCCGAAACTCGCACATGTGGCAGAAGAGAGAGAATTTCAATGTCTTCTTGCTTAACAAGTGTCTCCTTCTTCGCTAGGGTTTTCTTCTTCTTCTTTAGGTATTTTTCTCTTCTTTTCTTCTCTAGCAATTGCAGATCGAACTTGTGTGTGTATCTCTTTTAAATGAGTCAAGTAGCTACTTATTTATAGTGGTTTCTGACTCTGATTTGAGGTTGGCTTGTCCTTAATGAGGCCTGTTACCACTCAAACTAGCAGGGGACCTAAGAGAGGTTCCTATGAGGGCAACTACTAGGTCAAGGGAAACGATGGAGACTTAGCCCATTGTCACCACAACTAAAACCCCCTGCCCTTTACGAACTTTCACTGATGGGAGGAGACCCGATAGTTTAGGAAGTCACTGGTAAAGTATGAATCAATGAATAGGTGTGAAGTGACCCTAGAAACCCTTTCTCTAAGATAGAATGAAGAATGGGGCTTGCTTGCCTTTTAAGCAAGGGACTTGATCTTCTAGGGAGAGGGAATGAGGATTGGAGGGTCAAGGTAGAAGAATAAGATATATATAGGAGGTTCTCAAATCCCTAAAATCCTTTGGGGACATGGATTCCCGAGTAGCCCCTGATAACTCAACTTTGATGAAGAATGGGACCACACGAGGCCAAGTGGACCCAACCTAGGTTAGGAGATGGATTTTCGCACCCAATGATATTCTTAACCTGACCAAGGGGAGGGGAAAGGATCAAATAATATTTTTTTCCAATGAGGTCAAATTGATCCTACTAGGTTCTAGCCTTGGGAACACCTAGGCAAAACTTGATTCTTGAGCTAAGGCTCGAGGTATCCGGAGATTCCACCGTCAGAATTGTCCCAAATTCAGAGGAGTGAGGGGACCCACCAGCGTGGTTGCCTCTAGTAGATTGAAGTTTTCATGTGGCTAGATTCCCAAGAAATTGATGTCCTAGGTGACCTAATGGGGATAAACGTAGGAAAAAGGGGGAAAATGTGAAAAGGAGGGGAAAATGATCACCCTTTTTTGAGGGATTAGTGCCTGATTCACTTGGGGATATGGAGTCAAGGATAATAATGAAGAATAATTCGGTTTCTTGATCAAGGAGGCCCAAAAAGTCAACTTCGTCCAATGTTAGAGGAAAGAGAAGAAAAGTGACCTTCAAGCATTTATGCTTCATACAAATGGTGCAAGCTTATCGAGATAAAGTGATCTCTAGGACATTTCATTCATCTAACATTGGCCCATACATTAAATAAGCTAAATAGACACATAATTTCACATTTCAATCATGCAACAATTAGCCCTAATTATAGCGAAGTTCAATTGTATGCAGAAACAAGACAAATAACTTTAAATTTGCACTTACAATGTTAGATAGTATGTCCAACCAGCATAACATTTGCAAATAAGAAGCTCCAAGATGGAAATTACCCAAATCCATACATCAAAATTCATCCATCATCCAAAAACAATCCTCCAAGGAAAAATGCGAAGTTCTCTAAAGATAGAGAGATCCCAAGTCAAGTGGTGATACAAATGAATCCAACTAACTCCTATTTATACACCAATTAGGAGTTCGATTTAGCTAATGAGCCTACATTAGCCCCTAAAAATAAAATAATGTGCAAATAAACCAACTCTTGGTGACAAGCCCACCAAAATAGCTCATAAATAAAATAATAAGCCTCTCAGGAGGTCAAATAATAATATGTGCATGTCATGGGGCCCTCCAAAAGGTCCGATAATGTCCAAAAGTGCCATAATGATGAATAAATTCCTCAAAATGTGATGGGCAAGGGGGTGGCCCTTTGTTCTCCAATTAGTAGACCTGTGGTGCTCCTATTGGGTGTGGTGATTTGAAATAGATCTGAAATAATATTGAAGTAGAACTGAATATTTGCCAACAGTGAATTGATTGTTAACTCGATCGCTTAGTGTGGAAGATTGAAGGAAAGCAATTGATTTTATGACTTAAACCAGAACTTAAGAAGCATATTAAACATGAATTTGCAACAAAGAACAAATATAGAAGACATCAAACATTGATTACAGAGTTCATCCCTGGTGGACTACGTCTCCGGGTACGCTTTCAAGATGGGCGTCCGTTTTATTAAGGATTGATCCAAGGAAGTATTTACACAGAAAATCACTAGACTGAACGTGCTCATATGCACCTCTGGCCTCTGTCAATAGAAATCTCTCTCTCCTAGCTTTCCAATGCTTGTCTCCGTGCCCAATTCCACCCCCGAATGACCAAGATACACTGAAAACAAAATTGCCTCTCTCTTCAGAAATCTGAACACAAGCCTTCAAAATCACTCCTTCCTTTCATCATGAGCAATGGTGGTTTTTATATTGCAGGTTCAGGTTCAATCTTGAATTCTCTTGGCCAAAACATAGTAAGTGGTTGAATGAATTAGGTGTGAAAGAGCTCTCGGTGCAATAGGTTTGTAACACCTTAGAGATTAGGTTCATGGTGGATATATTTACATAGCGCTTATAACAATTAAAAACCAAAAAATACACCATAGTATAAAAATATCCGCTGACAGTCTGGCTAAACAGCGGAGGCTCTGACGATTGGTTACCTGCTCCATGTGAAAATTCGGCGGACTAACCGCTGGTTGCCACATCGGTGGTCTGGCTCGGCGGTTCCGGTACGCTGGCTGCCATGTGACAACTGTTTTCAAACTAGCAGCTGTATTTGTGGTCTTCTCGACGGTCTTCCAACTGCGCGTTAACAACTCCATGTTCACATGCTATCCGATGGTTAAAATCTGCTGCGGTTAAGTCCCGCGGTTAACTGTTATATTATATGGTTGTTACATATGGTTTAAACATAGTTCGAAACCTATAGTTTAAACATTGTTTACATAACATTTGTGCTATCACCTTAGGTTTGTAACATTACATTGTTACATAGGTTTTTCAACATAGATTTAGTGCTAGGCTTAGACGTTAGGTTAGGACCTTTACAAAACACCATAGGTTTAGGTTTAGCACTAGGCTTTATGCTAGGCTTCCACCATAGGTTTAACTTAGGCTTAGGACTTATGATTTTTAACCACATAATCATGACCATGAAGTAACTTGCACCTTGAACATTTAACCATGACTGAAGAAACTGAAGACTTCCTCTTTCATCCTAAATAGTGGAGAAACTGAAGATGAACTGAAGACTGAACTAATGTAAGATCCTCCTGGATCAATCCTCTCCACTTGAAAGCTTTTGGACCAACAAAAGTTTTATTTAAGTAGATATCAGGTGAGGGTACAACTCCCTCATTTTTCCGATCTCCATCCACTTCGCCTTGCTCGGATTCATGCCTTGGGGTCCCACTCGAAGATATTCGACATCTCCATGCCTTGAAGAGTGAACCTTCCTGTCCAAGATGGTATCTTCCTGCAACTCATTCATATACTCTGGTGCCAAATCATCAACAGTAGGAATCTGTGTATCTTCCTCTGGATCCATGATCATCGGAGTTTCCTACAACTTCAAATTTTCTACATTTACAACTGAATAAATACACATGTAAGAAGGTAAATCTAATCGGAATGCATTATTTCCAATCTTTTCCATGATTTTGAAAGGACCATACCTGATGGGTTTCAGTTTCTTACCTTCACCTTTCAACTTGTCTTTTTTGATATACAACCATACCTGATCACCGACCTGAAAATGATGATCGACTCGATGCTTGTCATGGCGCATTTTGTACTTGGCCTGACTCTTCTCTAACTGATTCTACACTGCTTCATTTATCTGTTGTATCTGTTGAATGAACTTAATTTCTTTGTTTGTATCATCGTATCTATCCACTTTATCTTCTTTACCAAACATGAAATCCATTGGTGACTTTGGTAGATACCCAAAACATGTTTCAAATGGCGATCGCTTAGTCGAAGAATGTAAGGCTCAATTGTAAGCATGCTGCACATAAGGTAAAGATTCATCCCACAATTTAGGATGTTTGCTGCAGTAACCTTAGAGAATATGTATCACTGCCATGTTCACCACTTCTGTCTGCCCATCAGTCTGTGGATGAAATGCTGTGCTCTTCTTCAGCTTTGTGTCCATGAGTCCCCACAAAGTGGACCAAATCTCTCCTACAAAGCGAATGTCTCGATCGGAAATAATGGAAGTAGGTAACCCAAAATGAACCCATACCTGTTGAAAGAACAATTGTGCAATTTGTTCAACAATCACTTGCTTATTGCATGGAACAAGAATGCACATCTTGTTGAAACGATCAACCACGACATACATATAATCATTCACTCTCCTGGACATAGGAAGTCCTCCAACAAAGTCCATGGAAATGTTGTCCCATGGTCACAAAGGAATTGGAAGTGGCATATACATGGACGAACAACTATAAATAGGAGGCTAGGCTCCTCGCACTTCTAGAGGGAAATTCAGTCAACTATAAATAGGAGGCTAGGCTCCTCGCACTTCTAGAGGGAAATTCAGATACAAGTCTAAGATTTTCGGATGGGTACAATTTGGATGGAAACCGAAGATCAACTATGAGTAAATTCAGATATCTCTCTAAGTCTTTGGGTGATAAAACAAAGATACAGTTCGAACCTGTTAGGTCCCCATAATACTAGTGTAGCCCCTTATTATTGTTAGTGTAGCCCCATTATTGTTATTGTTGTGCCCATGTAGTCCCCATATTGTTATTATTGTGCCCATAGGTATAGCCCCATTATTGTTATTGTTATGCCCATGTGGTCCCATATTGTTATATTGTGACCCCTTAGACTCCTATATATAGAAGGTAGGTTTTGTCATTTGAATCATCTAAGAATTGTTCATTTATGTAATGTAAAGGAGGTTTCCCCCTTGAAGAGGTTGATTTCTAAGTTGGTTGATCTATCTTTTCTTCTATTTTGTGAGTTGGTTTCATAACATTTGGTATCAAAACTTTGGATTCTAGGGTTTCGTTGCTGCAAACAGGTCATCTTGGAATTTTCGATATAATGTTTTTTCTACGAAGGTTAAGAAGTTGAAATTTTTACCACGATAAGCTGAAATCCCAAGGAAGTTCGTGTAAAAATTTCAGATCTTGGTTCACTATATTTTCGGAGATATGATCTGAGGAAGATAGGGTTTTTCTTGGCTCCATAATTTCATCTCAAACAGGTGACCGAGGGAAAATCATCATAGCTTTCGTTTCAGACATCGGATTGGAATTCTGTAATATGTGGTTGAAAGTGCACGGACTGTAGTTTCTTGTTATCAATTTCAAAGCCGAAGGTCAAAAAACGTGACATGTGGCATGTCGTACAAGTTCGCCCTATTGAACCAGTCCATAATTAGGTCATTGTGGGAGATTGGGCATAATTTTACCTTGAAGAATCCAAATTAGGTCTTACCTGTGGCATTGGAAAGAAGACTCAGAGGGCTACCACATGACCGAATTTCAGATCTTGGAGATCCAAAATTAAAGGGTTACAACTGTTTCAAGATTGAACTCCTAAAAGAAAGAAAAATGTGTGTATTTAAAAAAAAAACATTTGTATAAATTTTGTTTGAAAAATCAGTTTGAAGTGATTCCATAGGAATATTGAAGCATAGATATCAGTATTGAGTTCTAAAATTCCTCCAAAAAAGAATTCCACACCCATTAAGCCCTCAGAAAACTCTAATATGACACATGAAGAGGAAGAATTACAACATGATATCTCAAAATTACAGGACCAAGTGCAACAAATTTCGCTCTCACATAGAACAACAAAAAATGAACTAGAAGGTAAGATGGATGGTTTGAAGGATGACATGAATGGCATGTAAGCTAAGATTGATGGTATAGAAGGTAACATGGAAGATTTGAAGAAAGACATGGAAGGTTTGAAGGAAGGTTTGGCAAAGTTGCTACAAGATAAACTTCCTACTGGCTAAGAGGTAGTAGAGGAAGCTCATGATGAGAACAAAATAAATGTTAATCATGATTTCATAGACTCTAATGTTGGATTGAAGACCCACCATATTCCAAAGACCAATATGAGGAAGTTTGATGGCAAAGATCCCGTAACATGGATACTACAGATGGAGCAATACTTTGATGTCCATAATGTACAAAATACGTAAAAGGTATGCATTTCAACTTTATATTTAGAACCCAATTCATTTGTATGGTATCGATGACTTTGCTCTTGTAAACAAATTGTCACTTGGTCATTTTTTACAGAGGAAATGATAACACATTATGAGGATTCAAAGAGCAACACCTTCTTTAGCCAATTGATAAATCTCAAACAAAAGGGTTCATTGGTGGAGCACATTAAGGACTTCCAAAAATTGAATATAAGGGTAAATGATATTCCAGAGGAGCACAGGATTGATGCCTTCTTAGGGACTTTAAAGGATAACATCCAACATGAGGTTCTCCTTTGGGAACCTGATTCATTTGAGAATGCATTCAGGTTGGCAAGAAAAATTGAAAGCAAAATTATGGCGACAAGGAAATCTACCACTCACAACTAGACTTGAAGTGTTGCTACTCCTAGACTTCCACAACCTACAAGGTTGACACCACAACAATTGGAAGAAAAAGGAGCAAAAGGGCTTTGCTATAGTTGTGATAGCAAATACACTAAAGGTCATAAATGTGTGAGAAGAAATTATTTTACATAGATTGTGAAGAGGAGGAAGAAAATGAACAAGAAACTTCAAAAGAAGAAGATATACACCAAGAACCAACACCAGAGAAAGAAGAAATGAATCCGACCATATCTTGTAATGCATTGGCAGGAATTACCACGACTCAAACTCTCAAGATAGGACATATCAAGAAGAAAAATGTAATAGTGCTGATTGATTTGGGTAGTACCCATAATTTAATTCATTGTAAAGTAGCCAATGAATTCAATTGTTTCCTATACCCAACACTAGAGTGTCAAGTGATGGTTGCAAATGGAGGAACTATAAATTTCTATGGAAAGTGCCATAATATCAAGCTAACTATGGGAGAATATGTATTGAATAGTCCAATGCTCTCCATTCCAATGGGTTTTGCTGATGTTATACTAGGAGTACAATGGTTACAATCTTTGGGGACGATAGCTTTTAATTTTTAGGAACTTTTCTTGAATTTTTTTTCGGAAGGAAAGGAAGTTGAATTACAGGGTATCGCAGGGAAGTCGGGAAAGATAATCAGCTCTAATGTCATGAAAAAGTTTCTGAAGAAAGAAAAACAAGGCGTAATTGCACAATTATGCTCACTAGAGGTTCAAACATCAAAATCATCTACTTCTCTAGGTCTCCAAAAAGTCTTGGACAATCATTCCAAGGTGTTTGAGACCCCCAAATGACTCCCACATATTCGTGATCATGATCATGATCATGCTGTTCATTTGATTCCAGGAAATGTTCCTCCAAACATCATGCCTTACAGATATCCTTATGCTCAAAAGAGTGAGATTGAATGTATGGTTGCAGAAATGCTAGAGGCTGGTATAATTCTACTTAGTCAAAGTTCTTTCTCTGCTCTAGTAGTATTAGTGTACAATAAGGATGGATCATGGCTTATGCGTTCGGATTATAGGGAGTTCAACAAGCTTACTATTAAAGATAAATTTCACATCCCCGTCATTGATGAATTACATGGAGCAATTTACTTCACCAAGTTGAATCTTCATTTTGGATATCATCAAATTAGAATGAAGACTGAAGACATTCCGAAAGAAACATTCAAAACTCATGAGGGTCATTATGAATTTTTGGTCATGCCTTTTGGCCTTACTAATGCACCTTCCACGTTTCAAGGTTTGATGAATTCCATTTTCAAACCCTTCCTTAGAGAATTTGTGTTAGTATGTTTTAATGATATACTAATCTACAACAGGTCTTGGAAGGATCATGTTCAACATGTTGATAGAGTGCTCAAACTATTGGAGGAGAAACAATTATATGCAAAAAGCTCCAAATGTTTCTTTGCAGTACAGGAGGTGGAATATTTGGGCCATATTGTATTTCATGAGGGTGTTAAGGTAGACCCTAACAAAATTAAATCCATTAAGGAATGGAAAATCCCCATAACCATAAAACATCTTTGAGGATTTCTGGGGTTAGCAAGGTATTATCGCAAGTTTGTTAAGAATTATGGGAGAATATCGGCACCTCTAACATCATTACTGAAGAAAGATGCATTTTCTTGGACTCCAGAAGCAACTAAGGCCTTTGAACATCTTAAAGAGGCAATGTGCCAAGCACCGATATTAGTTATGCCAAACTTCACAATTTTTTTTATTGTGGAATGTTATGCCTTAGGAAATGGAATTGGTACGGTTTTAATGTAAGAAGGAAGACCCATTGCTTTTGAAAGTCGTCCAATCAAAGGAAAATATTTACAAAAACCTATTTATGAGAAGGAAATGTTGGCAATACTACATGAACCAAAACAATGGCGACCTCACCTAATTGGAAGACACTTCAAGGTAAAAATAGATCATGATAGTCTTAAATACTTTTTTGGAACAAAGATTATTTTCAGAAGAGCAACAAAAATGGGTCACAAAGATGTTGGGTTATGACTTTGAAATCATCTACAAAAAGGGAAGCAAAATTGTTGTTGCAGATGCATTCTCAAGAAAGGATGAGGATGTGGAAGCATTGCTTTGTGCCATTTCTATTATCCAACTTGAGTGGATAACTGAAGCTAGGGGTGAATGGAAGAATGATGAAGAGGTGTGGACACTCATTCAAAATTTGTAGCAAGATCCCAGTACATTTAAAACATTTAGTTGAAAAAATGATTCATTATGGTACAAAGATCACTTGTACCTTTGTAAGAATTCCCAACTCAAACAAAAGATTCTTTTGGAATTGCACACCTCTCCCTTAGGAGGGCACTCATGATTTTTAAAAACTTACCACACGACTAAGAAGGAATTTTTTTGGGATGGCCTCAAATCTTATATTCAAAAGCTTGTGGTGGAATGTTTGGTTTGCCAACAAAATAAAATTGAGACAATTAAGACCACAGGTCTGTTACAAATTTTATCCATTCCACGCCAACGTTGGGAGGAGGTTTCAATGGATTTTATCACAGGTTTACCCAAGTCTGAAGGAAAGACTGTCATCATGGTGGTAGTTGATAGAATTACCAAGTATGTACATTTTTGTGCATTATCTCATCCATTTAAAGCCAATACAGTTACTGCTTCATTTATGGAAACGATTCAAAAGCTACATGGAAACCCAAAGATTAGTGTAAGCGACAGAGATCCCATTTTTACAAGAAAATTTTGGACTAAATTATTTTCTTATTTGGTTACTCAATTAGCTCATAGCTCATCATATCATCCTCAATCTGATGGGAAAACTGAGATAGTGAACAAATGTTTGGAAGGATATCTTCGTTGCTTTGTATATGATAAACAAACACAACGGGTCAAGTGGTTACCTCTCGCTAAATGGTGGTATAACACTTCCTTCCATACTGCAACAAAACTGACCCCATTTATGGCACTTTATTGATATCATCCACCGTCCATCACATCATCTTTAAGAGACAATTCTAAGGTTCAAGCAGTGGAAGATCACATCGAGCATCAATAGCAAGTTCTCTAACTCTTAAAGGATAACCTCACTTTGGCGCAGAATCGAATGAAACAACATGCAGATCAACATTGTAGCGAAATAAGTTTTGATGTAGGCGACTAGGTATTTTTATGGCTACAACCATACAAACAAATGTCCCTCAAGCAAGCTAAGAAGGATAATAAATTATCACCAAAGTATTATGGTCCTTACAAGGTGTTACAAAAGATTGGTACTATGACATACAAATTGGAGCTTTCTGCATCGTCTCAAGTGCACCTAGTTTTCCATGTTTCGTGCTTAAAGAACGTTATAGGTGACAAGCTCCCTATTCAAACAATATTGCCAAAACTTGATGAGGAAGGAAAAATCATATTGGAACCTGAAGTAGTCACGGAAACAAGAACTTGATAGCTATGAAATCGATCAATTTCATAATATCCTATCAAGTGGAAGAACTTACGCACTGAAGATTCGACATGGAAGGATGATAATTTTATACAGAAGCATCCAAAACTACTCAATCATTGAGGACAACACTTGTTTGAAGGAGAGGGGCATGTTAGGTCCCCATAATACTAGTGTAGCCCCTTATTATTCTTAGTGTAGCCCCAGTATTGTTATTGTTGTGCCATGTAGTCCCCATATTGTTATTATTGTGCCCATGGGTGTAGCCCCATTATTGTTATTGTTGTGCCCATGTGGTCCCCATATTGTTATATTGTGACCCCTTAGACTCCTATATATGGAAGGTAGGTTTTGTCATTTGAATCATTCAAGAATTGTTCATTTATGTAATGTAAAGGAGGTCTCCCCCTTGAAGAGACTGATTTCTAAGTCGTTGATCTATCTTTTCTTCTATTTTATAAGTTGGTTTCATAACATGACCCATTTCCAGAAGATCAGTTCGGTACAATCTCTGAGTTTTCGGATGGATTCCACAAAGAAAATGATGCAAATCAACCATGATACAATTCGATGTAATAACTATAGTTTCAAATGGGTAATTACACTGAGAAATGTGCGGATCATCCACAAGACCTTCTCAGCGTACTTACAGTTTGGATAGTATATTTTCTGTTATGCATATCACAGTGGTCTCAATGCTGTGATGATAAGGTGATGCTATCACAGTGAGTAATCTTGGTACAGTTGTGATCAATATCATTAGATGCTACATGGTGCAGCTCGGTGCTAGTGAAGATTCACACTTTTTTTTAATTGATATTCTTTAATTATTTTAATTTCCTAAGTTTAGACTTAGGGTCCCATTAAAAATCAGGAAACTCTTCCAATCAGAAATTATCTCCACCCCTCTCTGCAAAATCTTCTCGATCGATTTTCCCCCTGAGCACTACTCACTAAAGAATTTCAATCTCTAGATTTTCTCTCTCAATGTGTTTTCCAAATGATCCATAAGTCCTTATAATCTTTTCGTTGAGCTTTCAACGACCGAGATTAAATCGTTAATCAATGGCTAAGATTAACTTGACTTGATCTTTGTTTTTTCTAGAAGATTCACACTGTTTTAATTAATATCCTTTAATTATTTTAATTTCCTAAGTTCAGACTTAAGGTCCCATTTTAATTATTTCCATAAAACATAATCTGAGTGAAATTTCCAAAAACGTTTTCTGGGTTCTTTGGAATACATGTGCCTAAGCCTCCCTGCAAAATTTGAGACTTAGAGCACATCCGATGCTATCAGAAATCAACACATAATAATCTAACAAAGATAAGATCTAAGAGAAGGAAGCATGAAGTAAATCACAAGTAATTATCAAAAAGAGAAATTTTAATAAAAGCCCTAATTCTCAACACTTATCAATTAGTTTTATGTCACTTTCATGTATTTTTTACCACCGCAAACAAAATGATTGAAGGCTACAAGTAGAAAAATGATGAAATGAGGGTTTGAGAAGACAAACCAATATTTCTGCAGGCCTTCAAAAGGACAAGTTTGCTTGCCCAAAACTCTTCTAGTGAAATGACCTCCTGCAACCACAATTGTTAACTCAAAATTCACTTGGAAATCGCTTCAACCACTAGTATTAGTTGAAAAAACCAAATGATAACCCAAGTAAGAGATAGAAGTGAGGCAAATGAGGATAAAGAGGGGAAATGATGAGGCTTGCAGGCCAACACTTGGCTAGGAGAAGGCAGTGGCTAAGGGAGGAGGCCTTGTAGGCTTGTCGTGAGGGAAAAGAGAGGTCCTAAGGCTTGCGACAGAGGGAGAGGAGGCAACAACAGAGGGAAGGAGGCTACGAAGGGGGGAAAAGGGGAAGCAGAGGAGGTCTAAGACCTTAGAAAGGCATGCAACAAGGGTATGAAGGGGGGTTGAGGGCCCAAATGGGCTCCCCAAGGTCACATCAAGAGAGATAGAGGGAGGTCGAGGCCCTTGGAGGCTAGCAGCTAGGCCAAGGAAGAGGACTTAGGCCCAAGAAAGGCCTCTAAGGCCCGCGGGAGGTCGAGGGGAGAAGAAGGCTCCAATAGGGCAGGTGGCTAGGCCCAAGGGGAACAAAAATTTCTAAAGGCTGAAGTTTGCTAAAAGATGCCCAAATTCACTGCAAAATTAGTGGATGATGGCTCTGCAAATTATATGGAGACTAGATCTTACACTCAATGGCCAAGATCTAGCTCCAAACCCCCAAAAAATATTTTTGATCAACTTGAATCTCACCTACACAAATGATTTACAATTTCCCAAAACCCCAATATATATATACAAAATTTAAAATAAACCCAAAACCCATCTGCTGCCAAACAAGGGTTAAAAATAATTTTACAAAAATTTATATACAAAATATTTACAAATATACAATGCTTGTATAATAAATTTTTTGAGAAATAAATTTTGAATAATGGCAATGGATAAATGTATTTTTTGAAAGTTAGAATATTGGCTACACCCTTTTGCAAAGTTAGAACACCATATAAAAATTCCTAGATCCAAAACAAG
This sequence comes from Pinus albicaulis, assembly GCA_034641835.2. Taxonomy (NCBI): domain Eukaryota; kingdom Viridiplantae; phylum Streptophyta; class Pinopsida; order Pinales; family Pinaceae; genus Pinus; species Pinus albicaulis. The sequence continues at coordinate 1,348,688,499 of CM076579.1, forward strand.
GTCGGCTCCTTCCCACAGTCTTTGAAGTTGGAGCCCAAGGGCTAGTATGCTTGTAGACCTCTATAATTTTTCTCAAACCAAATCGTTAGATCATATGCCGAATCAAATCACCTAAGATAAAACCAATTTTTACCAATAGAAGGTCCTGTCATCGACAAATGAAATAACAATTTATATAACAATGAAGCACAATATAGGATTAGCACATAACTAGCACGTACCACAGATCAGTGGAACAAGAACACCATGAACTGAACCCCAAAGTCTTTTTATTATGATATAAAATGTTCCCAGTAGAGCAATGGCTCAATACCAACATTACAAATTTTACGTTATCCAGAGATAGCCCAAAATCTGAATTACAATGAGAAGAAAAATGGCTTTTATTTATAGAGAAATCCTCCAAGTGGAAAATAATGGCTAGTTGGCCTGATCCCCATCAAAATAATCTCGACTGTTGATAATAATTTGATCATCTTTTAATCTCCTCCGTCGAAATATTTATTTTGAGGAAAATTTCGAATTTCACTTAAAACCCATTTTTTATTAATCCAAAATTTAATATTTTGGATTAATTTCCTAAAAAATTTAACTTTGACTTAACTATCAAGGTCCTATTGTTGCTCAAATTGTACAGGCACTGCGACAACGACTTAGGGTAGGGGATGTCACTCTGATCCTTGCCCTCTCCATTCTAGCTGTCTCCCAACAACAGGCTATGGGGGGTAGTCCCTATGACATGAGAGAATGCAAGACTCGTTGGCAACAAACAAGTTCGGGAGACATGATTGAATGGCCTAGCCACTTGGTTGATTTTAGCAAGTTTTAAAGATTTGATTAGATTTATAAATGAGACCAGTGCCTTATGGAGTCAACTACTTGCTTTAGATCGATTGGAGACCAAGTGACTGGATGAACAAGCGTTTCTTAAAGAATGCTTATCTATCCTATATGAAATGCAAGATCTAAAATCTAGGTGAAATGCAAGATCTTGGTTTGTTTTAATTAAATGCATAACTAAGTGTATCCCTTAATCTTCATCTATTTTGAGGCTAGTCTCTAAAGTAGGTGGTAGTGAGAAGTCAAGGTGAAGCAAGCAAAGACTTGGTTAACAATATCTCCCCTTGAAATCTAACGTACCTGATGCCTCTAGTGCTGCAGAGACTATGGTTCTAACGACTGCAAGGTCACCATTTTAACCACTAGAGAGGGTCTAGCATTCACAAGGCAAGAGATGAAGCGTGTTCCTATCTTTCTATCAACCAAGCTTTAGGGTTGGAGGTAAATTAATTAATGCAGATCTAGGCCTAAGATGCGAATCCAAATTGATTTGAGTGCTCTTGCTTTAAGATGTGTTATGGTCTTAAGTACTTAGTTACGATTTATCTTATAGCAAAGAGTACTTAACAATAAATGAAAGACAATCCTAAACACAAGTGAAAAGTGATCAATTTTCAATAGTTCTCAAAAGACATATCAAATCTAACCAAGAGATAATTGCTCAATAAACAAGATAGGTGCTCTTAACAACAAATCGCCAATATCTCAAAGATAAAATTATTATCCACAATTGATTTTAACAATGAAATGACAATGATGGCAAGTAAAAGAGATTAGAGCACTTCACCAAAAATGTTTCTTAGAACAATTAACCAAAGTTCTCTTTAACACTTATATGAGAAGGATATTAGAGAAAATTGTTTAGAAATGGACAATTAGATGATACTGAAGCCCACCAAGAGATTTAACTGCCATAGGTCCACATATGTCTGAGTGTATGAGATCTAAAATTTTCTTAGATCTGGTGTCACTTTTTGCAAATGGCTTCTTTACATTCTTGCATAGAGCACACCCCTTACAGGTCCCTTCATGTTCTTCCTTCAATTCAACGATGCCATTGACCATTTGACTTAGAGATGGCAAAATCTTAAAGTGAATGTGTTCATACCTTCTATGGCATAGTTCAAAAGGACTCACATCCAAGTGAACTAGAGCCTGGACCATAGGTATATAGAGTCTATATAATGTCCCCTCACGAATCCCAATTACACTAGCATCATCAATACTTGAGCCCTTACCGCAAACCAAAACCTTTCCATCAACAAAAGAAATTCTATCACCTTTATCCTCTAGACAAGAAATATAAAGTAAATTTTTCTTCAAGCCTGGAACATATAAAATGTTGTTAAGGTGAATGCTTCCACCTGACTCCAACTCCAATGATGTAGATCTAATTCATTTCATTGGATAACTCTTGTTGTCTACAGGTTTGATTGAGTGAGATGAATTTCCTTTCGACAAGGTCCGAAGTTGATTGCATTCTCCTGTCATATGTCTGGAGGCTCCACTGTCAATAACCCATATATTCTTGTCTTTGAAAGTGTCGGATAAAGTGGAGAACATACTTCCTTCTACAACTTTCTTGACTAGCTTGGAGATGATCTTCAATATGCAATTCTTAATGGATGTAGCAAGATTCCCAAGAAACTTGAAATCCTTCTCCATAACCCTTGTCGTAGAGCCAACTAAACTGTGATCTTTAGTCTCCTTCTTAAACTTTAGCTTTGATACCATGTTGGAAAATATGGAGACTTGTAGATTATAACTTATTTTCCTTATCTTGATAATTACTTGTGTTGTTAGTTGGTCTTTAATTACTTCTTTAGTTTTGTTCATCAAGCAATTACCAAAACAATAAAGATAACAAGAGACAAAGTACACAAGGTATAGGCATCAAGCCAAGGAAAAACCCCTCCAAGGGGAAAACCCATAAAAATGCTTCTCTTCTTCTTTAGAACTTGCTTACAAAAGAGACTTCTAATACCCAAAGACCAAAGCCAACAAACCCTCCAATCCCCAAGCCAACCCCCAACAAGATCCTCCTTGAGAAAACTTCCAAAACTTCAATTACTGCAACTCTCCTATTGCAACTTCGGCTCTTGCAACAAAATTTTGGCCCTGCAACTTCAACCTCCTACAACTGCTTCAAAATTTCGGCCTCCTGCAACTGACAACTTCACAAATCCTAGCGAGACAAGAGAAAATATTCCTTGACAAATTTCTACTTCTACTCCTCTTCTTCGTCCTCCCAACTATTCTTCTCCTTAGCTATTGCATATATTTTTTGAGATGAGTGGCCAAATGAGTCGAATTGCTCTTCTTTATATAACCTTTCTTGAGGGTCGAATCCCTCCTTTTATGTCGACTTGATCTGCTCCTTGGGCCGACTTGGTGTTGGGCTTATCTATGGTTTTTTCTTGACAAAATAAATATATTTTTTCATTTCAATGAGTCCAAATGAGACTAGGACACATGACCAAAATTATTCTTTATCCTAGAAAGACCTAAAAGACCTAAAAGCACAAAGAACATGCTTTTGACTCAAGCTTGAGTATGAAACCCATACTCCATTATAAAATATATTTTTTTTTTCTTTCACTTTGATTCTTTTATAATAAATATACGATGCCATGATCACAATTACATCATAATGAAGACCGAACCTAGTTACAATTTTCAATGCTTCCATCATGAAGAATGATGTGTGGGAGATAGTGTTGAGACTTAAGGGGAAGTCAGTGGTGTCTTCCAGGTGGATTTACAAGATCAAATATGCCACAGATGGCAGTGTAGAGAAGTTCGAATCTTTATTTGTGGCATGGTGGTTATCACAGTTAGAGGGAGTTGACTATGAGGGGATATTTGCAGTAGTGGCTTGATACACCTCTATTAGAGCAGTGACCTCCATAACAATAGAAATGAGGTGGAAGAGTCACCAGATGGATGTGAGCATCGCCTTTCTCAATGGAGTCATATAGGAGGAGGCTTACATTGAGTGACTATGAGGCTTTAAGGTGACTGGGAGAGAGTCTCATGTGTGTAGTCTTAAGAATGCCTTATATGGACTAAAGCATATGCTGAGAGCATGGTACAAGAGGATTGATGCTTACTTACAATAGATGGGTTTCCACAAGAGTGATGCATATCCGAACCTTTATTACATTGTGGTTGGTGAGGATCCACTCATTCTAGTTATGTATTTGAATGATCTATTTATTATAGGCGAGGAGAGACTCATAGAGCACTACAAGAGAGGCCTTGCTTCAAAGTTTAATATGACCAATATGAGACTGATGCACTATTTTATGGGGTTGGAGGTTTGGCAGAAGAATGGGCATATCTTCTTGGGCCATAGCAGGTATGCAGGGGACATACTGAGGAGATTTTGTATGGAGGATAACAGGGCTATGGCTACTCCTATGAGTACTAGTTGGAAGAAGCTGCATGCTTCAGATTCTGAGTTGGTAAACCCCATTGGGTCTTCAATTGATCGGTTCATTGATATATCTGGTCCACACTAGACTAGATATCTATTTCATGGTCAACACATTGAGTTAGTTTATGATGGAGCTCAGGAGAATGCACTGGGTGGTTGTGAAACATGTGTTATAGTACCTACGAGGCACATTGGATAATATTGGACTATATCCTAGGGTGTGGAATCAGGTTGACAGGTTGTACAAATTCAGATTAAGCAAGAAATGCTAGTGACATTAAGAGTACATCTAGATACTATTTTAGGTTGGGTTCGATAATGGTGTCGTTTTTCAACAGGAAACAAAGATCAGTGGCACTGAATTCCGCGGATGCTGAGTACATTGCAGCTATTTAGGACAATTGTGAGGCTATTTGGCTTCACAAGTTGTTGTATGGATTATTTGGTTAGAGTTTGAGACAAATTTCGATATACTGTGATAATCAAAGTTGTATTAAATTCACGGAGAATCCAATATTTCATGACATGTCAAAACATATTGAGATCAAGTACCACTTCATTGAGGATTGTGTTCCGAGAGGGGTAGTGAAGCTAGAGTGCATATCCATTAATGAACAGGTTGCAAACATTCTCACCAATTCCTTGCCAAGGGGAAACCATGTGTTCTTTAAAGATAAGATGGGAGTGGTGCGAAACACCTTCCTTGGTAAGGAGTGTTGAGAAAGAGGTGCCAAGGAGGTGTTTCCTAGTGCTTTTTTCCTTTGGCCTAGGAAAATAGGTGAACCTACTTTTTAGTGTGACTTTATGTGGTTATTAAAGTCATGTGACTTTTTAGTCACTTTAAAAATTTATTGTACTTTATAATATTAAAGTGATTTTGTGTTTTTAAAGTGACTTTATGATAAAAAGTACAACTTAAAGTATTAAAGTGACTAGGGAGGCTCATTAATGAAGGGGGAGACATAAAAACAGGGTCAATGGGAGATTAGATCTCCACCCTTGGTCAAGGAGAGCTGAGATCTAATCTTAGCCCTTCATTAAGGGATAGGGTTTCTCTTCCTTATGGAGACTAAAAAGAGGAAAAAGGAAAGGAGGCTATTCGTTCTTCATGTGGGAGTGTTGGAGAAGAGTAGGGAGGAGAAGAGGAGTGAAGGCTGTGAGGGCCATTTTGTTGAAGGAGATATCTGATCTATAACAAGGAGAGACCAACAAACAAGGCCAAGTTTCCAAGCTGAAAGATTGACACGCATCCCAAGGAAAATGGCTCGAGTTTCCAGGAAAAAAAGGGGCTCAGACAGGTCCAAAATTTGAGGATTAAGTCAAGTTTGACAACACGCAGACTGAGGCAAATATTGCAGACTTAAAGCACCAAATTTGAGGTTAGTGTCAGAACATATATGTTAAGATGTTTGACACGAAATTCAAGAAATATAAGTGAGTTTCGAGCTGCTTGTGCATCATTTTTGAAGTAGAGATTGTAGGATTTTTGGCACGCATTTCGAAGAGACGAGTACAAATATTTTGCACAAAAAACTAGGAGAGATTCTTGGTATGTCAATGTGTTTTTCAAGGAAGAAAAAGGAGCAAACATTGGCATCAATTCCCAGATCTGAAGTGTTGAGCAGTGGCACGTTTTTCTAGGCAGTCAAAGATTGTTTGTGGCACATGTTTCAAGGGAAGAGATAAGTACTTTGATGTGTAATTAATGCTGTAATTAATTCTCTGAGATAAGAAAATAAAATATTCCTTCAAATTGGGCTTCCCCTTTGGGGTTTTTCCAGGGTCTGAGATTGACCAAAAATACTAGTGTCTTAAATTGTTGGTGTGCTTGTATATTTTTATTATTAGCTGAAAAGTGAAAGTGAAAGTAGTGGTAGCCTAGCAGGGTTTCAGTTACAATTTGTATTCATGTTTAAATATGCAATGAACTATGGGGTTGGGCATTAAATTTGTATGCAAAACAAACTAAAACCAGGGGGGGCTATAACCCATTGAAATTCTACACATAACTTCATTGTCCCTGTTAAGTATGCAACAGTCCCTACTTTCACTTCATTTGAGTATTTACTCATTTGACCCAAATACTACTCCATATCCCAATAGAAGTTCACTTGTACCTTTGTACTCCTGGGACCATCATATGTATCTGGTTATTTAGCTTTTACCCTTGTTGAGAAGTTGGAAGAACCCTATCCATCTACATTCCTCAATAACACAATCATCTCTAACTGCTCACTGACCAAACCCACAAGATCATTCACCTTCTCTTCATGTCAATTCTTTCTTTCTTCATCTTTTTGTCTTTTCTTTGTCAATTGGGAGATCATATCAAACAAAGTATCCCTAGCTGCATTATTGCTCTTAGCATGTGAATTAGGCATCTCCATCTGCTAGAGAAAACCAATTCACTAGACCTACACAAAGGCTCCTAATAACCACGCCTAATATTTCCCTTTTGTTAATCGATCACATAAATGCCTTGATCACCCAAGCTAGTGGAGTCTCCCAACTCGCAAGCCCTATAAATCACCTACTCAAAGTGAAGAACCACCCATTAGATTGCTTTGATACGACCTCTCGATGAAAAGGAGTCCCCCATACCAATTAAGCTCTGATACTACCTCTGTGTGGTGAAGAGCTACTTGCACCAATTAAAGCTTTGATACCAACTCTGTGGTGAAGAGCTATCTGCACCGATTAAGGCTCTAATACCACCTGTCACACCCCTAGAGTGTCTCCATGAGTCAAGGCGCATCATGAACTTTGAGAGTGTGGCACCAACGTGTTTCCCCCACAATGTCCTGACCAACTTGCGATTACTTCACTTGCACTACACCTATTCTTTGTACTTCTTAAGTGTTTAGTTAACTCTTGTAGCGAAACTACAAAAATCTAAAATCACAAGTATCATTGCATGACATACAATATCTAGTTTCATTCACTTAACATGTATCATACACAAATCGTCCACATAACTATGCAAACAATACAACAATTTTATAATCACTTTAACTATAAGATTCAAATTACAATACAATTGTTACATCACTTGGGGAAGGGCTTGGGCCATTACCATACCCAACCTCCCAAAATACAATAGAAGAACAACCTCCAAAATGAGTCATCCCTCGAGTGGGTCCACTTGACCCGTTGACTCGTTAGGTGGTAGGACATATTCACAGATTTGATCCCTTGGACTTGCACAACTTGTTGTTCAAACTTCGAACATGCTCAACTTGTTGCTCGAACCTTGAACCTGCTCCCAAGCAACTTTTGAACTTGCGACACTCTTCACTAGCATCATCGACGAACCACATCCTTATCACGAGAGTTACACTTGTCCAACCTTTCCCTTAGATAGGGAGGACACACTCATCTATAGAAAGTGCGGCTTGTCGTTCTCAACCTATGACTATGCGAATCTGAATCCCTTGTCCAGTTCTATTTGTCTTGTTCTCCTCCATCGTTTTGTTCTTCCTTCCCACTAGATCCACCTGTTGTGGGCATATACAACTTGTAGGTGTAATATGAAGGGATGTGACTCCTCGATTCCCTGGGTCAACCCTTCGGCTATTGTATCATTTCATCTACTCAAACATTATGTGCGGTCTCACACTACCATGCCTCTTGTGCTACTCAACTTGGCCAAATCGTTTTAGTTGTGTTCTTCGCCCCTCAGTGATGCATATCTCAGTCGTGCAGTCTTGTTCGTGTTGTGTGGGTGTATCCATATTATGGTGCACTCGTTCTCGTCTTGGCCCATTGTAGGGCCGTGCTTGTCACGTCAGTGCTCAATATGTCTCATTGGTGTTTGACTCATCTTGCACGATGCATGAGTTTGTCTTGACAGTGGATAGAAACCTCCAAATATCCCCCTTATGTCGCATCAAATGTACAAATACTACAATGGGTGAGTCACTTCACTCTCCATTTTAGTGATGATTAAGGTGTGCATGTGAACTCATTCTCAATCCTCCTAACAAGAATACTCCCACTATCCAACGATGAGTACAAATGAGGAAGTATTTCCTTTATATAAAAGAGCCACGGAACTTCCTTTTCTTTAAAATAATAATCTTCATGAAACTTCTTAGATCTAACATTGAAAATCTTAGGCATAATTATCATGTGAAATACAAGTGTAATATGCAACATTGCTACTTAGTATCTATCCCTTATGCAAAAAGTAATTGATGATTTTAAATTATATATATATATATATAATTTTAAGTTAATATAATATTAAAAACTAATATAAAAATTTAACATAGTAAGAGTTTCTTTATAATATTTTGTTAGATCAGAATTTTTATCTACAACTAGATAAAGAGTTTAAATATTTCAAACTTTATTTTGGATTTAAGGTTATACATATCGAATTTTATTTTAAACTAAAAAAAAAACCTAGGAGATTGAGAATTTGGATTATCCACAATTTTCATTTTTCTTGTCTACGTTTCGAGTCTAAAACAAGACTCATCTTCAGGACGAACCTATTTAAGAGGGATATTTGGAGGTTTCTATCCTGAAGATGAGTCTTGTTTTAGACTCGAAATGTAGACAAGAAAAATGAAGACTATGGATAATCTGAATTCTCAACCTCCTAAAAAAAAACTTAATTAGTTATTGTGCCAAGAGGCGCTCTACAACCCAGTATGGGGTAGATGTCTAGCGTAAATGTTTAACATTTAACATTTAATAAATTTAATCTAATGTCAATGTTGGCCGTAATTAAAAATCGGTATAATGTAATGTATAACATGATATAAAAAAAATTATTTATTTATTATTGGACTAAGAGGTGTTCTCTAGCCAAGTATGCTAGAGATGTGTATTGTATCGTAATGTGATGTAAACATTTTGACTTAGTCAAAATAAAATTAAAATTAAAATTTGGTAGGGATATGTAACTTAATGTAACGTAATGTAAATGAAAATAAAATAAACATAACAAAATAACCAAATAAATATAACCCTATGAAAATTAAATAGTAAAAACATAAAATAACCCATGGTAGTGACCCATGGTATTCATTTGGAATATAACCTATTATAGAGGGAAATTAAACTGACATAGATCCATCTTAGTTTGATGCTATATTTAGATACATAATTAGTTGTAGAAAACGATAGGCATTAAATCCATATAGCCTATAAAGGTAAAACTTTTTTATGGATATGTTTGGTGGCCCTATGTCTTTTTGTATGCTTTGTTTCTATGGTTGAATGGATGAACACATAATGTGTAGATATGGGTAGAAGCTTGAGATATCTGTATTTCATTTGTTTTTATTAAGAGTAGGGTGGGTAGAAGCTTGAGATATTTGTATTTCATTTGTTTTTATTAAGAGTAGGGTGCATTTCATTTGTTTTTATTAAGAGTAGGGTTAAGCAAGACTAAGAGGTGTTCCCTAGCCAAGTATGCTAGAGATGTGTATTGTATCGTAATGTGATGTAAACATTTGACTTAGTCAAAATAAAATTAAAATTATAATCTGGTAGAGATATGTAACTTAATGTAACGTAATGTAAACATTTTAACTTGCTGAAAATAAAATAAACGTAACAAAATAACCAAATAAAAATGACCCTATGAAAATTAAATAGTAAAAACATAAAATAACTCATGGTAGTGATCCATGATATTCATGTGGAATATAACCTATTATAGAGGGAATTTAAACTGACATAGATCCATCTTAGTTTGATGTTATATTTAGATACATAATTAGTTGTAGAAAATAATAGGCATTGAATCCATATAGCCTATAAAGGTAAAAAAAATTTATGGATATGTTTGGTGGCCCTATGTCTTTTTGTATGCTTTGTTTCTATGGTTGAATGGATGAATACATAAAGTGTAGATATGGGTAGAAGCTTGAGATATCTGCATTTCATTTGTTTTTATTAAGAGTATGGTGCATTTCATTTGTTTTTATTAAGAGTAGTGTTAAGCAAGACCGTTCAACATACAGAACAATAGTTGCTTCTTCATTTTAATTTCTTATTTGATGATCACTTTAATATAATATATGCAATATATTCTCTTAATTTATGGGTAATAATGATTCTATAAAGCTATGATGGATCTAGGATGTTATGTTTAGAAATGAATAACTTAACAATGAAAGTGAGTTAGGGTGAGCGGAAGAGGCGGGGGAAATATTAGATAAAATGTAATTATTACAGTTTATCTAATATTTCTGCCTACCTCCATCCACTTTCTACTAGGCTATATTGGGTAAAATATAATACTACAACATTACATTTTACCCAATATTTCCCCTTGAACTAGTCCACTTCTTAATGTAATTTTTCTTTATATTTGAAGGTTGAAAGTAAACAAAATTAACTATAAAATTAGTAGGAGTGAGGGGAAACATCGAGTAAAATGTAATATTGAGGGTGGGGATGGCATGAAATATCAAGTAAAATGTAATAATATTACATTTTGATTAGTATTTCCCCCCACCCTGACCACTTTTTAGTGGGTGGGGGTGATAGTAAATATTGGGTAACATGTAATACTATAATATTATATTTTATCCAAGATTTCCCATCACCTGATCCATGTTTATTAAAAAATTTCTTTTTATTTGAGTTTCATAAAGTAAACTTAACTCCTATGTAAACATTTGATCCTAGTATGGTAAATATGATGTAACCTTTTTCATTGTGAATTGGTAAAAATAAAATAAAAATAAGATTAATATAATCAAATAAAAAAAATAAAAAAACATAAAACTAATTATTATAATTATAATTAAAATTAATAATTAAACCAACCTAGATCCATCTTAACTTCGGATCTACCAAGGATCGAGAGGGATCAAATTTCTTGAGATGCAAACATCTTTTAAAATGAAAAAAGATTTGATCCCTCTAGGCCCTTGGTAGACCCAGAGTTAAGATGGATATAGGCTAGTATAATAAAGTGACAATAGACACAGGTCTAGAGATTGTGTACCTATCTGGTCAAGAACTTAGTGAATATAAAAATGTTATAAAATAAAATAAAAATAAAATATTTTGATTTTGAAATGAGTTATTGTTTTTGGGCATGTGGTATTGATAAGCTATGGTTTTGAGTCTTGACCCATGTTATTGTAGCAAAACCCATTCACAAGTTAATAATATCCATGGTAAAATGTGGGTAAATATCCAGGGCTAAGAATCTTGTTATATTTTGAGTATAAGTTTTAAATTAAAAAATGTTATAAAATTAAATTAAAATAAAATAGATATAAAATATTTTGATTTTGAAATTAGTCATGGTTTTTGGGCATGTGGTATTGATCAACCATGGTATTGGCCCATGGTATTGTAACAAAGTCTAAGTTGTTACGACACTTGACAATTCAATTTAAAACCAATTAAAATAATCATCAACCAATTAGAAAAAAACAATTTACACTTACAAAAATTAAAATTATTTTAAAATATTCAATTTAATATAAGTTTTTTCAAAACGTTAATAAACTTTATAAAATCTATTTAAAAAATTCAAAACTAATTGAAAATCATAATATATATATATATATATATATATATATATTTATTTCGGTCAAAAATAATTGTTGTTATATTATCAAGAAAATGCAGATTACAACATTTCAGTCCACGACTCTCTCGACTTCACTCTAACCAGATTTGTTAGCTAGTAGAGCCAGATTATAATGCATAAGATTTTTCCATTCAGAACTTATTTTTGGAGGGCCTAAGGGCCATACATATGAAAAGAGAGACAAAATTAACAAGCACTTAGTAGATTGCATATCAAGGTGACAGATGGATAGGATGGACTAGCGGACTTGCTATTGGGCCATTCCCTTCATACATGTGAAAATCTATGTTCCAATCTCATCTCAATTTCATTCAAGCGATCATTGGTTTGATTCTGACTCTTGCTCACATTAGCTAGTTGTTCCAGAATCTCATTCTGGTTGTATTGAACATCATTGACATAGGTCACTGGATCATTTCTGTCCTTGTGTCGGTGTTCTCGAAGGATATCCAGGTTGGCTTGGATTTCTCTCAGCTGCTCAACAATTGTGTCCAAAGAGGAGGGTTGGACCACATGACCAAAGGAGTGGGCTGGGTCCCGGGCCATGTCGCCCTTCCTCTCTAAACTCCCTGTCTCACCATCACTTTGCACCTCCCCTTTGTCCCTCCCAACTCCTCTCGGCTCCTACTGCCCTCCTCCTCTACGAGGTTGACCACATTGGCAAAGCATACCCACACAATATAATTCACTTTTGACCTTAACCACCACACTGCCACCTTCCCCCAATGAACTCCATAGTTCCCACACCCGAAATGCCCAGAACTGAAATAAGGAAACCAGATTGGGGTTAAAAGGAGACATGCCAAACAGTTGATGAGGTCGCACCGCCCAGTGGCTGACATGCACCACAACTACCCAGGCTTCACCCAACCTTGAGTTCCCAATAGAGTAGGGCCACCCATGACACTGATATCCCCCCCGAGGGACTCCAATTACCAATAGCCTCACAACTCCCCACCGGACATACTAGGAATAAACAACCTTTCCTTCCAAAATTTTAAAGATATGCTTAGGGCACTCCATTGACCCATAGATTTGAAAGCCTCCTCAGAGCTCAGAAGCCGAGTATCAGGTGCTTTTCACCATGTCGTTAAAAACTTTGAAATGCAGTAAGAACCATGAGCAATAATCACTAAAGTACTCAACATTGACCCTAACCCTTTCTCACACAAAGAAACAACTTTTCCACACAGGAAAAATGGCCAGTTTGAACCAAAATGCAACACGACCACACTGCTAAACCAAAGCCCAGAGCCACTTGGGCTAAACACACTCCCAACTCAAGAAGTCACCGAGAATATAGTTTGTTGCCTAAAGACTAAAAACACCGATTCCCCAACAATTACACATAGCTAGAGGAGAAAAAGTACCTCAACACCGACGATTTTAGAGAAGGCCAGAGGCCATCAATGAATTGAGGTGCATGTGGATGCAATGTCCCATTGTTGATTGCTCACATGTCTTTGGAGGGGGTGAACTGCTTCTCCAGGATCCCAAATGAGCGCTTGCATTCTCTTCATGCCAATTACACGGATATACTTGCCTTCAACAACTACATAGTGCCCGATCGACTCTCTAGTAGAGCCATCCTGACATTGTTAAAATTTGACAGCTCAGGGATGAATTTCCCCTAGAAGAAATCATATCTTTTAGTTTTATTTGAACCACCTATAATACAATTTCATTTCTAACAATTCTAATATGACTTTCCAAAAATAGTAAGTCACATTTCAATTTGGAAGTGACTTTCTAAAAATAGAAAGTCATGTCTAAATAATCAAGGATGATCTCGACATATGCAATCCACTTTAAAATCAAATCAATCATGATTATACAAGTCAAGAATTAATATTTTAATCCTTACTAGTATTATTATTATTATACTATTATTTATAAAATAGTCTAAAGTCATTCACCTTTAATGGATTAATAAGAACAAATTCTCTCATCAAATAAGTAAATTAAATTGGGAATCACTTATTTGAAAAATTGAACCTCTATCTTGGAATAAAATAGTAAGTCCACACTTAAGAGAATGTAACTCTCCCTCACTAATTCAATGTATGGCAAAAGTGTAACTCTTCATTAAATGCACTTGTAACTCCCTCATTCAATTCGATTTGTAACTCACTAAATATTCTCTCATATTTAAGTGTAATTCTCTCTCTCTCTAATTCGAATTGTAACTCCTCAAGACAAGTGTACCTCTCTCTCTATTCTTGGGATGAGTTACACTTCTCCTCAGGTAACTCCTTCCTCGTGGAATTCGATTATCTTATTATTGGCTCACGGAATGAATTCATTTTGTAACTCCTCTCCTTTATCATCTATTTAAGCAAGAGCAAGTGAGAGTTGAGTGTAACATGTTCATTGTGAAGAAGGAGAGCTAGAGTTGAGTGTGTGCAAGAGAAGTGTGAGAGCAAGTGAAGAGTAAGAGCAAGGGAAGAGATGAAGCAACTGTGTAGGACAAGATCTAATCAAGAGGAAGATATATTCAAGCAAAGAGCAAGAACACTTCAGCTGCAAGTTGATCGAACATTGACGACTTTATTCATTTTCATTCTCTCTTTGTACTCTGTTGAACAATTGAATAAATCTAATAGAGGAAGAATCATTTGGGTTTTCCCCTCGTGGGTTTTTCCCTGGTTATTGGACCTATTTCTCAATGTCTCATATTTGTGCTTGACTGTCTTCATATGATCCTTAAGTTTATGTTCCATCTACAATTGTTGATATGAAAAGTTGTGAAGAATAAATATGCATTCTAAGTATTTGTAACAACATAGTACATTTAATTTTCTGCAAAGTACATTCAACTTTCTGCAAAGTACATTAAGCTTTCTGCAAAGTACATTTAGTTCCATTCAGTTTTCTGCAAAGTACATTCAATTCCATTTAGTTTTTTGCAAAGTACATTTAATTTTCTACAAGTACATTCAGTTTTCTGCATAGAACTTTCAAGTTTCCGCAAATAATTTTTAAATTTCTGCATAGATCTTTCAGATTTTTACATGGTAGCCAAGCCTTGGTGAAGACAAGTGAAAGGAGATCAGAGATCACCTGAAGAGACTCCACTTTCTACCAAATTTTCTAATTAAGATGACTTCGTCCTACTTCGAGATAGAGGAGAAGTTGAATGATGCTTCAAACTTTAGTCCATGGAAAGCTAGTGTAGATATCACTCACGAAGTTCTGGAGTATGTTGAAGACTCAATAGCGGATCCACCATAGAATGCAAGTGTTGCTGTCAAATCCAAATATAAAAACAGTGAAATCAAAGCTAAAAAAATTATCCTTGATTCTCTTAGTGATCATCTCAATACTTGTGTTTCTGGTTTTAAGAAAGAAAAATAAATGTATGACAAACTAATTGGCATGTTTGCACTTAATAACTTGAACTAGATATTGTTTTGAAGAATCAGTTAAAGGACGTCAAAATGAATAGAGGAGAGATGATTCAAACATACTTCCTGAGAATGGCTAAAATCAGGAATCAACTGTCAACAATTGGTGAAGTTGTACCCGACAAAAAAATGGTGTTGATTGTGCTTAGAGGTTTTTCTCTTGTTTAGGAGACTTTAATCACCACCATCAATAACATCAACACTATTCTCACATTTGATGAGTTTTTTGGAAAGTGTATCCAAGAAGAGGCCAGAATGCTCTCCAGAGGGAGAATTTCACATAATGAAGGAGAACCTACTGCATTTTTCAGCCTATGACAAGAGAAGAAATGTAATAAAAATAAATCTACTTTCAAATCAAATAAAAAGAATCTAGACATGTTAAAAGTTAGATGCTTTAAATGTAAAAAACATGGCCATTTTTCTCGTGACTGTAAAGAAAGAAGAAGAGCTCTTAGATTCAAACACAGATCTGATTATAGACAAGACCCTTATGAAAATAAAAAAAAATGACATCCTAAGAAAACAAGAGATTCAAGATATAGAAATAATGCAGCAGAGACTCAATCATTTTCTTGTTTCTGCTATTTCCAGTTCTTCGTTTGCAGATTCATTTGATAGTTGGTTAGTTGATAGTGATGCTTCCAAACATTTTATTGGTTACAAAGAGACTCTCTAATCTAGTTGAGAGAGAGACTAATTTAAATGTTATCTTTGGAGTTAATTCTACTCACCAAGTTAAAGGTTATGGTTCAATTTCATTTCAGTTAGATGATGGCAAATCTATTTTTTTGCAAGAAGTTTTGTATGTACCTGGTTTGAAAAAGAATCTTGTATCCATATCTACTCTAGAAGATAAATGAATGAAAGTTTCTTTTATTAATGAAACAGTTCTAACTTGACCTTTGAACTCAAGTATGAGAGAAGCCTTCACTCTTGGATCAAGATGTGAAGGGCTTTAAAAAGTCAATGGTAAACTCATTCATGTGTTGGTCCATGATACCGATCTTTAGTGTGAGCTATGGCACAAAAGATTTTCTCACCTAAACTACAAAGCCTTACCTCATGTAAGGAAGATGGTTTCTAGAATGACTGAGATCATAATAGATCATGAAGGAGTTTTCCCAGGTTGCGCAAGTGGAAAGCATACAAAGGGACCATTCCCTTCAAGCAGAACAAAAACTATTCAGGTACTTCAACTCATACTTTATGATTTATGTGGACCTATGCTTGTTACTTCTCTTGGTGGCTACTTGTATTTCGTGTTTTTTGTTGATGATTTTTTGCAAGACATTGATATTCTTTTTGAAAAAGAAAGGGGAAGCTTTTGACATGTCAAAGATTTCAAGGCTTTGATTGAAAATCAAACGGGAAAGTTGATCAAAGCTTTCCAATCTGACAATGGAGGAGAGTTCACCTCCAATGAGTTTAATGATCTTTGGAAAGATGCTGGAATAAATAAAGAAACCATCGAGCCGTACAATCCACAACAAAATGGTGTGGCTTAGAGGAAGAGTAGAACCATTATGGAAGCAATCAAAGCTATGCTGCATGATTAAAAGCTACCAAAGTTTTTGTGGGGAGAAGCAACAAATACTGTTGTTTATGTGCAAAACAAAACTCCTCATGAAACCTTAGACTATAAGACTCCTAAAGAAGTCTTCACTGGTGAGTCACTTGAGAATCTTTGGCTATCTTGTGTACTTCCATGTGTCGAAAGAGACAAGGAACAAATTGGAAGCTTCAGGGAAGAAATGTATGTTTGTTGGTTATTTTGATAATTCAAAAGCTTATAGAATTTATGTACCTGGTCAAAGAACTATTGAGTTTAGCAGAGACGTAACATTTAAGATGCATCTCTTAGAAAAGTAAGAGATCTCCTCCTCATGCCATTGTTGAAAGACAAGCTGTTAATGAAAAAGAGTCTACATCTGAGTCTGAACCAAAACCTAAGAATGAGCTTGTTGATAATCTAATGGGTTCCATGGATGCTCTAGATCCTCCACCACATGATCCGCTTGTTATTGCTTGCCGCCTACACTTAACTACAGTTAGTGGGAAAAGCCTTCAACCCCACAAGGTGTGGTTGGTGGCAAGGAACTAAAAGATGGGGTTATCACATATTCCCAACTCTCTCCGTATAAGCTATCTCCTAGGTTAGCTTTGGGGGCTAGTCCTTAAAGGAAAATCTAAGTTAAAGAATTGAGTTTCTAGGAGAATGTTAGAGTGAAATAAGATTACTTTTAAAGATTTATGAGTAAATATGAGCAACCTGAAGTAACAATGACAATGATAAAACCATACAACCAATGTCTTATAAAGAGTTTGCTCAAAAGTAAAAAAAAAGAAGTAATGCTCTCAAGAGTGAAAGCAAAACAATCCTGAATTGGAAACAAAAGATTGCTAGCACAGGATATCAGAAATGCTTTTAAGATAAACAAATTTATGAATCAAAGCACATGAAGCTATCTTGTTCACAAGGAAACATTTAGTGATCTAAATATAAACTGGAAAGTTAAACCAACATGCATTTAGGCTTGCAACATGAAATAAGAGTACTTGAAAGGAAATGAGATTCATCAACCATCCATGAACATGATGAACATTAAACATGAAATGGAGCTTGCTAAAGAAGATAATGCCCAAGTACAAGAAAATCAAGCTAAACTTGTTGCAAAAGAGATTACAATACTTGCATGAAAGGAAATGCTTCTTGAAAATGGGAAATGATATTGCACGTGAGACTCTAAACCATCAAGAAAACAAAATTCAAGAACTTGCAAGTAAGCTAAATGTGATTAAAAATGCTCTTGGTTTATTTTGTTAATTAGTTTTAAAGAAAGTTACAATTCAACTCTTTAATCCTCGGACCTCACCCTTGCCCAAAGATATGGATTTCATAGTGAGGACTAGAGGGTCCCTAAAATGTCTTTTCAACCAACTTATGTTGGAGGTAAAATTTTAGTGATTGCTTGGGGCATGTAAATAAATTAATCAAAAAGTGAAAATTAACTTTCAAACTCAAGATGTACTTGCATGTCATGATGTAGAATGCTACTTTATGGGGAATTTTGCCCAAATACTTATTGCATGTAAGATGTAATTAAAGGTGAAACATAAGTGGTATTGGAACAAAATTCATGACAAATTAAATTCAAGTTAAAAGTGCACGCATGCAAAAGTTTGAACTTGGTATGAAACTAAAAAGACTATAAACCAATAACAAATTAGTTAAGGTGCATGCAAAATGAGTGTAATGCATGATTGTGTTAATTTCTCAATTAAATGATGTGCATGCAAGTGAAAAAGATCAAATATCAAGACACAAAGCCTTTCCAAAAAGGTGGATAGGGATATCAATGGGTAAAACCCACCCTCCCAAAACCAAGAATTTTATTAGTTATTACAAGAAGGAGAAAACTATGAAGTCTTCTCTAAAATCCAAGAAAAGTCTTCACAATTTCACTCTTGAGCCATAGATATTTCCTTAATGAAAATTTCTGCAATTTGAGGTCCACCAAAGCCCAACAAAATGCAGATTTTTCGAGGAAGAAGAAGAAAGGCAAAGCCTCTTTGAGTTACACGGCCAAGAGTGAGAAATAGAGGCCCAAAATGAACTCGGTCTCCCTTAAGAAGAACTCGGTTTTTTCAGATAAATGTCCTCCAATGCTCACGGCCAAGGGAAGGAAATGATTTAGAAGTTGGAGCCCCAAGGTCCTACATGCAAACTTGTAAGTAGTTTTCTTAAAATGAAACTTGCAAGCAGCTGCAAGACAACAAGTTAGAGCAAATCTAAAACAACAAATGTTAGTTCAAGAAAATCACAAAGTAATATTACAAAAATAATCTACAAGAGGCTAGGCCAAAGAATATGAGCAAACTCTCCTATTTGACTAGCTATAGCTTGGCTCTTTGAAATAGGTAGATATTAAAGAAATGAAGTGCAATACTTGAAAATTAAATTAATCTAAGTTTAATTTTTTGATGCAAGAAATAAGAGTTTTGAGAAACTTAAAAGACCCTCTGCAAGACAAAATAAAATATAGATTAGACTTTGGAAATCAATATATGCGGGTTCTCCTTGAATATTTTCAAGAATGGGCTGGTTCCTGCGAGAACTTCCCCTCACGCTTGAAAAGCTTAACCAAAGATAGATCCTTATAAACAATCTCACCACAACATATTAAATCCATGTTAGCCACCTATAAAATTTGTCATATCAAATGGTGGCTAAATCATGTTTTAAGCCTCCAAGAAACAATTTTATTGCCAAATTGTTAGTTCTTGAAGTCTAATGATAATCTTTATCCTTTAAAATAATCTTCACTGCTGTTTCCCTCATAACACTGAATCTGCTGTTTGTAAGGAGAAAAGACTGCTGCAAAAACCCATTTTTCCCTCATTTTTACCTCTCCTTTCACTCAAAATTAACCTCCTTTTTATTTTTTTTTCTTCATAAAGTCCTCCTTTTTTCCTCATTTTTCTCCATTTCCCTTCACAAATCCCCTTTAATCAGGTTTAAAACTCCTTTTTAAACCTTATCGAAACCCCCAAAATCCTTTGAAAAACCTTGAAAAATCATAAAAAGCAATCTTTTTTAAACTAAGGCCTTTAGCCCCCTTCGGCTAAGCCCCCAACCACTTCCCCACCATGCGACCCGGCGCCGGAACCAAACACTAAGGCCCTGGGCGCTTATCGCAATCGGGGAGTTCATATGGGCACATTTTCTTTGTTAAAATGTTTTTCCCCGATGCGATGAAGCTTTGGTCTGTGGACTCCCGCCGCATTTTCTACCGTTGATCCTTTAAATAAATCGAGGGTCAGCGCGCTTTTTTATTCCCCAACCATCGCATCGGAAACTTCTGCAAGGGTTCTTCCGATTGCGCCCCTTTGAAACCTCCAATTGCAATGGCCCGATTTATTCCCCGCCGTTGATCTCCTCCTGAGATCCAACGGCTCACGTCCAATCGCCCTCAACCACAGCCTCCGACATTTGAACCCACAGAGTCATTTCCGACCGTTGACCTCTCTAAGATCGACAGCTCCAATCTCATCGCATCGCAACTTTTCTTTGCACCTTTTCTCTCTCCCCCGTCGATTGGCGATCCCATGATTGGGTCTGGGCCGTTCATTTCACTCATCCAACGGTCGAGATCAGACGTCTCATTCTTTGTTATTTTCATAAAACACTGCTGTATAAAGTTTTCAACGAATATCCACCGTTGATCTCTGCAGATCAACGGCTCGCATTAACCTAAACTCCGCCCAACCCTCGCCTCATATTTTATTCCATTAACCCCAAGATTAAATCTGAGCCATTAATCTTTCTGATCCTACGGTCCATATTTGACCCGATAGGCCCAACTCCTTTGGAACCTACCTTACACTTCGACAAATCCTGACCGTTCATTCCTATGATCCAACGGTCGAAATTAAAACCATCTTGGCTCTGCCCGCCTCCTTCTGCCCGCGCATCTTGTCTTATCACGCTCCAATCTCCACCGTTGGATCTACCTGCCTTTGATCCAACGGCCAGGGACCCATATTGTGTAATTTTGAGCTCGACTGTTAATTCCTAAAAATTACGCGATATAGGCTGTTTCTAAAGTACACGTGTCAGCCAGGGACCTATATCGCGTTTTTTTGGAGAAAATCTAAAACCGCACCAAAGTTGCGCGACACCAGTGGTTTTTATTGTTGAAACCACTTTCCCCATTTACACTGCATTGTCCCATGTGTAATCTTCGTCGTTGATCTCTAAGATCTAACGGCTCATGTTCAATCTCGCATTTTAATTCATCACCCTCCACCCATCCTCCAAGGGACTTCATAAGCAAATCCTCGCCGTTGATCTCTGTAGCCGATCTAATCTGACGGCCCAGAATCATTCAGAAACCCCAAATTTCATTTTGACCCTTTGTTAACTCCGCCAAAGGTTTTCACCCTTTTCCTTTGCATTTTCTCCCATTTTGCTATAATGTAGCCCCTCTACATTATATTTCCCCGATTGATTTCGACCGTTGATCTTTGCAGATCGACGGCCCCGTCTTAATCTCCCCACCGTTTACCCAACCGCCTCCCATCTGACCCCCGCGAGCAATCCTCGCCGTTGGATGCTTTCATCCAACGACTGCGATCTAACCTAAAACCTGCAAAGCAGTCTGAACCCTTCCTCGAAGGATTTTTTCTAATTTTTCTTTGTTGTGCAGGTTTTAATGGTTTTATCAAAAGTTTTAAAAGAAAATTGAAGGCCGGGGATGATGATCCCCCAGGTCTTTATGCGTGAAGGAGATCATTCTGCAGGTTTTCCCATCAAAGTTTACCGGTGCCTCATGAACACTGGCGACATTATAAGAGCCCTCTGTACGCCTGCACATCAACAAGACACGGTAAAACTTAATCAAGCAAAGAGTATCAATGTTAAAGGATCTAGTCACAGCAGAGATGAAGAATTGAAGATTGTTTACGCAGTTTTGAGGGATTACGGCCTAAATCGACTATCTAAAAACCTAATCCAGTCAATTAAACACAGGTTGAAGAATAGAAGACAAAAATTAGGCCTAATTAAGCTTAACACACAAAATTAAAACAAATTAACAGTGTTTAAAGAAAAACAATAATATCTATTAGTCCGAGAAGCCTCCACTGCCACATCAGAGACTAATTGAATCCTTTCCAGCTACCAAAAGCCACCTGCAGCCTCAAAGCATTCAAAGGAGGCCTAATTATTGCCAGAACATAAGATATCCTCCTCAAGACAACTGAACAGTTAAGTCAACCAAAGGAACTTATTGTAAACTGTCAGCAGAGTTATTACAAAGATAACAAAGAACCTTAAAGTCAACAAAATCTTCCCAGCAAGCTTAATACTTAATGTAAACCGATTAATACAGAGGAAATATCAGAAAGTTTCTCCATTGAGCCCCTCAAAGGCCGAGAAGCATTAAACTGTATTAATTGAACCTAGAAGATCTTTTATTTCATCCCACCTCCTCATTTCTTCTATAAATACTTCTGTAGAAGATGAGATAATGTTGGTCACTGCATATCTGTAGCTTGTAAATAGTTTTCTGAAGTTGTTGTTGCTCTGTTTGTAATTGAAGATACCTAAGTTGAGATGAGAAGTTTGAAGCTGTAGAGAACCACTGGACTTGATGAATGTAACTGGTTTGAAGCATCAATACAAGCTGATTTATGAGATCCTGGTCTATGTCAACAGTGATGTTTTTTCTTATTGTAAATTGTTATTTTATTTCTGTTTCCATTCTGTCCATCTTCTCTGATAAAGAACAACAATTATAGAGTTAGGATTTATTGTCAAAGGTACCTTGCTCTTACTGATAAGCTTTATCTACATGTTTTCTTCCAATTGTGTTGTTTAAGAATGATTTAATATAGTCCAAGCAGTTAAGGAATGCTGGCATTCTCTCGTCCTACTGTCTAAACTTTAAACATTGTTCTCGAATGTTATTTTCAGTTTCTGCCAAGTAAAATTGAACTAGGGAAGTCTATGGTGAGACCTGT
This sequence comes from Pinus albicaulis, assembly GCA_034641835.2. Taxonomy (NCBI): domain Eukaryota; kingdom Viridiplantae; phylum Streptophyta; class Pinopsida; order Pinales; family Pinaceae; genus Pinus; species Pinus albicaulis. The sequence goes on from CM076579.1 coordinate 1,348,711,267, forward strand.
CCTCTAGTTTTATCTCCAAAGGTTGTCTGAAAGTTTCCCGAAGAGTATGTTGAAAGTAGGCTAGGTTCAAAGTCCTTACTTGATCTTAGACTATTTTTTGTTATCTTATGTGTTGTCTTGATAAGTTTGCCAAGTAAAGCAGAACTAGGGAAGTCTATGGTGAGCCCTGTCCTCTAGTTTCTTCTCCAACAGTTACTTTGAAAAGTTTCCCTTAAAATATGCTGAAACTAGGATAGGTTCAAAGTCCTTACTTGATCTTAAGCTATTCTTTTTCGTGTTTTAAATGTTTTCTATTGAAAGTGCATCAAAAGCAGGCTAGTTTCAAAGTACTTACTAGATCTTAGATTACTTTTATGTCTTTCTTAAGTGTATGGCGAAAGCAGGATAGTTTCAAAGCACTTACTTGATCTTAGGCTGCTCTTTGTTCTTCATTTGTTTGTTTCCCCTTCTTATTGTTTCATTCCATTCCATAAAATCAACTTTAAAGAGATCCTTAGACATAGATGACTTGCCCCATGGACCACTCTTGAACCTTGTTGTTTCAATTAAATCCTATTATGACTTCATAGCCTAATGGATTGAAGCTGTTTCTTGCCTATCTTCTTAGCTAAATCAATTTTTCATTTTCATTCACCTTCACCCTTCATTTAGACTTCCTTCACCTTCACATATTTTTGCCCAACCAAAACAAACAAAAACCTTGCTCTTCATAACTAGCCTAATATCACATTTAAAAAGCCTTAAAGATAAATTAATCTTTGCACTTATAGAGAGATCCCTCTCTGGATTCAGGAGGGCTAGATCCTAGAATCCCAAAGTGGTTCCGATGTCCTCTCCGTAGTTTTAGTCTGACCAATCTGCTGAAATTACGGGGAGATAACATTTCTGGCGACTCCCTTGGGTACTGAGTCAAATTTCCTCTTAGGTACCCTTAAGACTTCATAAAAACCCCTTGAGTACAAGTGGTCCTCTTCAAGCACTACCAAGCAAATGGTAATCATGATAAAACTTATTTGAATTAGTGAAAAACTAAGGAAACCTTAGGATTCTCATAAGAGCTTATCAAACCTTGAAGGATCAACTAGCTTAGCCATAAGAGTAGACTTTCTTTTGTCTCATCACTGTAGCTAAGTGTTGAAACCAATTTAAGACACTCTTAGAACCTATAGGACTGAAAAAACTCAGAAAACCCAAAAATATTTCAGATTGGTACTCAAATAAACATGGTGGTGGACCATAAAACATTTTACCTCCAAGAGAGCTAAAAATTTCCACTTGGTGACTCCACAATCCTAAACAGACTTTAAGACTCCACTGGGAAGACCCATTATCATCATAACATCATATAAACTCAGTTAGAGGACTTTAGGATTAAAGTTTTCTTGTTTAAAAGATCAGTTAGCCTCTTAAAGATTGTCATATTTGGTTAAAGTTTTTTTGTTTAGTTGGGTCTGACAAACACAGCATAGTGGCTCCTAGAAAGATTTATACTAGAGCCTATCCTAACCCAAACCCTCCTGAGATAGTTGATAACCCTGAAAGAATACTTAGGAAGTTTCCTGAGGTTAAATCTTCAACTGTTTTCAGATCACCCCATAGAGCTCATTCTGTCCCTGAAAACCTTGCAGCTCTACAAGAATCTCAAGTTGACTTAAGAAATCCATTTAGAACTAGGTCACTTGAGGATTTAGATAAGTTAGATTCAGAGCCTTCGCTTTCATCCCAAGATAGAAGTGAACATCCTGGTAGTAGAGAAACTACTCCACCCGATTTACATTTCCTACATAATTTTGGTTTCTCTCATCCAAGATCAGCTGAACAGTCTCTTGCTGGTCCATCCACTTCTGTTATCCATACATCCACTGTCCAAACTACACCATTCCATCGATCTCCTCCACTTGTAAACAACCCACTTTTTCCACAACCCCCTATCATGGCAACATGGTATGCTCCCCTAGTCCTTCCGTTACCCTTAGTCAATCTTCCACAGGACTATCAGTCCAAAATACCATTGTATGATGCCAGTAATGCTACTACTGCTTTACAACATGTGGATAAGATGAATGACTACTTTGACAGAAATGAGATTGATGATGAAACTGTCAAACTTAGATTATTTGCTCAGAGTTTAGGGGGAGAAGTAAGAAAAAGGTTTAAAGGCTTAACCCCTCACAGTATTAATGATCTCCAAGCCTTCCATCAGTTATTCTTAAACAAATGGGAAGTAAGAAAAAACCCTCTTCAAATACTTTCTGATTACAAGAAGATCCACATAAACACTGGGGAAAGTGTACAAGCTTATTGCACTAGGTTTAACAGTGTTTATAATGCCCTTCCCCCAGACTTAAAACCTCCACAAGGCTTAGCTTTAAACAAGTTTCCTGAAGGATTTGATCCTGAAATGGCCTATTAGCTGAGAGAGAGAGATCCTTGAACCCTTGAAGATATGCAAAAAGGAGCTCTTGCTGTGGAAGTTAATTTAATGGAGAAAAGAGCAAGAATGAGGAATGAGAAGAAAGTATCCTTTAGAGAGGAATCTACACCTTCCACATCTAGCTCTAAGATGGAAAGAATGATGGAGGAGATGATGAAAAAGATGAGCATACTTGAGAAAGCACAAGCAAGTCAAAACCAATCAGCTCCTCAAAACAGAAATCAAAACCAAATCAGAATTTTAGGAGAAACCAACCTCAGAATAGACCAAGGGAGGATGATCAACAGATTACTCCTCCTTTTCATCAAAACTATGTAAGTGAGGTTGAAGAAACAAGTGAACAAACGGAGGAAGATGACATCAACATGCTTGGAGTAGATAATGATGATTTTGAAGTTCATTACGATAAAAAACAAGGTCTATACACACCCTATGATGATAAAAGAGCCGAGGATGAAAGTTATTATCAAAAAATGGAAAATGTCATCATAGAGACTCAAAAAGAGTATGACCTTAGGAGTAAAAGCAATCAGGAAACTCCCAAGACTAAGACCTTTGAAAGTTCTGCAAAAAACAACCCTATGAATAAACCCAAGGCTGCAAAACAGAAAGACAAAACAATGGCTGGAAATTTTAATAAAAACAAAGAAAAAGGCACTCAAAGTACTGAAAAACAGAGTGCAGACCTTAGTAGTGTTAGCACCTCAGCTAGTGCTCCTGTTAAAACAATTTTGACAAATGTAAATAGAGGAAATCAGCAAATTGATTTTGTTGATAGAATGGCGGTTAATAAGGCTTAAACAAACACTTCAAAGAATCAGATGCCTTTTAGTTTGGAGCAAGAAATTGCTAGAATCAAAATCTCTGTTCCTCTCACTGAATTAGCTGCCCAAGATGTATATAGATCTCAAATTTTGAAGGCTTTAAACATAGAAGAAAATAATGACACCGTCAATCTTAATGATGACCAGCCAGAGCTCATATTTGGTCCTAAGATTGAGGGTAGGTATCAAGGACCGGTTCCTCCTTTTAATGTTAGTTTAAATATTCATGACAAAATTTTGCACAGTGCCATGCATGACTCAGGGGCCTCTCATAATTTAATGCCCAAAGCTGTAAAGGAGAGCCTAGGCCTTGAGATCACTCGACCTTACAAAAATCTTTACTCCTTTGACTCAAGCAGAGTGAAATGTTTAGGTTTAATCAAAGACCTCTGTGTAAACTTAGCACAAATTCCAGCCTAATGTTTAGTAATGGATATTGTTGTGGCTGATGTACCCCCAAAATATGGTATGCTGTTATCAAGATCTTGGGGAGCTAAGTTACAAGAAATAATGCAGATGGATATGACATATGCGACCATCCCTGTTTTTAATCAAACGAGAAGACTTTACATGGAATCTCATATGCAATACATGGTTACTAGTCAAGAGAGACCGCAAAACTCTCCCCTTTATTCTGTAAATACAGGCCTTGACTCATTTATCCTTTTCAATGATGAAACATTCACTGAACAAGTGACCTTAACTGATTTAATGGCAGATAGACAGGAGGAGGAAGACGAGACAAAAGTGTCAAAACAGTTTGCAAAACCCGAAAACTGCAGCAAACAAAACACAGGTCTAGAGCTACAAATCATTCATCCATTGCTTTTAAACCTTGAGAGTCAAGAAAGAAGTTCTCAACACAATGAAAAACCTGAGGAATTAAAACAAATTCAATATAGTGTTGATCTTCAAGAACAATCCAAAAGCACACTAGACGAAGAGGATAGTAACCAAACTAGTGAATCTGAAACTAGTCCTCTTTGGAGTATGCACTTTGATGGATATTTTACTAAGAGTGATGCAGGTGTGGGAGTGTGGCTTCACAATACAATGAACAATCATACTGAAGGGCATTCCTGCAAATTAAACTTTCAGTGCACCAATAACATAGCCGAGTATAAAGCCCTTCTTTTAGGACTGCATTTATTAAACAAATTAGGGGCCAAAAGAATAAAGGTGCATGGTGATTTTGAATTAATAATTAGGCAAGTGAATGGGGAATATACCGCAAAACATCCCAGACTTAGAGCCTATCGAAACGATGTCATGGATTTATTGAAAACATTCGAGGAATTTAAACTAATTTTTGTCCCAAGAAACCAAAATATCTAAGCTAATGGTTTAGCTTTTGCTGCTGGGACGTGCCTAACTCCTTATGAAACCAAACAATGCACAACTCAAATTAAATTCAGACCAGCTGTTCCTGATAACGAGAAATATTGGCAAGTGTTTGATGGAGACAAACAAATAGAGGATTTCCTGCAGTCCAAAAATAAATTTGAACTACCAAGTTCAGATTCAGACTATGAAATAGACTGTCCTAGTAAAGAAAATCTACTTGATGAAGAAGAAGAATCTCCAGAGATAGCTGATGTAAATCTGTTGTCTAACAAACTTGAAAACACAACAGAAATTGTTGCAGAGTTAGAAAAAGAAAACTTAGAAACTCTGCAGTCTAACAATCAAAGTTTGCCAAAGGGTCTGGTCCCTTTAGAAGAGCTGTTTGATTTCAACGATGTGGCCAAAAAACCCAAACTGGAACCCGTTGAAACTGAGGTTGAAGAGTGTAATATAGGCAGTGAACTAAAACCAAAGATGATCAAACTTTCTAAAACTTTACCAGCTCACATCAAACTGAAATACATAGAGCTGTTTAGAGAATTTTCTGATGTTTTCGCGTGGAGTTATGAAGATCTGAAATCCTATGACACTAAAATAATTCAGCACAAGATACCTCTCAAGGAAAACCAAAAGCCATTTAAACAAAAACTGCGCAGGATAAACCCTGTTCAATTACCTTTGGTTGAGAAGGAAATCAAGAAAATGTATGAAGCTGGTATTATTGTTCCTATTAGATATTCAAAATGGGTGTCTAATTTAGTGTCAGTGAGGAAAAAGACAGGAGAAATAAGGCTTTGTATTGACTTTAGAGACCTAAACAAAGCTTCATTGAAAGACAATTACCTTTTACCCAAGATGGATCATATTTTATAAAGGGTAGTTGGTTCTAAAAGAATTTCTTTGCTAGATGGCTACTCAGGATACAATCAGATTTTAGTACATCCTGATGATCAACTCAAGACAACTTTCACTACACCTTGGGGCACTTTCATGTATGTGAAAATGCCCTTTGGTTTAATGAATGCTGGTACTACTTTTCAGAGAGCCATGGACATTGCATTCTCGGAAGAATTAGGCTACTTCATCATTATTTACCTTGATGATGTCACTGTTTTTTCCAAAATAGATGAAGAGCTCTTAGAACACTTGAGAAAAGTATTCGAGAAATGCAGAAAGTTTGGGATATCTTTAAATCCAAAGAAAACACTGTTTGGTCTCCAAGAAGACAAACTACTTAGACACATAATATCAGAAGAGGGGATAAAGATAGACCCAAAAAGGATTGAGGCTATATTGCAAATCACTCATCCTAGAAATATCAAGGAACTTCAATCTTTCATTTGAAAGATAAATTTCTTGAGAAGATTCATACCCAACTTGGCTGAGGTCCTTAGAAACATTACAAACATGCTGAAAAAGGAACAAGGAGTTAAATGGACCTTGGAAACAAATAAATATTTTGAGCTGGTAAAACAAACATTAACCAAAACACCAGTTCTAATAAGTCTTGATTTTTCAAAAGATTTTTACATTTTTTCATTTGCATCAGAACATACAATAGCTGTTGTCCTATTGCAGAAAAATCCATAGGGACAAGAGCAACCCATTGCATTCTTTAGCAAGGCATTGAGAGATGTTCCTCTGAAATACAACATTATGGAAAAACAAGCCTTTGCCTTAGTCAAAGCCTTAAAAGACTTCAGAGTTTACATTTTGCACTCCCACATCATTGCCTTTGTCCCAAATTCAGTTGTGAAAGACATTCTAACACAGGACCCAGATGGCAAGAGAGGTAAGTGGATAGCTGTGATACTTGAATATGATTTAGAGATCAAGCCCACTAAACTCATTAAAGGCCAAGGACTAGCTAGATTAATGGTTGATTCAAATTTTGAAGTTCTTGATATAAATATGATAAATGCTTTAGATGAACAAGAGGAATTGTCAACTCCCATTATTGAAGACCATTTTATGAATTCCTCTTGGTATGCTGATATTCTATATGTTTTGCTTAATTTGAATACACCTCCTGGTTTGACAAAAACAAAAGCAAGGTTTTTAAAGTTAAAAGTTGTAAACTATTGCATTATAGATAAATGTCTTTATTGGAAAAATGCAAGTGGGTTATTGCTTAAATGTTTGCCTGAGAATGATGCAGAGAAGGTTAAGCCCGAGTTCCATGAAGGAGAATGTGGAGGCCACCTCTACTGGAAGACTACAGCCAACAAAATCTTTAGAGCTGGGTACTATTGGCCCACCCTCTTTGTAGATGTACACAAGATGATAATTGCTTGTCATAAATGCCAAATCTTTGAAGGCAAAAGAAAATTGCTTTTTTTAACCTTTTATCCAATCACTATTGAAGCTCCTTTTCAACAGTGGGGTTTAGACTTCATAGGAGAAATCTATCCACCAGCATCTGCCCAACATAGATGGATTCTCACTGCAAAAGACTACTTCACCAAATGGATAGAAGCCATCCCTTCTAGGCAAGCCAATGACTATGTCATCATAAAATTTATTGAGACTCATATCCTCTCTAGATTTGGCTGTCCTAGGAAGATCATTACTGATAATGCTGCAGCATTTGGATCCAAGAAGATGGTTGAATTCTGTCACAAATATTAGATTACATTGGGCCATTCTACTGCTTATTACCCTCAAGGTAATGGGCTGGTAGAATCCTCAAACAAAAGTTTGGTGAACATAATCAAGAAGTTGCTGGAGGACAACAAGAAGTCTTGACACACAAAGCTAGTACATGCACTATGGGCTGATAGATTAACACATAAGAAATCTATTGGAATGTCACCCTACCAGCTTGTGTATGGAATAGATGCAATTTTTCCAACCAGCTTTGGTGTGCCAGTCATGAAGTTGATTCAAGAAGTACATTCTGAAGACAATGACATGATCAGAAGGATAAATCAGACCATACATCTTCAGCAAACTAGAGAGGAGGTCTACAAAAGAGCATTACAAAAGCAAGAGAGCATCAAAAATCTTTTTGATAGAAGGACAAAAGCCAATAATTTTAATATTGGTGACAAAGTGTTGAAGTGAGACTCAAGGAGAGAAGACAAGGGCAAGCATGGGAAATTTGATAACTTATGGCTTGGCCCTTATCTCATTCATTCTACTGCTGGTAACAATGCTTATTTTCTGCAGGAATTGAATGGAGCTGAACTGTTTGGGGGTCCTGTCAATGGCAGGATACTCAAACATTATTTCTCTTGATCCTATCATGTTTGGAAGCATTTTTATCTTTTTTCTCATTATAAATATTTCATCCATCATTGCATTCAAAGTTAGAAAAATCAAAAATACAAAAACAATAGAAAGAGAAAAGAGAGCAGATTGTAAAAACAAGAAAGGTACAGCCGCATACCAAAAAGAAAAAAAGAGAAACAAAGTCTGAAAGTGTGCAAACTCAAATGCCACTCCTAAAAAACACACTCCTAGTTAGTCATACGGCCTAATCATGATTAATTAGTTTTAAATTTACTGCTGATAGATTAGTGAAATTAGATTTGCCAAACAGCTTAATCTTAGCTTATTAGTTAGGTAGATTAGGATAGAAAATAAAGGTTCAAACAAGCTCAAAATCCGGACCTAAGATTCAAAAAGTAAGAATGACTCTAATCTGTTGAAATTTTGAGTCAAAGATAGAAGTAAACTGGTTCTAATAAGCCTAAAACTTGAACCAGAGAACAAAGAAAAAACAGCTCAAACAAGCCTAAAAACAGAGCTGAAGAAAAGAGAAGGATGTTCCTAAAACTTTCAGATCTTACGCCTTCAACATTTTGATTTAATTTTCTGCAAAATAATAATCTATGTGCAACTTGTTTTTATGCCATAGATCAGCAACAAGTTAGACTGTTCAACCTTGACTTGGCTGCTTTTTAAATTTCTTATTTTAGAAGTTAGAGAATAAAAATCTGTTAGACTGTTTAATCCTAACAGATAGTAGGTTAGGTAGAGAAGCTTATGAGCTCAACTGTCTAATCTGAGTTCATGGAGAAATAAGAAGTAGACTTAGATTAGTTTTATGTTTTCAAAAAGAATAAAATGTTTGTAAAAGAGTTTGTCAATCCAAATGCACTCTCAAAGAAGAAAAAATGTTAGATCAACAGGGTTGGGTAGGTAGAAAACTTGTTTGATAGAGTTCCATTGTTTTTCATGGCTACTAACATTATCAGAACATAAGAAGATCATCCAAGTGAAGCAAGTTGCAACCCAATGGATGAGGCATTGATCATCCCCCCAAAGAATACAAGTCTGAAGTTTTTGACACCTTCAAGAAGGTGCCATCCCCATGTGGAGCCACTATTAGCCACCTATAAAATTTGTCATATCAAATGGTGGCTAAATCATGTTTTAAGCCTTCAAGAAACAATTTTATTGCCAAATTGTTAGTTCTTGAAGTCTAATGATAATCTTTATCCTTTAAAATAATTTTCACTGCTGTTTCCCTCATAACACTGAATTTGTTGTTTGTAAGGAGAAAAGACTGCTGCAAAAACCCATTTTTCCCTTATTTTTACCCCTCCTTTCACTCAAAATTAACCTCCTTTTTATTCCCTTTTCTTCATAAAGTCCTTTTTTCCTCGTTTTTCTCCATTTCCCTTCACAAATCCCCTTTAATCAGGTTTAAAACTCCTTTTAAAACCTTATCGAAACCCCCAAAATCCTTTGAAAAACCTTGAAAAATAATAAAAAGCAATCTTTTTTAAACTAAGGCCTTTAGGCCCCTTCGGCTAAGTTCCTAACCACTTATCCACCATGTGACCCGGCGCCGGAACCAAACGCTAAGGCTCTGGGTGCTTATCACAATCGGGGCGTTCATATGGGCGCATTTTCTTTGTTAAAATGTTTTTCCTCGATGCGATGAAGCTTTGTTCTGTGGACTCCTGCCGCATTTTCTACCGTTGACCCTCTAAATAAATCGACGGTCAACGCGCTTTTTTATTCCCCGCCCATCGCATCGGAAACTTCTGCAAGGGTTCTTCCGATTGCGCCCTTTTGAAACCTCCGATTGTGATGGCCCGATTTATTCCCCACCGTTGATTTCCTCCTGAGATCCAATGGCTCACGTCCAATTGCCCTCAACCACAGCCTCCGACATTTGAACCCACAGACTCATTTCCGACCGTTGATCTCTCTAAGATCGACGACTCCAATCTCATCGCAACTTTTCTTTGCACCTTTCCTCTCTTCCCCGCCGATTGGCGATCCTGCGATTGGGTCTGGGCCGTTCATTTCACTCATCCAACGGTCTAGATCAGACCTCTCATCCTTTTTTATTTTCATAAAACCCCGCTGTAAAAAGTTTTCAATGAATATCCACCGTTGATCTCTACAGATCAACGGCTCGCATTAACCCAAACTCCGCCCAACCCTCGCCTCATATTTTATTCCATTAACCCCAAGATTAAATCTGAGCCGTTAATTTTTTTGATCCTACGGTCCATATTCGACCCGATAGGCCCAACTCCTTTGGGACCTACCTTTCCCCTCGACAAATCCTGACCGTTCATTCCTATGATCCAACGGTCGAGATTAAAACCATCTTGGCTCTGCCCCCCTCTTTCTGCCCGCGCATCTTGTCTTATCGCGCTCCAATCTCCACCGTTGGATCTACCCGCCTTTGATCCAATGGCCAGGGACCCATATCGCGTAATTTTGAGCCCGACAGTTAATTCCTAAAAATTACGCGATATAGGCGGTTTCTAAAGTACACGTGTCAGCCAGGGACCTATATCGCGTTTTTTTGGAGAAAATCTAAAACCGCCCCAAAGCAGCGCGACACCAGTGGTTTTTATTGCCGAAACCACTTTCCCTATTTACACTGCATTGTCCCATGTGTAATCTCCGCCGTTGATCTCTGAGATCTAACAGATCACGTTCAATCTCGCCTTTTAATTCATCGTCCTACACACATCCTCCAAGGGACTTCCTAAGCAAATCCCCGCCGTTGATCTCTTTAGCCGATCTAATCCGCCGGCCCAGGATCGTTCAGAAACCCCAAATTTCATTTTGACCTTTTGTTAACTTCGCCAAAGGTTTTCACCCTTTTCCTTTGCATTTTCTCCCATTTCCCTATAATGTAGCCCCTCAACATTATATTTCCCCGATCGATTTCGACTGTTGATTTTTGCAGATCGACGGCCCCGTCTTAATCTCCCCACCGTTTATCCAACCGCCTCCCATCTGACCACGCGAGAAATCCTCGCCGTTGGATGCTTTCATCCAACGACTGCGATCTAACCTAAAACCTGCAAAGCAGTCTGAACCCTTCCCCGCAGGATTTTTTCTAATTTTTCTTTGTTGTGCAGGTTTTAATGGTTTTATCAAAAGTTTTAAAAGAAAATTGAAGGTCGGGGATGACGATCCCCCAAGCCTTCATGCGTAAAGGAGATCATTCTGCAGGTTTTCCCATCAAAGTTTACCGGTGCCTCATGAACACTGGCGACATTATAAGAGCCCTCTGTATGCCTGCACATCAACAAGACACAGTAAAACTTAATCAAGCAAAGAGTATCAGTGTTAAAGGATCTAGTCACAGCAGAGATGAAGAATTGAAGATTGTTTACGCAGTTTTGAGGGATTACAGCCTAAATCGACTTTCTAAAAACCTAATCCACTCAATTAAACATAGGTTGAAAAATAGAAGACAAAAATTAGGTCTAATTAAGCCTAACACACAGAATTAAAACAAATTAACAGTGTTTAAAGAAAAACAATAATATCTATCAGTCTGAGAAGCCTCCACTACCACATCAGAGACTAATTGAATCATCTCCAGCTACCAAAAGCCACCTGCAGCCTCAAAGCATTCAAAGGAGGCCTAATTATTGCCAGAACAGAAGATATCCACCTCAAGACAGCTGAACAGTTAATTCAACCAAAGGAACTTATTGTAAACTGTTAGTAGAGTTATTACAAAGATAACAAAGAGCCTTAAAGTCAACAAAATATTCCCAGCAAGCTTAATACTTAATGTAAACCGATTAATACAAAGGAAATATCATAAAGTTTCTCCATTGAGCCCCTCAAAGGCCGAGAAGCATTAAACTGTATTAATTGAACCTAGAAGATCTTTTATCCCATCCCACCTCCTCATTTCTTCTATAAATACTTCTGTAGAAGATGAGATAATGTTGGTCACTGCATATCTGTAGCTTGTAAATAGTTTTCTGAAGCTCCTGTAAGCTCTGTTTGTAATTGAAGATACCTAAGTTGAGATGAGAAGTTTGAAGCTGTAGAGAACCACTGGACTTGATGAATGTAACTGGTTTGAAGCATCGATACCAGCTGATTTATGGGATCCTGGTCTATGTCAACAGTGATATTTTTTCTTATTGTAAATTGTTATTTTATTTCTATTTCCATTCTGTCCATCTTCTCTGATAAAGAACAACAATTATAGAGTTAGGATTCACTGTCAAAGGTACCCTGCTCTTACTGATAAGCTTTATCTACATGTTTTCTTCCAATTGTGTTGTTTAAGAATGATTTAATATAGTCCAAGTAGTTAAGGAACGCTGGCGTTCCCTCGTCCTACTGTCTAAACTTTAAACATTGTTCTCGAATGTTATTTTCAGTTTTTGCCAAGTAAATTTGAACTAGGGAAGTCTATGGTGAGCCCTGTCCTCTAGTTTTATCTCCAAAGGTTGTTTGAAAGTTTCCCTAAGAGTATGTTGAAAGCAGGCTAGGTTCAAAGTCCTTACTTGATCTTAGACTATTCTTTGTTATCTTATGTGTTGTCTTGATAAGTTTGCCAAGAAAAGCAGAACTTGGGAAGTCTATGGTGAGCCCTGTCCTCTAGTTTCTTCTCCAACAGTTACATTGAAAAGTTTCTCTTAGAATATGCTGAAAGCAAGATAGGTTCGAAGTCCTTACTTGATCTTAAGCTATTTTTTTTTGTGTTTTAAATGTTTTCTATTGAAAGTGCATCAAAAGCAAGCTAGTTTCAGAGTACTTACCTGATCTTAGATTACTTTTATGTCTTTCTTAAGTGTATGCCAAAAACAGGATAGTTTCAAAGTACTTATTTGATCTTAGGCTGCTCTTTGTTCTTCATTTGTTTGTTTCCCCTTCTTATTGTTTCATTCCATTCCATAAAATCAACTTTAAAGAGATTCTTAGACATAGATGACTTGCCCCATGGACCACTCTTGAACCTTGTTGTTTCAATTAAATCCTACTATGACTCCATAGCCCAATGGATTGAAGCTGTTTCTTGCCTATCTTCTTAGCTGAATCAATTTTTCACTTTCATTCACCTTCATCCTTCATTTAGACTTCCTTCACCTTCACATATCTTTGCCCAACCAAAACAAACAAAAACCTTGCTCTTCATAACTAGCCTAATATCACATTTAAAAAGCCTTAAAGATAAATTAATCTTTGCACTTATAGAGAGATCCCTCTCTGGATTCAGGAGGGCTAGATCCTAGAATCCCAAAGTGGTTCTGATGTCCTCTCCGCAATTTTAGTCTGACCAATCTGCTGAAATTACGGAGTGATAACAATCCACATGAACTTAAATAAAAACAATGGAAAGAACTCATATAGATATATTTGACATCAAATAGAAGATTTCTTATCCTAAAGCAATCAAGTAACTCTTTTGTTAATATGAGATAGCTGCATACTAACATAACTTGAAACAAGCATGAAGGAAATAATAGCATGAGGAAATAAATAGAAGCATAACAAAAAGTCAAGAATATACCACATATGCAAGGAGAAGAACACCATCGAAAGTCACCCCAAAGACTTTTGTATTATATTGCAAGTACGTGTACAATCCAGCAGCGTGTTCTCAAGCCCAATAGCTCGTATTACATGATTATGTACAATAACCCATGGCTTTGTTATATAGAGTTGGGAGCAAATCCCAAGGACGAATGCATGTGAGAACTGAACTTGGATCAAATCCCAAGGAAATATAAGCCAAGTTCGATGTGGAGAAGACTTAGACACCTAGAGAAAAATCGAATTTCTTTTGTGCACACTAAGGGAAATTGAATTCACCATATAATCCAATGAACTCATCCATAAGCCAAACAAAGTCTCGTGCTACTCTAAGTGCACCACTGCAAACTCGAGCCAACTGAAATCGTACCTGTAGATGACCCCAGTGATCTTCTACATAGGCCCCTGAGAATTGCGTTTTTCCTCTGAGTGACTGCGCAGTCTAGGCTCAAGAAATAGCGTAAATCTTCTGAGTGAAGTGCTGAGTGCTGCTACACTCAAGATAGCTTGTGAGAAGAGGTCCTCACACTTGGTCTTCAGTGAACTGATCTTGTAGAATATTCCTTTTATACTCAACTGACTTTAATAAATTCGATTTTCCTTTTGTGTAACTGCCACTTTATCTATGGGAAATTCGATTTTGATAAAAAAATTTGAATTAATGATGCAGTGTGCTCATTCATCCTCCACATGTCTGTTGACTCAACTCTTTGACTTACTATAATTTCCAAGTCATTTCCACGTCATTTTGTCACATGGAATAATTTATTTCTCTCTATTTTATTTAATTCTAGCCTAATTAAATGCCGCAATTTCCAATGAACTTAGGAAATGTGGGTTTTGATGGTCCAAAACACATTAGTAACCCCTCAAAGTGTGTCATAGTAGAGATTTGAGGTTGAGAGTTGCAATTTTGATTATTCATACCCCATAAAAATTCTCTAGACAACACTTATTACAATCCAATTACAATTTTTATTGCAAATTTTGTTCTGCGAAAAATCTAAAAATTAAAAAATCACTACCTAGACCTAACCAAATTCCATGAATTTTTTTGTGTGATCTAGTATGGTAATATACTTTGACTCTAGACACTAGGATTCACCCAAGGCCTCACCATCAAACGTACTCCGGCTTTGGGGTAAAATTGGAGGAAATAACTCAATTAATTATTAATTCCTATTAGGAAGTTGATAATTGACCGAGTGAAAAAAATCTCCCAGAGTAATACTCACTTGTTGGCAAGGTCACAAGCTACCTAGGCCTATTACAGACTCAATACTGACTCGAACTCATCATTACTAGCATCACTTATTACAATTCCCTGTAGGGCGTGGAATCTGGGTACAAGAGAAAGACGATGAGAAGTAGAAGTAGAGTTAAAAACCTCTGTTGAACTGATGATATATGATGGTACAAATGTCTTCTGGTTTATCCTTGGGCTTGGAGTCTTCACATTATCATCAGGTGCCACTCTAGTGGTCAACACCTCCTACCAGTTAGAGACCACTATGACTGCAAGATACTTTGCAAGCTGCTGAACAACATGCTTCACCAAGAGGAACGTTCAGGGAAAGTAAGAAGCCAAGTTGCTTTCAAGGGTACGTTGTTGCCATGAGCAACATCATTCAGGAAAAACCATGCACCTTTGAAGATGCTGCAAAGGAACAAGTCTGGAAAGATGCCATGACTGAAGAATAGGAGTCCATCATCCAAAATGATGTCTGGGAAGTGGTTCCTAGACCTTAAGGTAAATCTGTTGTCACTTCCAAATGGTTGTTTAAGATTAAACATGGTGCAGATGGTAGTATTGAAAAATATAAGGCTAGATTTGTAGGTAGAGGATTCTCTCAGAAAGAGGGAATAGATTATGATGATATTTTTGCACCTATAGCTCAATATACTACTATTCGATCTGTTGTTGCCTTAAATGTTAACCAGGGATGGACTCTTCACCAAATGGACGTGAAAACTGATTTATTGCATGGCTTCCTCAAAGAAGAGGTATTTGTGGAACAACCATAAGGCTTTGAAGAGCATGACAGGGAAACTCATGTATGTAAATTGAAGAAGGTCTTATATGGGTTGAAGCAAGCTCCAAGAGCTTGGTATGCTCTCATTGATAGCTACCTGATAAAATTTGGTTTCACAAGAAGCAGTGCAGACCCAAACCTCTACTTCAAGACTATCCAAGGTATACCTTTGATTTTGGATTGTATGTTGATGATTTATTCTTGACAGGAGGAGAACCTCTTATCCTCCAGTGTAGGAGGGAGTTAGCTTCTGAATTTGAAATGAAAGACCTTGGTTTGATGCATTACTTTCTAGGTCTAGAGGTCTAGCAAAGACCTGGTGAAATTTATCTTTCTCAAGGCAAATATGTTGTTAAGATTCTTGAAGCATTTGCTATGGTAGAATGTAAGTCCATGCATACTCCTATGGAAATGAACTTTAAGAAATTACGTGGCAAAGTTGCAAGACCTGGTCTAACAAATCCCACAGAGTATAGACAACTCATTGGTGCTTTGATATTTTTGGTAAACACTGGGCTTGATATATGATTTGCTGTAAACACTTTAAGTCAGCATATTATTGATCCATTTCATGCCCACTAGATTGAATCAAAACATGTAATCAAATACTTGCATGGAATTATAAATCTAGGATTGAAATATACTGCTAAAAATGTAAGACTTCATGGATATACTGAAGCTGATTGGGCAGGTAATTCTGCTGATAGAAAGGGCACTTCTGGGTACTGCTTTAACTTGGGATCTTCCATGATCTCTTGGATGAGTAGAAAGCAGTGGTCTGTTGCAATAAGTATAGTTGAAGCTCAGTACATTGTTGCTAGCATGGCTAGCTGTGAGGTAGTTTGGATGAGAAAGCTTTTTGGGGAACTATTTGAGTAAGATCTAGACAAAACAGTTATATATTGTGACAATAAGAGCGAGATTCTTCTTGCAAAAAATCGTGTGTTTCATGACAACTTCAAGCATATTGAGATCAAGTATCACTATATCCAGGATATGGTGCAAAGAGGAGCAGTGAGGCTCCATCACATCTCCACTGATGATTAGATCACTGACATTCTTACCAAGCCTTTACCGAAATAGAAGTTCTTGGTTTTTAGAGAGCAACTTGGACTTATGGACGTGACCCTTTTGGGAGGTGGTCACAACTAATCGAGAATACTGAACTGCCTTTCCCCCCTGTCAGAGCTCATAGGATTAGGGAATGATGCCAAAAAGCTCCTGAGGATGAGAGACCTTTTGTGTAGTGTGTGCCCTAAGAGTAGGCCTCAGTATGCATCCGACCCACAGTCTGGGATGTGGGAAGAGCCACCTATCTGGGCAATAGGTGTAGTGAGACTTGTTTGTGTGACTTGTCTAGGATGCAGTGTTCCACCACTTGACACTTGGTTGTGTTTGACTCTTGTTTGTGTGACTTGTTTTAGTCTTGCCTATGTGATGCTTCTGTTATATCACCTAATTCTTTTAGATGAAAATTGGTTGAGCATAATCCTTGTCTATGTGACATGTGATTGTTCTTTCCTTTCCAAATTTGTGTCAAGTGGGTGATTCTTCTTTAGATTGTGACTGCATTGTTACAAATGTTATAGAGCAGAGTTGAACTAAGATGAATGGAAGATATAAGAGGGAACAAAGATCTTTGATGCAGAAAGAAATTCCTCCCACGCTGAGAGGAAGTGTTAAAATTTGACAGCTTAGGGATGAATTTCTCTTAGAAGAAATCATACCTTTCAGTTCTGTTTGAAGTTTGAACCACCTATAATAAAATTTCATTTCTAACAATTCTAATATGACTTTCCAAAAATAGTAAGTCATGTCTCAATTTAAAAGTGACTTTCCAAAAATAGAAAGTCATGTCTAAATGATCAAGGATGATCTCGACATATGGAATCCACTTTAAAATCAAATGAATCATGATTATACAAGTCAAGAATTAATATTTTAATCCTTACGAGTATTATTATTACTATGATACTATTATTTATAAAATAGTCAAAAGTCATTCACCTTTAATGGATTAATAAAACCAAATTCTCTCATGAAAGAAGTAAATTCTTTACATAGAACTTTCAAGTTTCCACAAAGAATTTTTAAATTTCTGCATAGAACTTTCTGATTTTAACAATTATGCATACACTCTCCCCACAAATTTCTCTTTGCATTTCCCCGCTAACTACTCCGTCGACTCCTAGCAAGGCTTGGATAATAAAAAATCCCAATGTATCCATACTGTTCGATGTCCGAACATCTGGTTGGGGATAATCATTTAATTCCTTGCTCATGTCTATTGCATGTGGGAGCGCAACTTCCCCGAGGCAACACATGTCGTCGTTGTACCACCCCCATCAGGGAGACTGTTATCATCTCGAATTAATCGAGAGATAGTAGCCTTTTCTTCTGGACTCAAATGAGCTCAGGGGTGATTGCCAACGATACACCATTTCTTGGTGACTTGCACTAGTGCCCCAATTGGCCAGCCAATGTGCCACATTGTTCCTTTCTCTTAACGTGTGCGATGTGATAACATATGGAAAATTGTCAATAAGCTCTCTGATCTGAGATGCCTGGGCTTCTAAATTCCAACTCCTTATTATTTTAGATGGTGGAGAATCATCAATAAGATTTTGGACCATATTGATGACTAAACTAGAGTCTCTTGAAATTTGGATCGGGTAGACATCCAACTTCTGAGCCAAGATGTGTCCCTTTTCAAGACCATTGAGATCCACTACATTATTAGTCGCTTATCCACAATATCCTGCAAAGATTCATGGATTACCCCCTGATTATCTTAAACTTCCTCTGTATCTTGTCGGGCCAAGATTCCCTTTGAAGGCCTCATCGAAACCAATTTTAACAAAGCCTTCTGGAGGTGGAAGAAAAATGGATGGGGATTTAACATGAAAGTTATGCTTGAGAAGGGGTGGAGAAGACACCATAGCCTGAGACAAATTAAGAGAATAGATAATCTTAGATTCAACCAAATCTTCTTTCCAGTCTTTATCTGCCCAACTTTCTGCCAAAATGGTTTCACAAATATTTTCTTTATTTGTTTGCCAGATGTTTTGTGTTGATGGCTCTTGGTTTTTGAAAATATTTTTGTTCCTTCCTTTCCATATGTTCCATAAGAGAAGACCCAACACGAGAACCCAGACCCTATTGGATATGGGGTTTTTGAACAAGGTCGACCTCCATTGATCTATAGTAGTGGTCAGGTTGTTCTTGGAGCGATCTGTATGACCAATTGTATTTTTCACTTCTAACCATAAGGATTCTATCACTGGACATGAGTTCAACAAGTGTCCAGTTGTTTTTACACTCATTTTGCAAATTGGGCATCGAGAGGGTCCCACGTACCCTATTTTGAGTAAGCAGTCCCATGTTAAAATTTGTTTATGTTCAGATAACCTGTGTGGGCTCAATGGTTAAGAACTTGTGATTTATTTTGGGAGGTCACAAGTTCAAAACTGACAGGGGGTAGGGTTGTTTATTGCCCGTCATGACCAAGCTAGAGGGATAGACGCCCCTAATGCTGGACGCCTCAGTCCTTGCGAAAATCATGAGTTTTTAGTATATGTGGCTTACAGGTTGCTACATATACATGGGGAAGTTGCTATTCCTTGTCTAAAAAAAAATTGTTTATGTTCGACTAACCATAGAAAATGAGAGACTTTAGACCAGAGTTTCCATCCCCATACTTTTTCCCAGATACTCTCACGCGTCAGGATATTAAAGTTTTCTTTAATGTGTTATGCTCCTTGGACTAAGAAGGTTCCAGACACCCTGTATCCCCATATAAGTTTATCCAGAGCAGAGGAGTTTGGGATGCGTCTCTCCTGCAATGCTTGTTGAAAAACGACCCAATTTTCAGGAATTTCATGCAGTTTCCAATCTTCTTCTGATTTCCATATTCTCCATCCATTCTGAGCATTGCTTCCCTTCTAGTAATCTTCCAGTATTTATGGATTGATGATGTAGGGTTGCCTTAATCCCCAACATATTGTTATTCCTATCCAAACGAGGCAATTGTTGCCATGACTCCTCCCAGAAGTAAGCAGATGTCGCGCTGTGGATTTCCCAAAAGAAATGTTCTTTGATAAGGTATCTATTCTGCCGCGCTAGATTCCATAGCGATGACCCAGTGGGAAAATTATTTGTGCATAAAAGCTCCAACGGATACCTGCCCCATCCATATTTACGAGTCCATTTGCATTTCCACTGCTCGTTTCCACCTTGAATCCACCACCACCGTATTTTGGCCCTCATGATGTTATTAAGCAGCTTAGGGTCTCTCAGCCCTAACCCACTGCTTCATTTTTGGAGGCAAAGCTTATCCCATGCCACAAATGCCCATTTCCTGTCCAAGTTAGCACCCTGGCACAGGGATTTGCAGAAAATGGAAACAATCTCTTGATATATGCTCTTGGGGGTCGGGAGTACCGACAATTGGTAAATATGGATTTCGTGTAGTACTTCTTTGAGGAGAGTTGCCTTGCTAGCCAAGTTAAGCACCCAAAATGTCCCGTTGGATAGTTTTTTCATGAGCTTGCTACAAATCTCCCTCCAACACACGGTTCTTAAGGATTGGCCACAAGGGGACCCCCAAATACTTTGAGGGGAGCGTATCTATAGAGAATCCTAAAATCTGAGCCAAGTGGCATTGAATTTGTTTAGGAGTATTGAAAAAATATAAATTGGATTTCTCTTTATTAATAATCATACCCAAGGCTGCTTGAAAATCTTCCAAGATGCCATCTAGAGCAATTGCTTCACGGACTGTTGGTTCTCCATATGACATGTTATCATCAACAAACCACTGGTGAGTCATGACAATCCTCGCACCCGACACTTTAAACCTTTGATTTGACCGTCATGAGCTGCACCACTGATGAGGTGGCCCAAACCTTTAGCGGCTATGATGAACTAAGAAGGGGAGATTGGGTCTCCCTGCCTCATCCCTCGAGAAGAGCGGAAAGTATTGGTATTAGAACCATTTAGGATAATTGAGAAGAAAGGAGTGGAGATCATGATTTTAATCCAAGATGATCCAATCCATAGCAAAACCGAAAGCCTTCAAAACTTCAAAGAGAAACTTCGAGCGCAAGCGATCATAGGCCTTTTATAGATCGATCTTGCCTAGCATGCCGATTGCTTACTGCTCTTAAGCGAGTGAATGATCTCATTGGCGAACACTATTCCATCAAGAATTTATCAGCCCTCAATAAAGCCAAATTGTTCCAGACCGATAATGTAGAGCAAAATGGTTTTCAATCTACGAGAAAGGATTGTAGAAAGAATCTTATGGATCACATTATAGAGGGCTATAGGATGGTACCCACTGGGATCACAGGCAACATTTGATTTCAGAATTAAAGTAATGAAAGTTGCGTTCGAACCTGACCAGGTTTGTTTCTGTTTTCGGGATTCTTCCACTAGATCCACAATCTTCATGCCCAAGAAGCACCAACAAGCCTTGAATAACTCAAAAGTGAATCCATCAGGGCTTGGAGACTTATTGGCGCACATATATTTCACTACAACTTCAGTCTCCTCTGTAGAAATTTCTCATTAAGGTTGTATTTTGCTCCTCTGTTACCAATCAGGGAATGAACCTTGTAATCTGCTCTATATCCTTTGATCTATCTTGCTCACCCGCAACCATTGAATCCTTGAATTTTTCCTCCATAATACCTCTCACTGTTGATGTCGCTCCTCGATTTCCTTCATCAATCTCCCTTCTTCAGTTAGGGCTTCTTTTCTATTGTCCTTGATAATCTAGTTATGGACTAATTCCATGCGTCCTTCTAGGGTTTTTTTTTTTTTGTGAAGATGTTACCAAACACTTCTAAGTTTCAGGTTTTGATTCTAAGCTTTAAAGCCTTGAGTTTTCACTAGAAGGTTTACATCTTCGTCCCTTCTTGCACCTCTATTCCCTGCCACCATTGTTCCATTTTATCAATGAAATATGGATGTCTAAGCCAAAATCTTTCAAATTTGAAATGCCCGATTTTTGGAGGAAGTTTGAGGTCGATGTCTAGGCAGATCGACCAATGATCTGACCACATCGATGGGAGGATGGTTGCGTCCATATACATATCTATAAGAAACAATTCCTCGGATATAAGGAATCTGTCTAGCCGACATGCGACTTGATGCTGTCCTCCCCGCCTTTTATTCCATGTGTGTATTCCATTTCTTGTGGGCACATATGTCAATTTCATTTGTTTAATTAAATCATTAAACTGATTTGAGATTCGATCCAACCTCCCAACTCCACCTCTCTTCTCCTCGAGATTGCAGAGCATATTAAAATCACCCCCTATGATCCAAATTTCAGTCGGTAGGGAGGATTTGAGAGGGTGTAGCTCTTTGAGGAATTGTACCTTTGCTTGGGGAGTCAAGGATCCATAAACTGTCGTTAGACTAGACCATCCTTTTGCTTCGATACTCCTAAATCTGCCTGAGAGGCTATGGGGGCGCCCACCCAGTCTTTGAAGGTAACCTAGTTAGGGTCCCACATAATGGTGATCCCTCCCGCCATGCCTTTTGCGTCTAGGATCATCACTTCATTGCCTCTCCAACATCTTTGAAGCACCTCCTAACTTTTCCCATCTGTCATTTTTGTCTCCTGAAGGAGCACAATGTCCAACGTTATCTTATTAATTTTGTCTTTCAGAGATCAAAGCCTACCCTTGTTGTTTAAGCCCCGTATATTCCATGAAAGTATTTTCATTGAGTAAGGTGTAGGGTTCTGGGGATGTAATCTATCTATTGTCCCATTTGCCCCGAGTTAAGAAATAATTCCCCTGCTTCCTGAATGGATTCCTTTGTGGTTTTTCTCCCCTTCTTCCCTTTTTTAGTAGTGGGTTGGTCCACTAGTGTGTATTATTGGGGTCCTCCTCCTTTGCCTGAATTCTGAAATCTGGTGTCTCCTTATGGTTTTTCTAAGCGGGCGCACCATTGACTAAAAAGATTTCGTAAGTGAATTAGCTTATTGGAAGGAATGTCTTTTACATCTACTTTTACCCAAACTCTGAAAAATTCGAACATTGTTTTTTCATCAACTCCTAGTTGATTGTTCCTTTCTTTTGCTTCCAAAACTTTGTTGGTCTGTATGAGAACCTCCTTGAGTTTCTGATCTTCCTCCAAGTCGTCATGTGTCTTCCTCTTTGGCATGGGTGTTTCCTTGCTTTTATTCGTCTACTTGTCTGCATCCATGATTTGTATTGCCAATGGACCTAGTTGGTTTTCACGCTCTCCCTGCTTTTCTAGGTCTCCTAGAATGGTGAAAGGATTTTTTTTCACCGATTTATGGGTTTTAGACGACGATGGCCAAAAAACAGACATTCCACAAGGAGCTTGGACAGGGCAGTTCTCAGATTGAGGATGTTGGTTTCGAGAATTGTAGCCATGCCTTGCACCCACTGGCTGGAAATCGCCATCATCCCTGGTAGTCACATTTTGTTGTTCTTTTGCTACTATGAGCGAACAATCTTTGAATAGATGGTCGTATTCATGATACCAACGACGTTTAAAGGGCACGTGTTCGTAGTCAAGCGACTATGTCTAAACTGAGTCATGGTACCCCAGATCGATCGATTCGGGTAAACGCTGAGACATGTTCATATGAACGTAGATATGCACGTATGCTGCATGCCTTCTTCGTTTTGTGATTTCTTAGATCTTCACAAAGTCCCCAATTGCATTTCGTATACCTTCCAAGATGTCTGGCTCCCAGAAATCTTTAGGCAAGGAGAAGAGACAGACCCAAACCGAGGCAACCATGAACTGTTCTTTTTCTGGATTATAGCACTCTTCCCAGGATTTGATAAATAACACTGCATTGTTCAATAAATAAGGGCCATTTTCGAATACTTTTTTTAGGTTTTCCAGATCTATAAAGATCGTTGTGAAGAAACCTTTTTCTCATAGTCGTAGCTCCATTGGCCTTTTTGGATTCCATTTGTCTTGGATCGATTAGACAATCTCTTGCTCCTTTGGCCATATTCCCATAAATTTACAGATCAAGACATGACTTGTTAAACACAATGTTGAACACACACATGGTGTATGAGGAAGAATAAACACACACACAAGAGACTCAACACACAATGAAGGATAAGCGTGTAGCTTTCTTATTTTTCCATTATACATGATGTACATTTATAGTACAATGGTGTGACTCTTAGTTTCACATTCCAAGGTCACTTGGATTCCATTGTGACTTTTCGCATTCCACACCTACCCATGGAAGATTAGGTGTTCCAACATCCCCCCTTAATCTGAAGGGGTATGTGTGAGTCCAAGAAGAGAGTTGCAATACAAATCTGCAAAGTATACATGGTAGCACTTGGGATGAATCAACTCTCTGAAATGTTGGAAAAAAGAGGTGGTTTAAGGATGACCCTGTGCAGAGCATAAAAACTTGTTACCGGTTCTTGGAACTCTTCAAAGGCGGCAAGAAGCTAAGCACGCAGGAAAATTGTCTCATATAAAAGAGACCTTCCAACCTAAAAGAAGGGAGGTCTACTACCGTGATGGTTTCGGATTACAACAACTGCGGAATGCTTGAAGCATTTCACGGAACTCAACAAAGTACAGCAAGAAGTTGAGGAAGCACGCACAGAGAAGTGTCCCTCATATATGAAAGGGAGACCTTCAACCTAAAAGAAGGGAGGTCTACTACCTATGATGGTTTTAGGTTATCCATCAACCAAAGATGATGGTTTGAGGTTGTCCACCAACCAACGGCACGCTTATGGGCATCCGTGTCTCTGGCTACATCTTTGAATCTGGAATGACGAATTGTGGCTCGAGCTCGCTTGAATTGTTGTGTCTCTGGCTACAAATCTAAACATGAAATGAGATATTGTGGCTCAGGCTCGCTTGATTTGACGTTGAAGCTTGTACATGACCACCATTTTCCCCCTGTCAGGGACAAGGTGAGATGATGGAGAAAATTCAACTGCAAGTTTTCTCAATATTCGTGAACAAGTTCTGACATGTGTCTTAAACATCTTCTTGGCTGTTGATGCCCATTGCCAAGAAGCAATCCATCCAAGATGAATCTTTGATCTTACAGGAGGCTTGTTTCTGAAGCATCTGTCTGAAGAATGGGTGTGCCGACCACAGTGCTTGCATGGATGAAGATCAAAACAATGATCTTTCATATGGCCAACTCGATCACAGTGTTGGCATTTCTCAATCTGATGTTGTTGTTGTGGAGCAGGATCTGGAACAGCTGCAGGTGAACTGTCATACAAGAATCCGGCACTCTGAAATATGATGGGCTTGGTGTAGTCTGGAATATGAAAGGACACATCCTTGTCATATCCAAGACCAGTTCTGTGCTTGTTGTGGACAAGCTCTTCCCAAGGTCTGATGATGGGCTTGAGAAGTGCAGGCTGAACTGCTACATCTGCATGTACATCTGCTCTAGTACAAGGAACTGAGTGTGAATCATCTACCATTAGGGGAATTTTGAGGTCTAAAATGGGCCTCCTAAGAAAAATGTACAACAAAAATAAACTTTATAACAACCAATAGGATTCAAGATGATGATGTCAACCATGGGGGATGGTTTACCATTTTTTAAATAAAAGGGTAAAAATAGTAAAAAATAATAAAATAATAAAACTACTTTTTCAACTCGTATTTTCAACTTATCTCCCAAAATTTTTACTCAAATTTCGAGTGGGAGTACTCGTTGGATGCGAAATTTAATTCCTCATCCAAGGAGTACCCATGTTGCATACTTTCGATGAACCTTGCTACATGAAAAATGAGAAATACATAAAAAAAACGTGATTACAATCACGTTTTTCATGTATTTCTCATTTTTCGTGTAGTAGGATCCATCGAAAGTATGCAACATGGGTACTCCTTGGATGAGGAATTAAATTTCGCATCCAACGAGTACTCCCGCTCGAAATTTGGGTAAAAACTTTGGGAGATAAGTTGAAAATATGAATTGAAAAAGTAGTTTTTTCATTTTTCCTTCTAAAATTTGATGATGTCATCAAATCTTATTTGATTCTTTCCACTATTATTTTATAATTTCCTTAGGAGGCCCATTTTAGACCTCAAAATTCCCCTAATGAACTTTATCTTATTTCTTCTGATGAGAGTCCTTCACAATCTTCTGAACAGAAACAGGTTCAGAATGATGACTCTTTTGCTGAAGTTCATCTTGTTGGAGCTGAGATTCCAATTGCAAAAACTCAATCTTTTCTTGTGCATCTAGCAAACAATTTTGAATGTTACAAAGAGCATGCTTGCTCATTCTTATCATATCATCAACATTTGAATGAATGAGGTTATTCAACAACACTAATGCCTCATTGATTTTAGCCATTTTCAACAACTTAGGCTCAAAATAAATGAAAGGGTGTCGGCTTCAACCGAAAATGCACCCGTTTACAATGTGATTCAATCTTCTTTTCAAAAATTACAAATGACTCAAAAGAATTTCCAACTATGGAAATCTCAAAGTACAAAATCTGCTGATTGCAACTATGAAGAAGCAATACAATGTCAATTCAATACAATATTCAGCAAAAATGTTTGTTTGAATGTGCAGCAAAAATGTGCAAGAAGCCTTTGAGATAGCTGAATTCTCTTCAAAGAGTTGTTTTGCACCAATAACAACTCGTCTTCAAATGTCAATTTCTTCAAAAAATCACCCTTATGCCACAAATCACACAATGTCAAATCTGCAATTTTCTCTATGTGTACTGTCCATTCACTGATATGTCATTTCCTTCATTTCTGCTGTTTATATTCTCTCTTTCCTCTCTCTCTCTACTGTTTTTTTTTTTTTTTTAATTAATTAAAAAAATGGGAAAATGAATGATAATAGAAATGGGAGGGAATTTAATAAATTAAAAAGGGGAGGGTGGTGAAAAGACTAAGGGAAATATTATTAAATTTTTTTTTTATAGAAAAATGGGAATTATTTAAAATGGAGTTTAATTAAAAGAGATTAATAATTAAAAATGGAGGAGGGAATTTTAAAAAATTTTGGGAGGGGATGGAGGTATTATATGAGAGGGGAGGGGGGGTATTAAAATAAACTTAAAAAAAAACAAATTTAAAAGAGGGATGGGGCTGCCGTGGAGCGATAAGGCGTAAGGGTGTAGCGTTTTGGGTAGAGGGTAACGGGGTGAGGGAGCTCGAGTAGGATGCGAGCGTAGAGCAGTGAGAGGGCCGGAAGGGCGGGTTGGGGATGCAGTGAGGGGTTGAGAGTTGCAGGGTTGGAGGTGGGCCGGAAGGCCGTGGGGAGGGCGGGCGTTTGGAGCGCGAGAGGGGTGTGGAAAGGGGAGGCATAGGAGTTGAGGGAGCGTTGCTTAGGGGGTGGGATAGATGCAGAGCCGATGGAGGTATGGTGTGGGCTGCGTAAGGCAGGTAGGTAAGGAGGGGAGGGGCCGAACAACGACTGAGTGTGAGGGCGTAGTGGGTAGGGAGAGTCGCGGGTGGAGTGATAAGGGATGTGCGTTGGGTAATGTGATAGGTAGGTGCCGTGGGGTGATGTATTGCTGTGAGTGCATATAGCTGTGGGTAGAGCGATGAGAGCAGGGTTAGGGGAGGCCGTGGGCCTGTGCAGTGGGAGCGATTGATGAGGCTGTGAGGGCCGAGTTCAATAATAATTTTTTTTTTTTTTTTTTTTTTTTAAATTTTTTTAAATTATTTATTTATTTTTTTAAAAACAGCAGAGAGGAGAGGAGTAAGAAATCGACTTTTAGAATAGCAGCAATTTTTTTTTTTTTTCCAAATATAGAGCAGAATTTTGTAGATTTGGAGGAAAAATTAATTTTCTCAGCAGCAGAGAATGAGAATGCATAATTTTGCAGAATATTTCAGCAGTAAAATCCAGAAATTTGCAGAGATTTTTCAATGAAAAACTCAGAAATTTTCCATAAATCCACTTTGAACAATTTTCCAGCAGCTTTTCAATGCAGAAATTAAGAGTACTCAGAAATCTTTTCCAGTGAAAAAACAAAAATTTCTTCAGAAACCAACTTTAAACAATTTTTCCAACAGCTCTCCAAAATGCAGAATTTAATGGGCAGAAATTGCAGGAAGAAATCAACCTTCAGATGTGCAGTGCTGCTCTTCTTCAAAACAAATTTTGAATGCTGCCAATTTCTGAATGCGGCAAAATGTCTGCTGCAGAAACTCTGAGTGCTGCAAAAATGCCAAGAATTTTTGCAGATATGCACAGGCCATAAACACAAATGGCTCACTCAAGGTTGAGTTGGTTATGAACTTCTCAGCTCTGATACCATGTTAAACACCATGTTGAACACACACATGGTGTATGAGGAAGAATAAACACACACACAAGAGACTCAACACACAATGAAGGATAAGCGTGTAGCTTTCTTATTTTTCCATTATACATGATGTACATTTATAGTACAATGGTGTGACTCTTGGTTTCATATTCCAAGGTCACTTGGACTCCATTGTGACTTTTCGCATTCCACACCTATCCATGTAGGATTAGGTGTTCCAACATGACCTTTCATAAATTAGCGGGTTTTCTCCTAACGATTGTTGGGAATCACAAATTTCAGATTTTTGGCGGCTTTTTGTAAACATCGAACTCTCCCTCTAGCTTGCTATTGAACCCCCATTACTGGAGACTCCGTGGCAACACCTTGACCGACTCAATACCCATTCGCTCCAGTTGTAGCTGTCTTCGATCCACCAAATGTGTTCCGATACAAGGAGGGCCCTTCCCCTCCGAAGGGCCCCACTCATAAGGAGCCCACACTTGACAACCTACAGATGCTGAGGAGCTGTCGCTGCCGCTTATATACGCCGCCTCACAGGCTGGATTGGGTAAGCGCCTGCTTCACTCACCTATAGAACCCTAACACCAACCTGTTATCCTCCTGTATTCAAAAGTATCACTAGGTGACTATGGATTTTCCACAATCTGTTGAAAATAACATTCCTTGACTATCAACTATTTCCAGAAATCTCACTGCCTTCATTATCTTTGTTTTACCTATCTACTATCTCTCATGTTGCCTCTCTCAAAATACCCTCATGATCTTGAAATCCCATGTCTTTTTCCTAAAACCCTCATTCTCACGTCTTTTCCCCTACCCAAAGACTCACTTTCATTTCTAAAAAACCCCATTCACCCCAACCTTTTCATTCATTTCCTTTACTTTCTCAAAATAATGTAAAAAATCCTTTTTACATTGTTTTAAGACCAAAGTTTTATTTTTATTCGGGACCCATCTTTTAATTAAACCCTATGTTAAATTAAAAAGCTTGACCCCTTTTTTATTATGCCCCACCTCCTTTTTTATTAAAACCTGTGTTTTAAAAACCCACAAACCCTTTATATACTTTAGAGTCCTGCTTTAAAGTTTTAACCCTCCCGCACTTCATTGACCCTCTCATATAACCCTGCCCTCCTCTTTACAATAAGCACCTCCGCCTATTTATTAACCCCTGGCCCGCATTATAAAAAGCCCCACATAAACACTAGTGCCCTTGCTTTATCCTAAACCCCGCTATCATATGACTCGAACCCCACCATACATTCAAGCCCTTCGCCACGTATCCTTATGGGCCCCACGTTATTATAACTTGCTGCTTCATCATTTCCTTGACCACCGTTGGATCAATCCCTCGCGATCCAACGACCCATGTCGCATATCGCACATATAGCAGCGCGGGGGTGAACAAACCCAAAACGCGCAAAATGGGCGGTATCCTCGCCCGTACCTCATGCCACGCGTCGCCCGTTCTATGTCATCGCACGTTCAATGCCGATACCACTTCCCACCCCCAATCCATGCGATAAACCGCCTTTCGCCCTCCTACGATAACTTAAAACCACTGCTGCATTCAAACATTCCAAAGGCATGCGCCTTTGCGATAAGCCTCGTCTGCCTGTTAAAACCTCTGCAAACGCTCTAAAAGGACCCGATAAGCCCAAACAAACGCAGAAAATCCACAAACGCAAGTTTTAAATTAATAATTTGATTTTAATGTGCAGGTGGTCGAAGTAGAAATGCATGGTTTGCATTTCTAAGGTCCTAGAAACGTCCAAACAGACTCCCTGGGTGACAATCCAACAAGTTTGTTAATTAAAGGGACTATGGACACCAGATCAAAGCGACATCAATGGATCATGACCATTGGTGGTCATTTAAACACACCAAAGCAACAAAGAGGTTTATAACAGTGGCATGCAAGGATAAAACCAAACGAAGGAACACAATTAGTGAAAGACAAAGGATTAAAGATTAAATCAAAGGTTAAGGATGAAGAAAGAAGGATTAAAGACATAGATCAAAGATCAAGGGCAGATTAAAGGAATTAAAGAAGAAAAAGTAAACTAACGCAATTAGACAGTTAGCAAGAGATAAATCCAAGTTCAAAAGCCAAATCAGGGTTTAAAGGAAAAATCAAAGGCAGATGAACACATAAGACAGATCCGAATGCTAAAAGAAAAACAACGATTACTTCTCATAAACACTTTGGACACCTACAACCTGTTTCACTCAAATAAAGGCAACCACAGTTATTGAAATAGTCAGAGATATTTCCCAACTACTCATAAGCTATTTTAAAGTTAATGAAAAGCCTTAAAAGTCCAAACATATCCTAAAGTTAGCTCAGCAGTTAAGTTAGAAGTTATTATTACAGTGAGTCAGTCATCAATATTTTGCCTTGGGCCTTGCATGGTCTCAAAGGTAAAAAATACATTAACTCCGTAATAAATACAAATCTGAAACCCTAGCTTAAGGCAACCTCCTCATTTTGCAGATAAATACTGCATGTATTATTCATTTTTAGTGTTGGTTGGTTAGCTGGTTGGATACCTGATTGTTGGACTGAGCTGCTAGGCTAGAATTGATCAAACTCTGAGCTGCAAAGATCATTGTACTGGAGTATTGTAACTGTTTTGGACATCGGTAATACAAGCACGTTCACATGATTCTTGAGCTATGTTAATGGTGAAGTTATCCTTCTTTGTCAATGTCTTCCCTTCTGTTTTCCATTTTGTCCATTATTTCTCTGATAAAAGAACATAAAATTTAGATTAAGATATGTTGTTTTGGTACCTTAATTCTGTCTGCTTTCTTTCATCTTAATGTTTTCTTCTGCAAGGTCTGATTAGAAAATTCTTAATTGCTCTCTAGTTCCACTTAGCTTGTTGCCTTGGAAATGATTCAGTAGAGTCCTGCCAAAGAAGTCTATGGTTTGCCCTGTCCTTTGGTCTTGCTTGAAATGTTATTTTTAAGGCCTTCTTTGAAATTTACTTAGTAGAGTCCAGCCAAAGAAGTCTATGGTTTGCTCTCTCCTTTGGTTTGTCTTAAACTGTTGCTTTGAAGGTCTTTATTAGTTTGATTAAAGAAGACAGGGGTATCTTGCTCTTTAGTTTCACTTATTGTTATCTTGAATGTTTTCTTTATCTGAAAGTAATTCTAGGATTGTTGGATTGTTGTCTTAAGGTTTGCTTACTAGAGTCTGGCCAAAGAAGTCTATGGTTTGCCCTGTCCTTTTTTTTTCTTAAACAATTACCTAAAAGGATTTTCTTGTTGAAGTAGAGGTAAAGGATCTTAGCTGACCTTTAGTTTTGCTGATTTCCCAACTTGCTGTAATTTCATATTTCATCTAATCTAAGAGATCCACTTGATATAGTTAGCTTGCCCTATGAAAACCCTTGCAGAGTTGATGAACAATTAAATCCTTTTATGACTCCATAGCCCAATGGATTAATGCTGCCCATAGTCTATCTATTCAACTGAAACACTCAATCACTTAACCACACAATCAATTAATCAACCAAACAAAACAAACAATCCTAAAACTTCATAACTAGCCTAAAGTCAGAAAACATAAGCATAAAGATATATCATTTACAAACACATACATAGAGAGATCTCTCTCTGAGTCCGGGAAGGCTAGGTCCTTGGACTCCAAAGTGGTTTGATGTGGTTCCCTGCAGAGTTGTTCTTGCCAATCTTGCAAATGATGGGGAGCCAACATAGTGGCGACCATACTGGGGAACTGAACTTTTAAAATAGCTTAATATTATCTCAAGAACTCAGATAACCTCATTTTAACTTAGATGAATCAAGTGTTAGCCAAGAATGGTATCTAGTTGCTGATGGTGGACAACAACTAGCCTCAAAACAATTAAAAATCCTCCACCTGGTGACTCCACTGGTTTTCAGTAGGCATGTTGACTCCACTGGTTTTCCATAGACTCCACTGGGAAATTATTGAGAAATCCTGAGTTCATTAAACCTCAAGGAACCCAGTCAAGAATACTTTGTGGATTAATTATTTCTTTCACAGATTGGTTTGTTTTTCAAAACTGTTATAAACTCTCAACCTCTCTGAATTTTGGGTCGAAATTCTGGCTTCTAGAAGAATCTGTACCATATCCCATCCTGACCCAAACCCTCCTGCAATAGTTGACAATCCTAAAAGCATCCTTTGGATCCTAGATCTAAAAACCCAACTGTTAGCAGACCAATTCACAAAGCAAGTTCCCTACCTGAAAACTTTAAAAACTTGCAGAATATCCTCTCTGACTCACCCCTAGAACAAAGCTTGTCTAGGACTAGGTCTCAGAATTGGATAACCCAGATAATATTAGATTCATCCATCTTACAGGAGAATCCTGCTGTACTAACTTCAACCTCCATTCATACATCCACTATTCACCTTCCTCCATTTAACCCTTTACCTCCTTTGGTAAACCCTCCTTTGTTTCCCCAACCAAAAACCATGGAAGCCTGGTATGCCCCACTAGGGTTACCACAACCTCTATTGCCTATACCACAGGACTACCAATCTAGGATCCCACACTTTGATGGAACTCATCCCACAACTGCTCAACAACATATGGATAAGATGAATGTTGCTTTTGATTACCAAAAAATAAAATATGAAACCGTCAAAATGAGAATGTTTGCCCAAAGTTTAGGAGGAGAAGCGAAGAAATGGTTCAAAAGCTTAGCCCCTAATAGCATCCGTGACCTCCATGCTCTTCATCAAGCATTCATAAATAAGTGGGAGATAAAGAAGAATCCTCTTCAAATCCGGTCAGAGTATGAAAACCTCAAAAGGAATGCAGGAGAAAGTGTTCAAGATTACTGCACTAGGTTTAACAACATATATAATGTGCTTCCTCCTCACATGAAACCCCCACAGGGTTTGGCCCTAGTGAAATTCCCAGATGGTTTTGATCTAGAGATGGCTTATCAATTAAGAGAAAGATAAACCCTTACATTAGAAGACATGCAAAGAGGAGCAGTAAGTGTAGAAGCCAACCTGATTGCCAAAAGGGCCAGGATGAGGATTGAAAAGAGGGTCACATACAAGGAAGAACCTGTGGCCTCATCATCTGATACTAAGATTGATAACCTTGTTAGAACCATGGAAATGATGATGGAGAGAATAAACATAAATGAGAGAGCTTCCCCTAGAGGAAACCAAACAACTTCTCAAAATAGAAATCAAAACCAGAACCAAAACCAAAACTTTAGGAGAAATCCCCCTCAAATAAGACAGAGAGGTCTTGATCAGCAAATCAGACCTCCTTTCCAAGAAAACTATGCTGATGAGGATGAGGGGGTAATTGAAGAAACAAAGGAAAGTCATATCAATCTAATGGGAGTAAATAACGAGGACACTGTTTTTCTCACTGAGGAAGAACAAGGCATATTTACACCAAATGAAAAAGGAAGCCTAGAATCTGAAGATTATAAACAAGGATTTGAAAATGCCATCATGGAAGTACATAGACAGTATGATCTCAGAAGCAAGAAAACCCAAGATACTCCCAAGAGAAAGAACTCTGAAATTTCTGCTAGGAAGATCCTTGAAAATATTCCTAAAAGTCAACAGAAAATCCAAACATAGTCGCTGAAAGTTCTAATAAAAGTAAAAACAAAAACAGCCAATATAGTGGTGACCAAAGCAGCTCTAGCAATCCAGCTAGTGGCCCTAACAAAACTATTTTAACTGAGACTGTTAATAAAAATCAACAAGCTGAAATTGTTGTAAAACCCGTGTCCGATAAAACTGATTTGAACCCTTCAAAAACACAAACACTTCTTAATATTGAGAGTGAAATTGTTAAGATTAAAATCTCCACCCAAGATATATATAGATCCCAAGTTTTGAAAGCTTTAAACATAGGAGAAAATGCAGATTATATAAATTTAAATGATGGCAGACCTGAACTTTTGTTTGGACCAGAAGTAGAAGGTAAATTTCAAGGAGGTGTCCCTCCATTTTATGTCAGCCTGAACATTCATGAAAAAATCCTTCATAATGCCATGTTAGACTCCGGAGCTTCACATAACCTCATGCCAAAGGTAGTAATGGAAAGACTAGGCCTTGAGATAACTAGACCATACAAAGATTTATACTTTTTTGATTCCAATAGAGTTAAATGTCTAGGCCTAATCAAAGATCTTTGTGTTAATCTAGCACAAATACCAGCCAAAACCCTAGTAATGGATATTGTGGTGGCTGACATTCCCCCCAAATATGGCATGCTCCTTTCACGTTCATGGGGAGCTAAAATCCAAGGCACCCTCCAAATGGACATGACCTATGCTACCATACCTGTTTTAGTCAACCAAGAAGACTATATAGGAAGACTCATATGAAATACATGGTTAGCAGTCAAGAAAAACTAGATAACTCCCCTCTTTATTCTATTCACACTAACCTTGATTCATTTATCCTCTACAATGATGAAAACATTAATGAACAGGTAGTAGAAAATGAGAAAACAGTTGTAGAGGAAGAACAAGAAGAGGGACAGTCAGAACAGTTAGGCCAAACAGAAAATGAACAACATAATAGACAACATAGTGGCAGCCACAATGACCAACATAATTGCAAATCTGAAATTAAACCTCTGTGGAGCATGAGCTTTGATGGGTCTTGTGGCAAAACTGGTTCAGGAGCATGTGTTTGGGTACATAACACTGAAAACAATCATGCAGAAGGCCACTCATATAAGCTGAACTTTCAATGTACAAATAACATAGCAGAATTTGAGGCACTCCTTCTAGAGCTACAATTATTCAAGAAACTAGGAGCTAAAAGTATCTCTGTCCATGGGGATTTTGAGCTGGTCATTAGGCAAATTAAGGGAGAATATTTAGCTAAGCATCCTAGATTAAGAGCATACAGGGATGATGCCCTTGACCTCCTTAAAACCTTCTAGGAATATGACCTTGCCTTTGTCCCAAGAAATCAAAACATCCTTGCCAATGGTCTAGCCTTTGCAGCCAGTACTTGTCAAAAACCTCATCGTAAGAAATAATACACAGTGCAAGCCAAATATAGACCAGTAGTCCCTGATAACATAAAATATTGGCAAGTTTTTGAAGGAGATATACAGATTGAAGATTTCCTGCAGTCCAAAAATGGGTTTGAAATGCCAAATTCAGACTTAGATCATGATGAAGATTGCTTTGCTGAGGAACAAACTTACAAAGAAGAACCTCCTGATCAGGCTGATCTAAATCTGTTAGGAAAAGAACACCCACATGAGACAGAACTATGCACAGATTCAGAAAAATAAGATTTTGAAGTGCTGCAGTCCAGAGATAATATTTTGCCAAAGGGACTGGTTCCTCTAGAAGAACTGTTTGATTTTAATGATGTTGCTAAGAAGCCAAAGATGGAATCCATTGATGCTGAAGTAGAAGAATGCAATGTAGGTAGTGAATAAGAGCCCAAAATGATAAAACTGTCAAAAAGTACTGCTAGCTCATATAAAACAGAAATACATTGAGCTTTTCAAAGAATTTAGTGATGTGTTTGTTTGGAGCTATGAAGATCTAAAGTCATATGATACTGAGATCATCCAGCATAAGATCCCCCTCAAAGAAAACCAGAAGCCCTTTAAACAAAGATTATGCAGAATAAACTCTGTACAACTGCCACTGGTTGAGAAGGAAATTAGGAAAATGTATGATGCTGAAATAATAGTCCCTCTGAGATACTCAGAATGGGTTTCAAACATTGTATCAGTGAGGAAGAAAACATGAGAAATTAGGCTATGCATAGACTTCAAAAATTTAAACAAAGCCTCCTTAATGGACAACTACCATTTACCAAAAATGGATTACATTTTACAAAGGGTAGTAGACTCCAAAAGAATTTCTCTGCTAGATGGTTTTTCAGGATACAATCAGGTGCTGGTATACTTAGATGATCAACACAAGACAAATTTCACCACACCCTGGGGCACCTTCATGTATGTTAAAATGCCTTTTGGGTTAATGAATGCTGGTGCCACCTTTCAAAGAGCAATGGATATTGCTTTCTCAGAAGAAATATGTTACTTCATTGTGATATATCTTGATGACATCACAGTCTACTCCAAAACTAATGAAGAACACCTAGCTCACTTAAGGAAAGTCTTTGAAAAGTGCAGAAAATATGGTTTGTCTTTGAATCCCAAGAAAACTTTGTTTGGTCTTCAAGAAGGAAAACTTTTAGGCCACATCATATCTGAAGAATGGATCAAGATTGACCCAAAGAGAATTGAAGGAATATTGCAAATCAATCATCCAAGAAACATCAAAGAGCTGCAATCTTTCATTGGAAAGATAAATTTCTTAAGAAAGTTCATACCAATCCTTGCAGAACTCCTAAGAAACATCACTAACATGCTTAAAAGAGAAGCATGAGTTAAATGGACCATAGAAGCAAAGCAATATTTTGATTTGGTAAAACAAGCTCTTACACAAACACCAGTTCTGATCAACCTTGACTTCACCAAAGATTTCTTCATATTCTCCTTTGCATCAAAACACACAGTCGCTGCTGTCTTACTGCAGAAAAATATAAAAGGACAAAAGCAGCCCATAGCATTTTTCAGTAAGGCACTTAGAGATGCACCTCTGGAATATAACATAATGGAAAAACAAGCTTTTGTCTTAGTGAAGGCATTGAAGGATTTCAGAGTATATATTCTGCACTCACACATCATTGCATTTGTGTCTCACACAGTGGTAAAAGACATACTCACACAAGATCTTGATGGCAAAAGAGGTAAGTGGATTGCTGTCATTTTAGAATATGATTTGGAAATCAAGCCCACCAAGCTAATCAAAAGGCAAGGATTGGCCAAACTCATGGTTGAAACAAATTTTCAAGCACTAGACATCAATACGATTAATGCATTAGATGAACAAGAGGAGCTGGCAACTCCACCTATTGAGGAAACATTTCTAAACTCATCTTGGTATGCTGATGTATTATATGTGCTCTTTAATTTGAATGTTCCTCCTGGTTTGTCCAAAACAAAGGCTAGGTTCTTGAAGTTAAAAGCTGTGAACTTCTGCATTTTAGACAAAGTTTTATATTGGAAAAATTATGGTGGTTTATTGCTTAAATGTTTGCCTGAAGAAGATGTAGATAGGATTATGCATGAGTTTCATGAAGGAGAATGTGGACACCTCTATTGGAAAAACACTGTCAATAAGATCTTTAGAACTGGTTACTATTGGCCCACCCTCTTTCAAGACATCTATAAATTGGTAATTGCCTGTCATAAATGCCAAATTTTTGAGGGCAAAAGAAAACTGCTGCCATTACCTTTGCATCCAATTTCTGTTGAAGCTCTTTTTCAACAATGGGGCCTAGATTTTATTGGAGAAATCCACCCTGCCTCCTCTGCCCAACACAAATGGATCCTTACTGCAACTGACTATTTTACAAAGTGGATAGAAGTCACCCCTTCCAGGACTGCCACAGACTCGGTAATTATCAAATTTCTTGAAAACTACATTTTATCTAGATTTGACTGTCCTAGAAAAATTATTACTAACAATGCTGCTGCTTTTAGATCCAAGAAAATGGTGGAATTTTGCCACAAATATCAGAGTACATTGGGACATTCTACAGCTTATTACCCTCAAGGTAATGGGTTGGCTGAATCCTCAAACAAAAGCTTGGTAAACATCATCCAAAAGTTGCTGGAAGAGACTAAGAAGTCATGGCACAACAAATTAGTACATGCACTATGGGCAGACGGATTAACAAATAAGAAATCAATTGGTATGTCTCCCTACCAGCTAGTGTATAGAGCAGATGCAGCTTTCCCAACAAGCTTGGGAGTGCCAGTAATGAGGCTCATTCAAGAAGTACAGTTTGAAGAAAATTATACGCAAAGAAGAATAAACCAGACTATCCAGCGACAGCGAACCAAAGAAGAAGTATACAAAAGAACACAACAAGTGCAGGAAAACATCAAGAAACTCTTTGACAAGAGGACCAAGGCAAATGATTTCAGCATTGGAGACAAAAGCGCTGAAGTGGGATTCAAGGAGAGAAGACAAAGGGAAGCATGGAAAATTTGACAATCTATGGAAAGGTCCATACATCATCCATTCTGCAACAGGTAACAATGCATTCTTTCTACAAAAAATGGATGGAATAGAATTATTTGAAGGTCCTGTCAATGGCAGGATGCTCAAGCATTATTTTAGTTGAAACTCTCAGTTTAAAGTTTTGTTCATTGTATATAACATTGCTGAAACAAAATATCAGAAAAACAAACACAAAAAGAAAGAAAATAAAATAAAAAAGGCAGATAAAATAAAAGGTAAAGCCTCATACCAAAAAAGAATATTTCTGAAAGTGTGCAAGTCCAGATGCCACTACTCTTGAAAGGGAAGTCTTGTTCAAACATACATCCTAATCATGATTGAACAAATTTTGATGTTTTGCTGATAAGTTAGAAAATGAAGATTTGCCAAACTGTTTAAACTTGGCTTATCAGTAGATAGATAGGAAAAAGATATTGGTTCCAAAGTTCAAATCTGAACCAAATAGAAAAGAAAGGGATGAATGACAAATTCCAGATTATAGCCCTCAGTTTTTAGTTTTACTTTTTGCAAAAATAAAATCTGTGTGCAGCTTGTACAAAATGCCACAGTTCATGACAATCAAACTGCTTAATCTTGATTTGGTCATGCTTTCAATTTCACGTTGATAGATTAGAGAATGAAAATTTGTCAAATTGTTTAATCTTAACAGATAAGTAGATTAGATAGAGAATAAAAGAACTCATCAGTCTAATCTGAGCCTTTGGATGATATAAAGGTAGAAATAGTTAGTTTTTCTTTCAAAAGAAAAATGATGTCAAGGGCTTGCCAGTCTAAATGCACCCAAAAGAAGAAAAAATGCTAGAATATAATGATGGCTAGGTAGAATTGAGTTGCAGCAAGCATGATTTTCAGGCTTTAAAGGTCACATTTACAAAGGATTGCAACATATTAGCTATTGTAGAATGAAAAATCTGCCGAGTGAAAACAAGGCACTGATCTACAAAATCTAGAGATTTGAACTCTGAGGTTCTTGACACCTCCTAAAGGAGCTTCCCTCCCTAGTTGGAGCCACTGTTATCCTCTTGTATTCTACAGTGTCACTAGGTGACTATGGATTTTCCACAATCTACTGAAAATAACATTCTTTGACTATCAGCTATTTCCAGAAATCTCACTGCCTTCATTATCTTTGTTTTACCTATCTACTATCTCTCATGTTGCCTCTCTCAAAATACCTTCATGATCTTGAGATCCCATGTCTTTTCCTAAAACCCTCATTCTCACCTTTTTTCCCCTACCCAAAGACCCACTTTCATTTCTAAAAAACCCCATTCACCCCTACCTTTTCATTCATTTCCTTTACTTTCTCAAAACAATGTAAAAAATCCTTTTTACATTGTTTTAAGACCAAAGTTTTATTTTTATTCGGGACCCATCTTTTAATTAAACCTTGTGTTAAATTAAAAAGCCCGACCCCTTTTTTATTATGGCCCACCTCATTTTTTATTAAAATCTGTGTTTTAAAAACCCACAAACCCTTTATATACTTTAGAGCCTCGCTTTAAAGTTTTAACCCTCCCGCACTTCATTGACCCTCTCATATAACCCTGCCCTCCTCTTTACAATAAGCACCTCCGCTTATTTATTAACCCCCGACCCGCATTATAAAAACCCCACATAAACACTAGCTCCCTTGCTTTATCCTAAACCCTGCTATCATATGACTCGACTGCCCATCATACATTCAAGACCTCCGCCACGTATCCTTCCGGGCCCCACGTTATTATAACTTGCCGCTTCATCGTTTCCCCGACCACCGTTGGATCAATACTTCGCGATCCAATGGCCCACGTCGCATACCACACGTCTAAGAGTACGGGGGTTAACAAATCCAAACACGCGAAATGGGCGGTATCTCCGCCCGTACCTCATGCCACGCGGCGCCCATTCTATGGCATCGCACGTTCGCCGCCGATACCACTTACTGCCCCCAATCCATGCAATAAATTGCCTTTCGCCCTCCCGCCATAACTTAAAACCACTGCTCGATTCAAACATTCCAAAGGCCTGCATCTTTGCGATAAGTCTCGTCCGCCTATTAAAACCTCTGCAAACGCTCCAAAAGGACCCGATAAGCCCAAACAAATGCAGAAAATCCACAAACGCAGGTTTTAAATTAATAAGTTGATTTTAATGTGCAAGTGGTCAAAGTAGAAATGCATGGTTTGCATTTCTAAGGTCCTAGAAACGTCCAAATAGACTCCTTGGGTGACAATCTAACAAGTTTGTTAATCAAAGGGACTAGGAACACTAGATCAAAGCGTGAGCATCAATGGATCATGACCATTGGTGGTCATTTAAACACACCAAACCAACAAAGAGGTTTATAACAGTGTCATGCAGGGATAAAACCGAACGAAGGCACAGAGTGAGTGAAAGACAAAGGATTAAAGATTAAATCAAAGGTTAAGGATGAAGAAAGCAAGATTAAAGACAGAGATCAAAGATCAAGGGAAAATTAAAGGAATTAAAGAAGAAAAAGCAGACTAAAGCAATTAGACAGTCAGCAAGAGATAAATCCAAGTTTAAAAGCCAAATCAGGGTTTAAAGGACAAATCAAAGGCAGATTGACACAGAAGACAGATCCGAATGCTAAAAGCAAAACAACAATTACTTCTCATAAACACTTTGGACACCTACAACCTGTTTCACTCAAATAAAGGCAACAACAGTTATTGAAACAGTCAGAGATATTTCCCAACTACTCAGAAGTTATTGTAAAGTTAATGAAAAACCTTAAAAGTCAAACATATCCTAAAGTTAGCTCAGTAGTTAAGTTAGAAGTTATTATTACAATGAGTCAATCACAGATATTTTGCCTTGGGCCTTACATGGTCTCAAAGGTCAAAAATACATTAACTCTATAATAAATATAAATATGAAATCCTAGCTTAAGGCAACCTTCTCATTTTGCAGATAAATACGCATGTATTATTCATTTTTAGTGTTGGTTGGTTAGCTGGTTGGATGCCTAATTGTTGGACTGAGCTGCTAGGCTGGATTTGATCAAAATCTGAGCTGCAAAAATCATTGTACTGGAGTATTGTAACTGCTTTGGACATCAGTAATACAAGCGCGTTCATAGGATTCTTGAGCTATGTTAATGGTGAAGTTATCCTTCTTTGTCAATGTCTTCCCTTCTATTTTCCATTTTGTCCATTATTTCTCTGATAAAAGAACATAAAATTTAGATTAATATTTGCTGTCTTGGCACCTTAATTCTGTTTGCTTTCTTTCATCTTAATGTTTTCTTCTGCAAGGTCTGATTAGAGAATTCTTAATTGCTCTCTAGTTCCACCTAGCTTGTTGCCTTGGAAATTATTCAGTAGAGTCTTGCCAAAGAAATCTATGGTTTATCCTGTCCTTTGGTCTTGCTTGAAATGTTATTTTCAAGGCCTTCTTTGAAGTTTACTTAGTAGAGTCCAGCCAAAGAAGCCTATGGTTTGCCCTATCCTTTGGTTTGTCTTAAACTGTTGCTTTGAAGGTCTTTTAATAGTTTGATTAAAGAAGACAGGGGTATCTTGCTCTTTAGTTTCACTCATTGTTATCTTGAATGTTTTCTTTATCTGAAAGTAATTCTAGGATTGTTGGATTGTTGTCTTAAGGTTTTCTTACTAGAAGCCAAAGAAGTCTATGGTTTGCCCTGTCCTTTGGTCTTTCTTAAACAGTTACCGAAAAGGCTTTTCTTGTTGAAGTAGAGTTAAAGGATTCTTAACTAACCTTTAGTTTTGCTGATTTCCCAACTTGCTGTCATTTCATATTTCATCTAATCTAAGAGATCCACTTGATATAGTTAGCTTGCCCTATGAAAACCCTTGCAGAGTTGATGAATAATTAAATCCTTTTATGACTCCATAGCCCAATGGATTAATGCTGCCCATAGTCTATCTATTCAACTGAAACACTCAATCACCTAACCACACAATCAATTAATCAACCAAACAAAACAAACAGTCCTAGAACTTCATAACTAGCCTAAAATCAGAAAACATAAGCATAAAAATATATCATTTACAAACACATACATAGAGAGAGCCCTCTCTGAGTCCAGGAAGGCTAGGTCCTTGGACTACAAAGTGGTTTGATGTGGTTCCCTGGAGAGTTGTTCTTGCCAATCTTGCAAATCACGGGGAGCCAACACAACCTTACAAATTTCTCAAAATATCAATATTATCATGATGGTTAGCATAATATATCTATATTAATAAAGTATGAACTAATTATAATGAACTATGATAAATTAATGAACCAATTATAAAGGATTCTGAAAATTTCATCCCTTTTACTAATTAATTTTAACAATAGTAAACCAAATTACCATTGATTTGGAGGAGTTTACGATCATTAAGATCACAACAAAACACAAACTCGAGATCGGCTCGTTAAGACTTTTGAAATCGTGGTTTTGTTACTACAATACAATTTTCGTATTTCACTAAAAGAAGTAAACTAGTAATTGCTCCTAAAGGTGCAAAGATACACCGAAGGAATACAAGGTTTGGGAAGATCATGTTGTAAAAAATAGAAACCATTGATGCATGTTCATAACAAAATTTTAGAATTAAAAATAAGCTATATAATTTCAAAAAGTCTCTTAATAACACAAATACTCATAAGTTTTTATTTATAAAATACAAATAATTCAATAAGTTTAATTACATTCAAGGTAATGATAATGATTACAATATACATTTTTAACACAAAATTTGTAATAAAAAAAATTCGCTGTTTAATTCTAAATATAGAATTTTAAAATAATAATCAAGTTTTTCACAATTTTACATACCAACATTTCCCCAAAACAACCATTTGCAATCCCTTGCAAACTTTGATTTATATCATAAGCTTAAACCATAAATTTTTCATGCTAACTTAATCTGGGAAAGGTTGAACTTATCTCTAATTTGGTTCAACAACACAGCCACACTAGAGTTAATTGTTTTCAACAGAACAAAAAATTTCAATTAATTATGTAGAGAGACCAATGATGTCTCTCATGTACAATTAAATCCAATCAGACATTCAACTATCCACACTACTGAAATCAATTTCAGACATCATATTGGAAACACTATAATAAGAAAATTCTCATACTCATCAAAAGAAATATAGAGCAAAAGGATTGAGTGGGGATTTTTCTAATAATTATTTTTCCAGAAACCACCCATTTTTACAATTGGGAGGTGTTCCTTCATGATCATATTGCTTTATGTATTTTTTATAAGTGTATTTTTTTTTTTGAGTAAGACCATTACTGAGTATACTAAGAATCTAACCTGCACCAATTAAATGAAATAGTGGTTGATCTGGCAAATTAAATTCCATGCAGTTCCCCATTAGCTCAAAGAAACTTGCATTTCATTAAATTACATTTTTAATTTTTACATAATAGTTCATAATATTTAATTTATGAACTAATTTGAGACTTATTGATATAGATAATATATAAAAGTGAACTTATTGTAACAAAGCTGTTGGTTAGTATGTTATATGGAATTTAAAATATATATATATATATATATATATATATATATATATATATATAAATATAAATAAGAGAAATATATTTAAAATAAATAATCTTTTATATATAATATAAAAATGATTTATAAAAATTAAATTTATATAAATAAATAAATAAATTTCAAATTCCACCAATTCTATAAAAATATAATAGATATCTTTTATATAATTAAACTTCATTTATATAGATACGCAGAGAGAGATCCATCTCATGCCATTTTTCCTGAAATGGAATTATAATTAACATACAACTTCACAGGCACAAGTAATATCTTTTATATAATTAAACTTCATTTATATGGAAACGCAGAGAAATCCATCGCATGCCATTTTTCCTGAAATGGGATTACAATTAATGAGCAACTTCACAGGCTCAAGTTACTTAAACTCCCATTTAACCAATTAGATCAAAGTTTTATCAGAATAACAAAACATGAAGAATTACTAAGTACACCTTATATAACATCCTTACTCACATATATTTATGCAGTTACACTATAATTTCTTTTTTAATTTAGCACATCCCTGCTCACATATATTTATGCAGTTACACTATAATTTCTTTTTTAATTTAGCACATCACAATTTAATGAGATAATCTAGCTAGTATTAGAAGCTGGTATAAACCCATAAACCATTGATGACATATTTCCTTAAACCACATTGTCAAACCACATTGTCATTTAGTGCAGTTATGTTACAGAGTTTGCATGTGAAGAATACAAATCACTCGATTCTAATGATACCTAACCTGGTTTAGAAACTAACTTTAGGACAGTAATTACAAAACACCTCTCTTTGCTAATTGATAACATGCCAACGCCAGTCACCCA
This sequence comes from Pinus albicaulis, assembly GCA_034641835.2. NCBI lineage: Eukaryota > Viridiplantae > Streptophyta > Pinopsida > Pinales > Pinaceae > Pinus > Pinus albicaulis. Next base: position 1,348,755,418 of record CM076579.1, read on the forward strand.
AATCCTCTGGCTCAAAAAAATCTTGCAACGCATCCTTCAGCTTTTCTGGGCAATGCACGAGTTAGCCCTAGTTAGATTCTTGATTGTTCTTAATGGAAATAATCAGCTCTGGAATATTACACTGCAAGTGCACAACATTTTTCAGCTAGAAACCAATTTTGAACTGTAAAACAAATACAGAGTTTTTGAATATCACACTATGAGGAAAGCAGAGCCCTATAAAAAAACATAAACAAAAAAGAAACCTAAAAACTTACACCGGATCTTTGTATTATTTTCAAGAGTGCCAATGATGGTTGAATCCTCGATGTTGTTAGTAGCGGCAGGGGAAATGGACGGAAATGTAAGAGGATTTCATGGGGTGAGGGTTCGTGGGCCTCGTATTTTTGTTTTTCCTTGCAGCCACCGCTGATGGGGCCGCTTCTGAGGATTCTCCTTGGTCCAGTAATAGCGGCAGGCCTTGCAGAAATGGCGGGGGAATGCATCTCTCAGCTTTCGTGGACAATGCCAGTGTTAGTCCCAGTTAGATTCTTGGTTGTTTTTAATGGAAATAATCAGCACTGGAATATTATATTGTAAGTGCACAACGGTTTTCAGTGAGAAACAAATAGAGTTTTTGAATATCACACTGCGAGGAAAGCAGAACCCTTGAAAATAAAACCTACATGGGATCTTTTTAGCTTTATAGGAGGATCTTTATATCTTTATATTATTTTCAGGACTGCCAATGATGGTTGACGGGGTCGGGGTTCGACGGCCTCATTTTTCATTTTTCCTGCGGCCACCGCTGATGGGACGCCTCTGAGGATTCCCATTGTTCCAGTAGCAGCGGCATGCTTTGCAGAAATGGCGGGGCTGGGAAAGATCCTACTTCTCAAATTCATTGACGGATGGGACGCCTCTGGGGATTCCCATTGTTCCAGTAGCAGCGGCATGCTTTGCAGAATGGTGGTGCTGGGAAAGATCCTACTTCTCAAATTCATTGACGGATTATGGCTAGCACGTAGCGTGCCTCGTTACAGTTTGTTCAAATCAACGGTGGAAAACAAAAACGTAGACGAAAGTCAGTGGTGAGGTGTTTCAAAAATAGAACACCTTGGGTATAATAACAGAAGTGATTTATTCTCATGATATCCATTTTTTTTAAACTGTAATATGATAATTTACTAAAAATATATAAATCATAAATAAAAATATTTAAGTGATAAGTTGACTTATTTGTCTGTGGGGTTTTGTGGTTAAATGGTGATGAGGTGAGCTGTTCAATTCTCTTTTTGGATCGGGGTGATGTATCTGGTCATATTGATGAAGATAAAATTTAAAAAAAGAGGAAAAAAAATTGAAAGATACTACCAAACTAATTTATTCCCATAAATCTTAAAATTAGATTTGAGTAAATTTGAATATGTCACTCATGTCCAAAATATCTCCTCCAAAATTACATTTCATAAGAAGTTAAGCTATTAAGGAGATATGAACGTGTGACACTGAAGTAATTTTTAATGTGGAAAAACATTATTATAATTTAATTACCAAGTATTATTAATTGCCATTGAAATAATTATTATTTGATTGATTAGAATTATTTAAAAAAAATATAAAATTATTCAATTTTAAGGTCACAGTCAAGCAAGACACTAAATTGATATATGAGACTTTCTTGTGGGACAAACCCACCCACCTCCATGCAACTATTTCACTACTAGACCTATCTCTTTGTTTTTGAACTAGTGACACACATGCTCTTAACCATTAGGTCCACTCAAGCTGAGATATACATTAATTCATTGATAGTACAGAGATATACATTAATTAATTTATAAATTATTAAAAAAAATTATAGTACTCAACTAAAAATATACCAAAGTAGATTCAAGAGTTGAGAGGGATGAAATCTCTCAAGGTGCAAACTTTTTCTCAAATTTTACAATCGAGAAAAATGTTTGCACCTTGAGAGATTTGATCCCTTTCAGTGTTTGATAGATCCGTATTTAAGATGAATATAAGTTGGTATATATATATATATATATATATTTGTTTTTTTTTGTTTTTTTGTTTATTAATTAATTTGATCTCTTTGGGTGCTTGATAGATCCAGATTTAAGATGGATCTATTCTGGTTTTTTTTTTTTTTTTTATAACTAAAATTCAAAATAGATTTGAATAATAAAGTTTTTTTATTAAAAAAAATATTTTTTTTTATTAAAATTAAAAATAAAATTTAATTTTTACACACAACATGTGTTATGAGGTTAATCAAGATATATGAACCACCAAGGTGGGTTATCATTAACACTATTAGCCCCAACCACATGAGTTAATTATCATTAATTTAAAAAAAATATCATATAGTTTCTATTTAAAAAATAAAATAATAAATATGATTGAAAAAACAATTATCTTCCATAATAAATTTAAAATAAAAATAAAAATAAAAATTTGAATTTTAAATTCAGTGGCATTCTCTAAGACCATTTTCATTGGTCAATAGTACTTTTTATCATTTTCAACTTGATGAGACAAAACACACACACACACATATAAAGTAAACAAAAACACAAAAACTATAGAAAAAAGAAAGCAATGAAACATATTTTATGGGAATGTTCTTTGCAAGATCTTATTTTACTTTAGTTGAATCTCAATTCAAGAGCATTTTTTAAGGCTATTTACATTGGTTGAAGTACATTTTATCATTTTCAACATAAAATAGAAAAAAAAAACATTATTATTTAAAGATGTCAAACTATGTAAAATATCCCTCGAAATGTCTTTATAAGATCTCCAATTGTTAAAACTAAATTCCATATATATATATATATATATATATATATATATATATATATATATATATAATTTAAAAGTAAACAAAAATATGAGAATTTTTATCTACTTGATATTTGGTCAAAGCAAGGTTTCCGCATTCTCTAAGACTACTATTTACATCCGCCAATAATACTTTTATTCATTTTCAACTTGATGGGACAAAAAAAAGGGTTATTAATGAAAGATATCAAACTATGCAAAAAATACTTTAAATATATATATTATTAATACAATGAAGGCATATATATGAAAGCTAATATATATATATATATATATGAATAAATATATATATAATAATTTAAAGGTAAAGACAAATAGAACTTAGTGAAAGATAATAGGAAAATGTACAAAAGATAAAGGACTGGTAAACTAAATTTTATACATTATACTATAAAATTATATACCAATTTTTTCCATATTTTTATGACAATTCTTTGAAAAGAGGGATTGAACACTTATGTCTTCAACTCTCATAGTTTAAAAAGTTGTATGAGAATCTTTCATTGAATGTATGTTTACATACCCAACAATACTTTTATTCATTTTCAACTTAATAGGACAAAAAACACATTATTAATTAAAGATATCAAACTATGTAAAAAATACCTTAAAACTATATAGCTGATATATATTAATACAATGAAGGCTACAAAATATATATATATATATATATATATATATTTTGTAGCTTTCATTGTATATATATATAGCTGATATATATTAATACAATGAAGGCTACAAAATATATATATATTTTGTAGCTTTCATTGTATTAATATATATCAGCTATATATATATATATATATATAAAGAAAAATAGAACTTGGTGAAAGATAATATGAAAGTGTACAAATGATAAAGTACTGGTAAACTAAATTTTATACATGATACTACAAAATTATATACCAATTTTTTCCATATTTCTATGACAATTTTTTGAAAGGAGAGTTAAACACTTATGTCTAAATATTTGAACTGTCATGGTTAAAAAAGTTGTATGAGAATCTTTCATTGAAAGTATATTTCAATGGAACATAAATCTACTTGATATTTGGTCAAAGAAAGGTTTCCAAATTGGAATAAATTTTTAAATTTGAATATAATAAATCAAAAAAGCAATAAGAAAATGCCTCCACATGCCATTCAATGAAATTCTCTAAAGCTATTTACATTGGCCAATAGTACTTTTTGTCATTTTCAATTTGATGAGACAAAGAAAAAACATTATTAATTAAATATATCAAACTATGTAAAAATAACCTTAAAACTAAATTCATATATATATATATATATATATATAAATTTTTTTAGCCTTCTATATATATATATATAAACAAAACTTGGTGAGGGTGTAGTTTTAATATGAAAATGTACAAATAAACTAAATTTCATACATAATATTATAAAATTATATACAAATTTTTTCAATATTTCTATGACAATCCTTTGAAAGGAGGAGAGATTAAACACCTATGTCCAAATATTTAAGTCATAGTTAGAAAAATTGGAAAAAATTACTCAAAATTTAATTATTAATAATTTCATATTAAAATTATATATATATATAAAGTGAATATATCAAATGAAAGGAAGAGAGATTAAACACTCTTGTCTAATGATTAAAAGATATATATTAAAAACGTAAATATCAAATGAAAAGAGGAGAGATTAACCACGTCTAAATACTAAATATTTGAAAGTTATGGTTAACAAAAATTTAATTATTAATATGATGTACTTAATATAAAGGCAAGACTCTTAGAAAGTTTATCATTTTGCCTCATAATGCTAGTAAAAAGGTTTATTTCAAAAAAATCAATCTAGAAAAACTATAACTATATAAAAAATAGTTTTAAAAATTGTAAACTCAAAAATTTGGTAAAAGTGTTTTAAAAACCCAAAATGAATAAAAAAACTAAAACGATGTAAACAAAATTTCATAATAAAAAATCTTGTTTCCTATTATCCAGACATAAAAATATGAGATGCTTTTATAAAAGTGTATTTCAATAGAATAGAAAATTATGAGAATTATTCTGAAAATTCATTTCAATAGAACAGATTTTAAAAAACCAATCAAAATTTCCAAACTAGTGTAGATTTTTAAATTTAAATATAATAAATAAAAAAAATAAAATAAAAATACCTCTACAAATGTCCAGTCCATTAACCTTCTCTGTATCGTTAATAATCTTTCAATAAAACCACCACTTGCTTTATAAAGCATTAATTCCCAATTTCCCATGAAAATATCCACCTGTCTAAGAACAATCAATTGCCATTAGCATAACATTCAGATGGACCCGAGGACAACCAGCACAATACAGTCCAAAGCAGCAGCCCTCATAAATCTTCAACGTCTTGGCCAATGGTTGTCAGTTCAAGTGGTTGGAATTGTGGCTTGCTTTTAGGTTTAAGTTTTTCAACCAAAGAGTAGGTAATTCTAGAAAATTTTCACTCTATATTGTAACTGTGTTGCTAGATTTAAAAAATAAGCAATCCTAAAAATTTTTCAAGTTGATTATACCTGTATAAATGAGGTTCAAAAAGTAGGCAATCCCATGAAATATCCCTGATAAATATGACGCCTAGGCTCTTATTAAGTCTTTCCTGTTCAAAGAGTAGGTAATCCTAGAAAATTTTCACTCCATATTGTACCTGTGTTGTTATATTAAAAAATAGGCAATCCTAAAAAAATTTCAAGTTGATTATACCTGTGTAGATGAGGTTCAAAAAGTAGGCAATCCCAGAAATTTTTCACTCTATCCCTGATCAATATGACGCCTAGGCTCTTATTAAGTCTTTCCTATTTAAAAAAAAACTAAAATGGCATACCGCCCGTACTTGAGCCCTCTTTTTTTGTCAGAGAGATATGGCGAAAACATCCTTTTCGTGAAGCACTAAATTCACAAGTAGAGTAAGTGAGTATAGAAAGGTGGTTTGATAGAGTATAGGTAAACACTGAAGTTCAGGCAAATAAGCATAACTGGTGGCTCGAGAAGAAATCTCTAGATATAAATAATATACGATGATCACTTTTTGCCATTGCCACCGATCTAGGCAGCTCCGAATAACCCCTGTAGGCCATCCGCTAATAGGGGAAATCCTAAAAAACCAGAACTTTGGCCACTTCATACATATACAAACTAAAAAACTAAAACTTTGGCCACTTCATATAGATGCCTGCTCACAGATGAATCCATCACCTAGTCGGCGCCCCTGTGCAGCACAACAAGCGGCAAGTCGACATCCCGGAGGCGTTGCCCGACATAATTCGTGACCCTGAGGAGCTCAAGCACAGTTCCTAGTTCCATGGGCTACGGTGTCTTGACCTTGTCGGAGATCCTACACTTTGGCGCTACCATAAGGGTCGTCCCACCCAGTTGGGTCGCGTAAATGGAGCAAGAGACACATAGCGCTGCCCATCGACTCTTCATTGAGGAAACCCGGGAGGCCCCTAAACTGCGCACTGTCATTGGTCCAGACTGAGTCGAAGAAGGCGGTGCACTGGGAAACGAGGGCATCGATGTTGGGGACGCAGGCCTGAGGCCATCGGAGCGGCCGTGGCCTATTTGTAGATGTCCATACTTACTCTGCTGTCCATGATTCTTCTTGAAACGGATCTGATGTATTTTTTGACAACGGCTGAAGATTAACATCATTCATCAACTGCTACGATTTGGTCATCCCATAACCAGATCTGCGTACTATTTTTTTTTTCAAAATCAAACCTTAGAACATCTATCTCAGCCACAGAAAACATTAAACAGAAGATTCTGCATATCCAGCCGATAGCAAGGTTTCTTCCCAGAGATTACAAGTGGACCCTCAGATAAACTTACGTCACCTGCTCATATCTAGCCTTGTTCACCAAAATCCAACTGAATAAAGATCTGCTCTAGTTACCCCTGCTGCAAGGAGGGGTAACACTGACCATGTTTTGAAATGTGTGGTCATCAAGGACGATGAATACCCCATAATACTTAAGGGAAATTTGAAAATTACATCTAATATTAATATAGAACTCATTAGAATGCGCAGAACAGAAGAACATTGAAGCAGAATAATTGTTCCCAGGGAGACCTTTTGGGCACTTCCTCTCATTTCGAGGATGGCACTGTAGCTTTGGCAACTTAATCCAGCAATGACATTGAGTGAGACCCCCAATAATATTTACAGAGGCTGCTAGCTCATGGACTTGACTCTGTGACCTCTTGTAATTCATAGTTGTTAATCTCTTGACTTTTGACTTTTTAGCTAACTGATTGGGCTAAAATTTTGGGCAGTTGGATCAACCCAGAAAATATAATTCATCTCACTTCTCTAGCCCGAAAGCAAGAGTAAGAGTGTTGGTACCATGCCAGTGCCACACAATATACTCATTTAAGAGCTGAACATGTCACTTGCAGGAATTGAACCAGGTGAAGAGGATAACAAACATTCTTTCCAACCATCCAAACTAGACTTAATTGACTAAAATTTTTGGGCGTTGGGGTTTTCCCAGGAAATATAATTCATCCCTTTCTCTGGACCATAAGCGAGGACAAGAGTGCTAGCTTCTGACTAACCCCACACTAAAATTTGCAACCAACTTGTCCACATGTACATACCCCACCCTACTCTGGATTTAAACATGTAACCTCTAACGAGAAAATCTATGTTCTTAACCATTAAGCCCACACAGACTGTACAAAATACTTGATTAGAGTTGTTTAATAACTTGAAATCTCAATTTGAATACTCCACATTGTAATTTTATTTCTCTCCTAAGCTGAGTATTTTGGCAATTCCATTATTCATAAAACGTTCGTATTGTTTTTTGTATGCATCATTGCTAATCCTATATTGTACAATTAAGAAAATAATCTTATTTTCAATGGATGAAACATTGTGCAGATTTTGTAGAGGAGAAAAGGGGGAAAATATGGAGGCTTAATGACTGGGGCATGCGGAGGCTAGCATATAAAATTCAAAAAGCCAAAAACGCAAATTATATCTTGATGAATATTGAAATGGGAACTGAACATATCAATGACTTGAAGACCTTATTTGACAAGGATGAAAGAATAATCAGGCATTTGGTAGTAAAACAAAAGAAAGCCATAACTGAAGATTGTCCACCACCTCCAGAGTTCAAGTCACATTCAACTCTCACCGAGGAGGAAGACATGGATGAGGGTCCTGATTATGTTGATGAATTGGAAGATGATTTAGAGGAAGATTTAGAAGAAGAAATAGAAGAAGAGTTTGACGAGCCGGAAACTAAAGAACAGCAGATGAAGGAGTTAGCTCCACGATAAATGTATGATCATTTTTCAGTATTTGTTGTACATCTTTGTAAATTGTGGTCATGGTCATATTTCAATGCCAGGGAACTGAATTTTTTTACCTTGTGGAGAAGTTTCTGATATTCGAAGTATTAACAGTGTTATCAGGCATATGTTTCAAACTTTCTATTTTGTATTGATCCTTGAATGCTAATGTCCTAGGAGCAATATGGTAACATGAAGTTTTTGGATAATGAGTCAAGTCTGAAGAAAAAATGTGTTTATCCTCAGTTCAGGAAGAAATTGATTTCTTGCCTGCTCCATTTCAGTGCATACTTGTTGATGGGTTTTGATTGAAGCAAAGTTAAGACAATTATGTTGCTCAGAAAAATTTCACTTGCATGATATCAATATAAGTTGTGAAATCTAAACAGATTTTGATTCAACCACTAGCATGCAAGTTAATGCGGTAAGTTGATGTGTATTTTATAAAACGCGATGAGAGAACTTATCGCTACGCTTGATACACCTCGGGATGTAGATGGATTGTGGCTTGATGTTTGAGCTATGTCACGAAGCTAAAACTCAATGGGGCAAGGTTGGTGCTTCTCCACTAGTGGGGTCTCATATGCTAAATCTGGCCGGCTAGCCAGGGCCATGACCTAAAAAACTAAACTTACCCTTTATATACAAGCCTGTCCATGGAAAACTTATGGACTATTCTTCTGTCAAATGGATAACTTCGATCAATTTTAAAGGTTAACAGTTGTTTAAAAAATTATTTTTCAGTTTTATAGATCTTTAATCGCGTTATATTCACAATTTTTTATACGATTTACCAATTGGGTATTGGTTCATTGGGTAGATGGACCAAGGGTTAAGCTGCCCACTATTAAGAACTGTCGTTCTCACTATTAAGAACTGCCCCACCTCCATTGCACAGGCTTCAAAGCGGTGAGAAATGGTGCAAGTTCTGGGGGTTTTCAGTGAGGGAATGCCCCACCAGACTTGCCAAAACAAAGTCAGACCACTCTTTGTGATGCAGCTTTGCAATGCATGCTTCCAATTTCTTTTACATAATTAGATATTTTTTATAATTTTCAATCATTTGTCTCATACTATTTCTTTCCCTGCTAAATATATTATTGAAGTTTTTCTAACAATTCAGTACAATTTAAAAAGCAATGAGCATTAATCAGCAATGCAGATACAAAATGTTTAAGAAATTTAGATGAATTGTGTGTTCCAGCACTGTTGGAATTTGATGGCCACTACGCATGTTAAGAGAAATGGACATCATTGGTGAAAAATTATTATGCACTTGGTTTTTATTACTGCATAAACATTTATAGACAACAAATTTTTATATATAGCTGAGCATGCTGATGGTTTTACTTGTTGAAGGGATTGCTTTGGTTTGTGAAGAGGAGTTTCTTTATGACATGACTAGGTGTCCATATATTTGTGGTATCCAATCTGATTGTGATATATGTTGTTCAAGATGCCATCTATTATTAAGGATACCCCAATCTAACATTAACTTATGATTGGGAATTCAAGTTGCTTTAGTACATCAATTAAATAATATGTCCTACAAATTTGGAGTTGATAAACAAATTCTTGATATTAGCAGTTAGAAAATGTGGCTTTATGTTGGTATTTATCGTGTTTCATTGGCCTAATGTACGCACTAACTAGTATAAATGTAACGTGCAATGAACCATGGAAGGTGAAAGCATTGGAATAGAATCACGCGACACGTGACTTAGAATTTGTTGCTGTGGTACATGCCTTGAAAAAGCGGAGGCATTACTTAATAGGAACAAAATTTGAGTTCAAAATAGAACTTAACATCTTTAAATATTTGTTTTTTTCTTCAGGCGAAAAAAATAGTTAACTTTTATTTATAAATAAAAGCCATTACATATTACTGTTGACGACCAAAACAGAGCAAGGCGGCCGAGAGGACAGGTCACGGAAATCGTAGCGTCAAAATAACACCAAAGATGAGCAATACAACATCGAAGCCGGCCAAAACCGCTCCCGAAGAAAAACGAAGGAAACAACTGTAAGGCCAAAAGAATCCGAGAAGACTGACCCATCAAAAAGCCAAAAATTGATATCCATGAACCAAAAAGCAGGGGAGTGAGACCGAGGAGCAAAAATCAAAGCTATCAGAGGGCAGGGAAGAGCCCGGTGGAATGGACCGCTCCATTAAACAGGTAGTTGAGAAAAGAAAGCCTGGAGTTGAGGAAACCTTGCGCTTTGACAGGAAGTCTGCCACCGAGTTTTCCTCCATGTGAGCAAACGAAATAATGGTGAAAGACCCCTCAGAAGCAGAATTTGCTAGAGTCAGTGGAACAGAGAGGGGACATTCAGGGAGGATATCTTAAAAAATTTGTTTAATGAACCAAATACGAATGCTATACAAACAATATGGTTGGTATACCTCTGTGAACTTGATTTTGAAATCAAAAGCAAATGAAAAAGAAAATAGTCGTTGATGTGCTCTGTAGAAGAATGGATGTATTGATAATTAACACTTTGTGAATATGATTTGTGAACAAGAGTTTTCGAATCTCTTTTCTAAGATGAATACTCCCTTCTAGCAAAGGGAGGAGTTGCAAAAATAAAAGAGAGAAGAAACATGAAGGATATCATTGAGTAGGTGATGGTCTTATGATTTATAAAATTAGATTTCATGTTCCCAAAGCTTTAATAGTTGAAGAAACTTATTCGAGGAGATGAATGAGGTGCCATGTTTTGGGTGTTCATGTTACTATAAAACAATTGCAACAATAAAAAACAACAATATTTATGGCATGTAATGAAAAAGAATGTTGCTAAATGCATTACCAACTATATGGAATATTAGCTAGTCAACACTAATCACTAACATCTCATTGATTTATTTATTTTAGATATTTTTGGAGTCTTCAGCTTTTTATGCAAAATAAAGATTTCACTTCATAATGAGTTTTTTTGGACTTAGTCTTTGTGAACTTCAACTTTGGATGATCTGAAATATTAGTTTACAACATTAAACAATGAACTTCATCACACTTCAATCTAAGAAACTAGGCATCCTAAGAGAAAAGATACCAAGAATATGCCAACAAGTTTCAATGCTTAGGGCACACTTCTCCAAGGATAAACTAGAATTGAACTTCATTTTATAATTGGAGAATTCACAATAGTAAATTTGCTCTATTATCTTTAAGGTGTTTCTCAAATCACTTAACAATTTCAAAGTTAACTTATGTTAAATCAACGAGACATACACATGTTCGAAATCACTAGATCATGAAGACAATGAAAGATGAAAATAAAATATACATCTACTCAATGATTAGATAGCGAGAAACTTCATATACATGTATAATGATGAAGTATATGTGCACACCATCGTCCTACACACGTTGGTACAATATTTCAATCCCTTCAAATCCCTAGCAAGGGAAACCATGAAAACCTCAACCAACACCAAAGATCTCCAACAAACAAGCATCAACACTCACAAGCCTTAGCTTCCACATAACGAAGCTTGTATCATGTAAGTAGTCCACGCAAGTGCAATTCTCTTTCTTAAGATTTCCAAACCGTGGGCATGATGCATCATGCAAGTGAATGACAAGACAACTATGGTGCTAGCCTCCAAATTTCAATGTGTTGAGATTTTGTGTATTTGGGATAGCATCAGTTGTGCTCTAGCTCCCAAACTTTGTGGAAGGACTAGAGTTCACTTGATCTACAAGACCTAGAAATGGATTTGGGAAATTTCATCTGATTTATGAGATATTAAAATTAATCAATTATTTTAATGTAATTCCTAAGTTAAAACTTAGGAAAAATAAAATAATTAAAGTGAATTTAATTAAACATGTGATGAAATTGTCTTAATTCACACAGATCAAGCTTTCTTTTAATCTTAGCCATTGATTCAAGATCTGATCATGGTCATTGACTTGTCAACGAGAAACGTATAAAGGAAAGGCTTGGGGTCATTTGTAAACACACACAGAGGCAGGGCACTGAAGCTAACCTAAGATTCTAGGGCGGGGTTGTTAAGAATACTTAGAAGTGTTTCAGCTGCAGAGAGGGGAATTTAGACCAAGGGGTGATTTGATCCCGGGGTCTAGAATACACAAGAAGTAGAGAAGAGATCAGCTCAAGGATAGTGCAGAGGAAGGCAGCAGCAGCAACAACAGCAAGGACAATGTAATTTTCAAGAAACCCTTCAGGGGTTACTCAAAGACACTTAGAGGCAGCGTAGTGACTGTGTCACCCATTCTGGGGTAATGCAGTCCCTTCCGAAGTAGCGTTGAGGGTTTGGAGGCCATCAAAGGCTGACGCAGAGGCTTTCAGGGGCTTTAGAGGCTGACGCAATGCATTTCAGGGACAATGCTAGGGTTTCTAGGCCTAGATCTAGCTGAGTTCTGTAAATCCCGTTTGAGGGTGTGGATCGGCCAGTATTTTTGGCCCTAGAATAGCCAGGAGTTGTAGATCTAGAGTTTTCTCTGTCAAGTTTTCCAGATCTGGAACCTAGAGTTGTGTTTTCAGAAATATTCTTAATAATAGAACCCTCCAGTAGCCAGAGATTGGTTTTCCTACATTGGGTTTTTCTAGGGACTATTTGTCTAGAAATAACTGTCACTTTGTCAATGTATGCATGTGCTTATTTTAGATCTGAATTGGTAGAGATCTGTTATGTGTTTTGCTTCGATTTTAACTTGAATTTATTCAGTTAATAACTTTTCTAAGTAGGAGGAGCATAACTGGGTTAACAGTAATAATTTCTGCATAAGATATAAGATTCAAAAATTTCTACATGGGATCAGAGCAGTTGCAGATCTAGGAGGGACACCAGCGGAAGAATCTGAAGGATCTAGCTACAGAAAGCAGCTGGAAGAGTAGCAAAGAAGAAGATGTGAAGGGACAACGCAGTTTTCAGGAGCAGATTCACGCAAAGGGAAGGGTGACGCTGTCCAATGCTGTGTCCTAGCAAGCCCATGCAATTACTATGCAGAGGCAACTTAGAAACAACACTGGTTGGGTCAAGCCAGCCAGTGTGATTCAGATCTGAATCTGTCAGATCCAGAAAAAACTGTAGAAAAATTGCAAAATTTAGAAGAACTGATGGGGTTAAACTTTTGAAGGTTTCAAATTTTTAACCTTAGCACAAGTGACAAAGATTGGGAGGAGATTAGCTTCTCAGGAAGTTTCTTGCCAAAGGAAACTTAGAGTTTGGTGAGAGGATCAAAGAAGAAGTTGAATCATAGTTGATTTGGTAGATTTCCAAGGAGGGAAATCAAGTGTTAGAGGGAGCAGAAGGCACTTGTTTCACCAAGGGCCTTAGATCCATTTCTCTAGCAAAGAGAAAAGGAAGTTCCAACACATTCTGAGAAGATGGCTCCTCATGGACTTAGTGATTAGGATAGGCTAGAGGGACTCTCAAACTTTTTAGTTTGGAAGGCAAGGATCCTGATTGTCCTTGAGGCATACAATCTAAGAGACCATGCAGAGCAGACTTTGGACACATCGACAGATGCGAATTTCCTACGGAAGCATAGGGAAGCTGTTGGGCATGCAAAGCAACTGATAATGGACAGTATCAAGGACCATATTGTGCCACACATAGCTAAAAAGAAGACAACTAATGAGATGTGGAAGGCCTTGACTTCCCTATATGAGTGAAATTCTGTCTAAAGGAAAATGCTGTTGGAGACCCAAATGAGGTCATTCATGATGACCAAGGGAGAACACATGGAACACTTCCTCTTTAGATTACAGGCAATCAAGGATCAACTGATTGCAATGGGTGCAACCGTAGATGATGTTGTGATAGTCAGGATTGCCCTCAATGCAGTCATGGATGAGTGGGAAACCTTTGTCCAAAGTATCTTGGGCAGAGCAGCCCTCCCAGATTGGGACAGCTTGTGGTCAATCCTGTGGCAAGAAGAACTACACAGATTCACCAAGAGGCAGCACAACCCTGAGTTGAGCAAAGTAACGAAGGAATATGAGGAAGATGCAACCTTGGCATCGAAGAAGCAGCCGAAGAAAAGAAGGATCTTTCAAAGATCAAGTGCTTCCAGTATGGTGAAATGGGACATCTTGCAAGCCATTTTCTAGAGAAGAAAAAGGATAAGGAAGCATCCTCTTCCAAGGCAGTTGTGGTAGATGATGGGACAGGAGATGATGCAGCCATGAGTGCTCATGAACCATGGAGGTGGGGTGACATGGACATGTAGAGGAGTTACATGGAAGTAAGGCGGAATCCTTGCACAACTCATCTCTTGGATCACATGCGAGCTACGACAAACTTAAGACAATAGCGGGACAAGTGGAGAAGTGGGTGCATAGATCACATATGAGTCGGAGGCAGAGACAGATCTGAAGACTAGGAGGGGCAACACAGAGAAAAGCAACAACAACGTAGAAGTAGTAGCATCGCAGAGCAAAGCAGCAACATCGTAGAAGCAGTAGCAGCGCAGAGCAAAGCAGCGACAACATTGAAGCAGTAGCAGTGTAGAGGTTGATGTGACTTCAACAACGCAGAGCAGGGCTGCTTACGCAGTGCAAAGCTACAACAGCGCAGAAGGCTTCAGAGGGACAACGCAGTGCAGCAGCAGCGTGATAGATTTCAGCACAAGGAGTTGATGTGACTTCAGTAGTGCAGAGGGAGTCTGATTATGCAGGCAGAGCTGTAGCTGTGCATCGTTCTTTAGATGCCAGCACAAATCTGTAGCCTATGGAGCTTCAGTGATGAGGATGCAACCCATCTGTCTTGTCTGTCAAAGATTGGGTAGGAGATTCAGTTGTTTCTCTCAACAACTAAAGTTGCAGTGCAGTAGATCAACAGTGGCAGTGCTATGAGCAACACAGATGCAACATATTGAGAGAGAGCTGCAGTACAGAAGTTGCAGTGGCAGTGGCAGAGTCATGGGCAGTAGTACAGAATGACAACAACAGTGCAAAGTTGAGTGGCAGGAGGCCAAGCTTCAACAACACAGAACCAGTTCCCAAAATCATGTAATGCATTAGTGTGATGTATTGCTAGAGCACACCCTTGATGCTAAGAGGGAGTGTTGAGATTTTTTGTATTTGGGGTAGCATCAGTTGTGCTCTAGCTCCCAAAATTTGTGGAAGGACTAGAGTTCACATGATCTACAAGACCCAGAAATGGATTTGGGAAATTTCATTTGGTTTAGGAGATATCAAATTAATTAATTATTTTAATGTATTTCCTAAGTTAAAACTTAGGAAAATAAAATAATTAAAGTGAATTTAACTAAACATGTGATGAAATTGTCTTAAGTCACACGGATCAAGATTTCTTTTAATCTTGGCCATTGATTCAAGATCTGATCATGGCCATTGATTTGTCAACGAAAAAAGCATAAAGGAAAGGCTTGGGGTCATTTGTAAACAAACACAGAGGTAGAGCACTGAAGCTAAGCTGAGATTCTAGGGTGGGGTTGTTAAGAATACTCAGAAGTGTTGTTGAAAATGCAGCAAGATGATGGAGCTTAGTGAAATGAAGTCGCCTTCACTAAGTGGGCCCGCAGGCAAATTCTGGCGCAAAGTCTATTTTTAGACATATGGAGCATGGTTCGGGGATTCCAGTTTGAGATTCTTGGAGCATTGGTCATGTTGGTGAAAATAGATGAGACTCTATTTTTTAGGTCGAAGAGGTCGAAGGCTATTTTTAGGCTGCCTCTCCTAAAAATAGGGAAGTCAAATATTATTTACCCTTAATAATATTTGGACTCTAAACAACAGTTTACTCTCTTGGAGCACTTCAGTTCGAGCTACAGAAGTGGCTCATGCATCTGACAGAGGAATTACGTTATTCCCAAGGGTTTGATGGCATCATGCATGGTTGACTTCAGTTAGGACTTCAGTGGCAGAAGTTTGGTGGAGTTAATGAGACAGCTAGTGGAGTTGTGTTCTGTTTATTTTAGTTGAACTAGTTGAGATTGGTTTAACTAGCTAATCAATTAGTTATGAGTGGAGTGAATTAAATATTATTTAATTCATTAATTAGTAACTCATTATTCAACTCAAGAACACATCAGTTCACTACAGTGCATGATCAGTTCAGTGGAGACCAGTGAAAGAGGTAGATGAAAGGGTGGAGTTAGCTATCAGTGGCGACATCGGTTGTGCATGAGATTTGCACCACACTTGGAGGATTTGTCCATGACAATTGCGCAGTCAAGCCAAGGAGATTCGAACCTTGGATCTCTATATAGACAGGCCTGGATTGCGCAATAGAGGCAAGGCAATTGGCGGTGAGTTTTGAACCAGTAACCTGTTCAAAACTGAGCTAGTTTGTGTGTAACTACATGAGAAAGTACTGAGTACTTGTGAGGAGTATTGTACTGAGTTTGTTACATGATTTCTCCATTATAATATACACAATAGATGCGGGGTTTTCAGCTATAAGCTTTCCCCATACATACTGTGTTAATGTGTATGATGATTTGATGTGTTATCGCTTGATTTTATTTCCGCATGTTTGATGATTTGAGTGGAAGAGATTATGTGTTGCATATAAATTCGAATTGTATGTGATTAGGATAGTCTCGGTGAATAATTAATCATTATTCAGCAAATTTCTACATGGTATCAGAGCTATTGAAGCATAGATTGATCATCACAGTGATTACAAACTTATTTCGGTAGACAGAGTCTGCATGCGGGCCAGGTAGCCTCCGGATTCATCTTTCTTCGGAAAGTGAAAGGTCTGGTAAATGCCCCTTGCAGTCGATCTCTGTGCTAGAAATAATTTGTTCTCACGATCTAGAGCGGCTGAGCTTTGAGGTGGAATTCGAAATTTTGCAGCAATTTTGTTTTCTTGGTGCCAGTGTTGAAAATGTCTTTCAACGGTTTGCGACTCGAATATGCTCTTGAAGGCAGTTCGAATTATGTTGCATGGAAGGATCACATGGAGGCAGTATTAGAAGATAATGGTCTGAAGGAGTTCGTAGATACGGATGTCCAAAGGCCCACTGATCCTGCTGAAGTCGAAGCATGGCAAAAGAAGATGGCGAAATGTCGAAGGATCCTGTTGGAGGGCGTCAAGGATCATATTGTATCCAGCCTGCATGGAAAGGCTTCTCCATATTTAATGTGGAAAGCTTTGATGGATCTATTCTAGAGTAAGAGTGACCAAAGGAAGCTGGCGCTCAAAGATAAGCTCAGGAACATCAAGATGGAGAAAGGCGACAGTATCGCCAAATACCTCACGAAGTTCACTCAGTGCAGAGATGAGCTGGGAAGTGTGGGGGTGACTGTCGAAGACGAGGACATGGTCGGCCTGGCTCTCCTTGGTCTTCCGAAGGCTTGGCACTCATATCAAGATAGTGTCAATGGTCAGGAGAAGCTGCCGGGATGGGAGCGCCTTTGGGCGGATCTCATGCAGGAGGAGATAAGGAGGACTACTCGAGATGGATCTTCCTCAAAGGGAGCTGATGAAGAAAACTGCGCTTTGGTTGCCAAAGCAAAGAAGGGGAAGGGTAAGAAAACCTCTCATTCTGGTGCAAAGGGCAAGAAGCAGGATATGGCGAAAGTGAAGTGTTTTCATTGCCATGATCACGGACATTATGCTACCAATTGTCCAAAGAAGAAGAAGAACAAGCAAGCGGGAAGATCTGCAGATGGAGAAGCTTTGGCTTCACAGTTCGAGCTTGACTTTTCACTGATTGCATGCTTGGTTTCAAGTGTGATGGGATCGGTGTGGTTCTTGGACAGCGGTGCGTCATTTCATATGACGCGAGATCGGGAGTTGTTCTCAGATCTGGAGGACAAGGATTTGGGTATGCACATCGAGATGGGCGATGACGGTAGATACAGTGCGACTGGTATCGGTACCGTATCCTTTCAGAGGGAGTCTGGTAAACCCTTTGTATTAAAGGATGTCATGCATGTACCTGGATTGAAGAAGAACCTGATTTCAGTAGCGATGTTGGAGGATAAGGGGTATGATGTGGTCCTCAGCGAAGGAAAATCCTTCCTGCGCAGTAAGACTACTGGAGAGACCCAGAAGATAGGGGTTCGAACTCAGAACCTTTATCGATTCTGCGAGTAGATACATTTGTCTGGCTATGGCATGCAAGGCGGAGAAGTGGCGGCGGGATGATGAGGCGATGGCACTGGAGGGTGGGCCACCTTCACACCATGGAGCTTTGAAGATTCTGCAGCAGATTTCTACTGGACTTCCTAAGGGCACCCTTGCGCAGTCAGATCAGTGCAAGGGGTGTACTATAGGGAAGTATGTGAAAGCCACCTTTCACGAGAAGGATAGTCGCGCCACGACGATCCTTGAGAGAGTTCACACAGACGTGTGTGGTCCTTTCTCGGTTGCTTCGACAGCAAAGCACAAGTATTATGTGATCTTTGTTGATGATTTCTCTCGAAAGTGCTGGATCTTCTTCATGTCGAAGAAGAGCGATACATTCGCGAAGTTCTGTGAGTTTAAAGCACTGGTCGAGAAGGAGTCGGGGAAGAAGGTGATTGCTCTAAGGAGTGATAACGGTGGTGAATTCATCTCGGCCGAATTCAAGGAGTTCTGCAGCGCAGAAGGGATTCGGAGAGAGCTCATCGCACCCCATAACCCACAGCAGAACGGGGTGGCTGAGCGGAAGAACAGAACGATCGTGGGTGCTGCACGGCGATGTTGCATGATCAGGGCCTACCCCTTCACTTGTGGGCTGAGGCATGCAATACAGCAGTGTATGTGCAGAACCGTTGTCCTCACAAGGTTCTTGGCATAAGTACACCGGAGGAGGCTTATTCTGGCAAGAGGCCTGATATTTCCCATTTGCGGATTTTTGGTTCTCCTGTCTACATGCATGTGACGAAGGATGCGAGAAGGAAGCTGGATCCAACTGCTGAGGTTAGAATATTTGTGGGGTACACTGATACACCTCACAACTATCGGGTGTATGTGCCAGACAGTCGCAAGACTGTTGTGCGACGGGATATAAAATTTCAGGAGGAGAAAGCCATGCAGTGTTTGCTTGAGAGGGAGCTACACTTGCATGCGGATGAGGAGCTGTTAGTTCCTAAGGAGGAGCTTCCGGATGTGGATCAGCCACAAGAGGAGGTTCAGGAGGTGGAAGAAACCACCCAGGCAGCGCCAACCATCAGAGGGCGCATGCGCACTACAGAAGCTGAGCGACTGGCTCGGGATGCAGAGAAGGTTGTAGGACCACCTACGGCACAGCGCAGACAGAGACAGTCACCGGATCGGTACACTGGATACATGGCTCTTATGAGTCAATGTGTTGTGACAGAGCCATCCTCTTTTGAGGAAGCTTTGGAGGAACCCGCATGGGTTGATGCCATGATCGAAGAATATGATTCGATCATCAGGAACAGTGCATGGGAGATTGTCCCAAGACCGGTTGGGAAATCAGTTGTAGGTTCGCGATGGATCTACAAGGTGGAGCAGGCGGCTGACGGGAGTGTGGAGAAGTACAAGGCGAGATTTGTCGCCCGTGGCTTCTCACAGATCGAGGGGATTGACTATGAGGAGACTTTTGCACCTGTCGCAAGGTACTCTTCCATACGGACGATCCTTGCTCTCTCAGCGCAGATGGGGTGGCACATTCATCGGATGGATGTGAAGACTGCGTTCCTCAATGGAGTTATTGAGGAGGAGGTGTACATAGAGCAGCCTGAAGGTTTTGAGATCTTCAGCAGTGAGTCGCATGTGTGCCGACTCAAGAGAGCACTGTACGGGCTGAAGCAAGCACCTCGTGCTTGGTACACTCGGATAGACAGCTACTTCACAGGGCTTGGATTCTCCAAGAGTGAGGCGGATCCAAACCTGTACCAGATTGTGGTGGAGGGGAAGTTGTTGATCATCGTACTGTATGTAGATGATCTGATTTTGACTGGCGATGAGCAGTTGATACTTTCATGCAAGGAGGATCTTGCACGAGAGTTTGAGATGAAGGACTTGAGCATCCTTCATTATTTTCTGGGATTGGAGATTTGGCAGCGCAGCGGAGGACTGTTTGTTTCTCAGGGCAAGTATGCCCTAGAGATTCTGGAGAGGTTCAACATGCAAGGCTGCAAGCCTGTTGACACTCCTCTTCCTGGTGGTTGGAGGAAGGAGGATGCTACTTCAGCGGAGGTAGTGGATGCCACTGTCTATCGACAGTTGGTGGGGTCGCTTATGTATCTGGTCAATACACGACCAGATATATGCTATGCAGTTAACCAGCTTTCGCAAGCTATGGTTAAGCCTACCAAGCTCTTTTGGAAGGCAGGCAAGCATGTATTGCGCTATATTAGAGGCACATCGGGATATGGTTCATGGTACGGAGACGGGAGGATGAGTTGGGCGGCGGTGCTTCGGGCATCGGTAATGTCATACTCCGAGAGATTGTGTTCAGCGGAGGATCATGATGCTTTCATATGTTCCCACGGAGGATGAGGATGCCGACATCCTGACGAAGGCGCTCACCAGGAGCAAGTTCGAATTCCACAGAGGCAGGATAGGGATTGCAGATAATCCATATCTTGCTGAGAGGGAGTGTTGAGAATGCAGCAAGATGGTGGAGCTTAGTGAAATGAAGTCGCCTTCACTAAGTGGGCCCGCAGGCAAATTCTGGCGCAAAGTCTATTTTTAGACTATGTCTATTTTTAGACATATGGAGCATGGTTCGGGGATTCCAGTTTGAGATTCTTGGAGCATTGGTCATGTTGGTAGAAATAGATGAGACTCTATTTTTTAGGTCGAAGAGGTCGAAGGCTATTTTTAGACTGCCTCTCCTAAAAATAGGGAAGTCAAATATTATTTACCCTTAATAATATTTAGACTATAAACTTCAGTTTACTCTCTTGGAGCACTTCGGTTCGAGCTACAGAAGTGGCTCATGCATTTGACAGAGGAATCACGTGATTCCCAAGGGTTTGATGGCATCATGCATGGTTGACTTCAGTTGGACTTCAGTGGCAGAAGTTTGGAGGAGTTAATGAGACAGATAGTGGAGTTGTGTTCAGTTTATTTTAGTTGAACTAGTTGAGATTAGTTTAACTAGCTAATCAATTAGTTATGAGTGGAGTGAATTAAATATTATTTAATTCATTAATTAGTAACTCATTATTCAACACAAGAACACATCAGTTCACTACAGTGCATGATCAGTTCAGTGGAGACCAGTGAAAGAGGTAGATGAAAGGGTGGAGTTAGCTATCAGTGGCGACATCAGTTGTGTATGAGATTTGCACCACACTTGGAGGAATTTCCCATGATGATTGCGCTGTCAAGCCAAGGAGATTCGAACCTTGGATCTCTATATAGACAGGCCATGATTGCGCAATGGAGGCAAGGCAATTGGCGGTGAGTTTTGAACCAGTAACCTGTTCAAAACTGAGCTAGATTGTGGGTAACTGTATGAGAAAGTACTGAGTACTTGTGAGGAGTATTGTATTGAGTTTGTTACATGATTTCTCCATTATAATATACACAATAGCTGCGGGGTTTTCAGCTATAAGCTTTCCCCATACATACTGTGTTAATGTGTATGATGATTTGATATGTTATCGCTTGATTTTATTTCCGCATGTTTGATGATCTGAGTGGAAGAGATTATGTGTTGCATATAAATTCGAATTGTATGTGATCAGGATAGTCTCGGTGGATAATTAATCATTATTCAGCAAATTTCTACAAGTGTTTCAGCTGCAGAGAGGGGAATTTAGACCAAGGGGATGATCTAATCCCGGGGTCTAGAATACACAAGAAGTAGAGAAGAGATCAGCTCAAGGACACGCAGAGGAAGGCAATAGCAACAACAAGGTCAACGTAATTTTTAGGAAACCCTTCATGGGTTATGCAGAGACCCTTAGGGGCACCGTAGTGGCTACATCACCCATTCTGGGGTAATGCAGTCCCTTCCGGAGCAGCGCTGAGGGTTTGGAGGCCATCCAAGGTTGATGCAGAGGCTTTCAGGGGCTTTAGAGGCTAACGCAGTGCATTTCAGGGACAACGCTGGGGTTTCTAGGCCTAGATTTGGCTGAGTTCTGTAAATCCCATTTGAGGGTGTGTATCAGTCAGTATTTTTGGCCCTAGATCATACAAGAGCTGTAGATCTAGAATTTTATTTGTCGGGTTTTCCAGATCTGGAACCTAGAGTTGTGTATTCAGAAATATTCTTAATAATAGAACCCTCCAGCAGCCAGAGACCGGTTTTCCCACATTGGGTTTTTCCGGGGACTATTTTTCCAGAAATAACTGTGTCACTTTGTCAATGTATGCATGTGCTTATTTTAGATCTGAATTGGTAGAGATCTGTTATGTGTTTTTCTTCGATTTTAACTTGAATTTATTCAATTAATAACTTGTCTAAGTAGGAAGAGCATAACCGAGTTAACAGTAATAATTTTAGCATAATATGTAAGATTCAGAAATTTCACACAATGTCCATCTTAGGGTTTGAATTCTCAAAGCTTAGGTATTCCACTCTTGCATCATCACAAGGACTAATATCTTCATGGATACAAGAATTCCATATCATTCTCTAGCCTTACATCCCAAAAGAACAAAGCTTCAAAATCATGCATGGAATTAACTCCTTTACATGTCTTTTATTCGGGTAGAAACCCTAGCTCTACAAGAAGATCCATAAGGAAAATCATCATAATCAATGTCGTGCTCTTCTCCAAGGTTTATATGTATAGGAGAAACCCTAGCATCACATAAGAGTAATCTTCCCAAGAACATCCAAGGCATCTCTCTCCCATTATCTTCTCCTAGGTTTTGTGGAAATTTTTGAATCTTTACACTTTATGCAGAAATTATTTGCTGTTAATCTGGTTATGCTCCTCCTACTTAGAAAAGTTATTAGCTGAATAAATTCAAGTTAAAATCGAAGCAAAACACATAACATATCTCCACCAATCTAGATCTAGAACAAGTTCATGCACACATAGACAAAGCGACACAGTTATTTCTGGACAAATAGTCCCCAGAAAAACCCAATGCGGGAAAAACGGTCTTCTGGCTATTGGAGGGTTTTATTATTAAGAATTTTCTGAATACAACAAGCCTGGGTTCCATATCTGGAAAACCTGACAGAGAAATATTAGATCTACAACTCATTGGCTGATCTAGTGCCAAAATAATGACTGATCCACGACCTCAAACGAGATTTATAGAACTCAGCCAAAATTAGGGCTTAGAAACCCCAACGTTGCCCCTGAAGCCTCTGTGTCATCCTCTGAAGCCTCTCTGACCCTCAGTGCTGCTTCGGAAAGGGCTGCGTTACCCTAGACTGGGTGACGCAGTCCTTACGTTGCCCTTTAGGGTCTCTGCGTAACCCTTGAGGGTTTCTTGCTGAAAATCACGCTGTCCTTGGAGGTACTACGGTGTCCTTGTTGCTACAGCTTCCCTTCTTCTCTGCGCTATCCTCTGAGTTGATCTCTGCCTCTTGTGTATTCTAGAGCCCGGGATCAGATCATCCCCTTGGCCTAAATTCCCCTCTCTGCACTGAAACACTTCTAAGTATTCTTAGCTAACCCGCCCTAGAATCTCAGCTTAGCTTTAGTGCTCTGCCTCTGTGTGTATTTACAAATGACCCCAAGCCTTTCCTTTATACTTTTCTTGTTGGGATTCAATGATCATGATCAGATATTGAATCAATGGCTAAGATTAAAAGAAAGCTTGATCCATGTGACTTAAGACAATTTCATCACATGTTTAATTAAATTCACTTTAATTATTTAAGTTCCCTAAGTTTTAACTTAGGAAATACATTAAAATAATTAATTAATTTAATATCTCCTAAACCAGATTAAATTTCCCAAATCAATTTTTGGGTCTTGTAGATCAAGTGTACTCTAGTCCCTCCACAAAATTTAGGAGCTAGAGCACAACTGATGCTACCCCAAATACACAAAATCTCAACACTCCCTATTAGCATCAAGGGTGTGCTCTAGCAATACAATACACTATGCATTACAAGACTTTGAGTACTGGTTCTGTGTTGCTGAAGCTTGGCCTGCTGCCACTCAACTCTGCACTGTTGCTGCCTTTCTATACTCTTGCCCATGACTCTGCCACTGCCACTCCAACATCTGTACTACAACTCCCTCTCAATATGTTGCATCTGTGCTGCTCATAGCACTGCCACTGCTGCTATGCTACATTGCAACTTTAGTTGTTGAGAGAAGCAACTGAATCTCCTGCCCAATCTTTGACATACAAGTCAGATGGGCTGCATACTCATCACTGAAGCTCCATAGGCTATAGATCTATGCTGTCATATGAAGAATGATGCATAGCTACAACTCTGCATTGTGTAAGCATACTTCTTATGCACCGCTGAAGTCACATCAACCCCTTGTGCTGAAATCTCTCACGATGTTGCTGCACTGCACTGTCCCTATGAAGCCTTTTGCGCTGCTACAGCTCTACACTGCGTAAGCAGCTTTTCTCTGCGCTGCTACTGCTTCTACGCTGCTGCTACTCTTCTCTGCACTGATCCTCCCAGTTTGCAGATTTTCCACTTCCTCTGCTTCATCTGTTATCTATGCACCCACTGCTCCACTTGTCCCGATACTATCTTAAGGCCATCGTAGATCGCATGTGATCCAAGAGATGATCTGCTAAAGGATCCCGCCTTTTTTTTTCTCCTATGCAGCTCCTCTACATATCCATGTCACCCTGACTTCGTGGTTCATGAGCACTCATGGTTGCATCATCTTCGGACCCATCATCCACCACAACTGCTTTGGAAGGAGAGGCTTCCTTGTCCTTTTTCTTCTGAGGACAATTGCTGGGAAAATGTCTGATTTCACCACACTGGAAGCACTTGATCTTTGAGAGATCCTTCTTCTTCTTTGACTTCTTTTTTGATTCCAAGGTTGCATCTTCCTCATCTTGCTTCTTCACTTTTCTCAATCCAGAGCTGTGCTGCTTCTTGGTGAATCCGCGGAGTTCTTCTTGATGCAGAATTGACCACAAGCTGTCCCAATCTAGGAGGTCTGCTCTGCCCAAGATACTTTGGACAAAGTTTTCCCACTCATCTGTGATTGCATTGAGGGTAGTCTTGACTATCACATTGTCATCCACCTTAGCACCCGTTGCAGTTAGCTGATCTCTGATTGGCTGCAATCTGAAGAGAAAATGCTCCATGTCTTCTCCCTTGGTCATCATGAATGACCTCATCCGTGTCTCAAACAACATCTTCCTTTGGACATATTTTCCCTCATATAGGGAGATCAAGGCCTTCCACATCTCATTAGTTGTCTTCTTTTCAACTGTGTGTGGCACAATATGGTCCTTGATACTGTCCATTATCAGCTGCTTGGCATGCCCAACAACTTCCCTATTTTTCCGTAGGAGATCCGCATCTGTTGGTGTGTCCAGAGTCTGCTTTGCATGGTCTCTTAAATTGTACGCCTCAAGGACAATCAGGATCCTTGCCTTCCAAACTAAAAATTTTGAGAGGCCCTCTAGCCTATCCTTATCACCAAGTCCATGAGGAGCCATCTACTCAGAATGTGTTGGAACTTCCTTTTCTCTTTGCTAGAGAAATGGATCTAAGGCCCTTGGTGAAACAAGTGCCTTCTGCTCCCTCTGACACTTGATTTCCCTTGTTGGAAATCTACCAAATCAACTATGATTCAACTTCTTCTTTGATCCTCTCACCAAACTCTAAGTTTCCTTTGGCTAGAAACTCTCTGAGAAGTTGATATCCTCCCGCTCTTTGTCACTTGTGCTAAGGCTAAAAATCTGAAAAATTCAGAAATTTAACACCCACCAACATCTTCTGAATTTCTGCAGCTTTTCTTCAGTCTTTTCTGGATCTGACAGATTCATACCTGCATCACACTGGTTGGCTTTAGACTAGTCTAGAGCTGTTTCTGAGCTTCCTCTGTGCAATAATTGCATGGGCTTGCTAGGATACAGCATTAGACAACGCCACCCTTCCCTCTGCGTGAATTTGCCTCTGAAAACTTCGTTGTCCCTTCATATCTGTGTTTCTGCTACTTTTCCAGCTGCTTCCTGCAGCTAGAACCTTTAGATTCTTGTTGGAGACCCTGCTAGATCTCCAATTGCTCTAATACCATGTGGAAATTTTTGAATCTTTACACTTTATGCAGAAATTATTTACTGTTAATCTGGTTATGCTCCTCCTACTTAGACAAGTTATTAACTAAATAAATTCAAGTTAAAATCGAATCAAAACACATAACATATCTCCACCAATCCAGATCTAGAATAAGTTCATGCACACATAGACAAAGTGACACAATTATTTCTGGACAAATAGTCCTCGGAAAAACCCAATGCGGGAAAACTGGTCTTCTGGCTGCTTGAGGGTTTTATTATTAAGAATTCTCTTAATACATCAAGCCTGGGTTCCATATCTGGAAAACTCAACAGAGAAATATTAAATCTACAGCTCATTGGCTGATCTAGGGCCAAAATAATGACTGATCCACACCCTCAAACGAGATTTATATAACTCAGCGAAAATTAGGGCCTAGAAACCCCAGCGCTGCCCCTGAAGCCTCTGCGTCAGCCTCTAAAACCCCTCTGACCCTCAGTGCTGCTCCGTAAAGGGTTGTGTTACCCTGGACTGGGTGACGCAGTCCTTATGCTGCCCCTTAGGGTCTCTGTGTAACCCTTGAGGGTTTCCTGCTGAAAATCACGCTGTCCTTGGAGGTGTTAGGGTCCTATAATAATAGATTTCATAAATTTTGAATTGAATTTGATAATCTTGTAAATATGTACATACCTTGCTTTTTGCAAGTTGTTTTCCCATATTTTGAAAAAATGAAAAATAATAAAAAGCCAAAAAAAGGGTAAAAAGTCCTAAAAGAAAGATCAAAGGACTTAGAAAGATATAGACCCCAAAAGAAAAAAGAAATAAGACCTGAAGGTGAGCAAGTCCAAATGCCACTACTTTTACTTTTTACTACAAGAATAATGATTATGTTTAGAGTGTCAATAAATGTCATAATCCATGAATAGTTAAACAATTTAATCTTAACTTTTCATGTTTAGATAGAGAATAAAGATTTGTCAAATAGTTTAAACTGACAAATCAGTAGATAGGTAGAGAATAATGAGGTGCTCAATAGTTTAATCTGAGCCCTCGGATGAAATAAGGTAGACTTAGATAGTTTATGCTTTGAAAGAAAAATGTTTTAAGGTTGCAAGCCTAAATGCACCTACAAAAGGAAGAAATATTGTTAGAAATAAAGTTGTGTAGGTAGAAAGCAGTTGAGCAATTATGTAAATAAGACATCATTGGGAAAAATCACTAATTTCCCCTCCCCTACAGGTATTCAGTATTCTAAACTATCAGCCAAAAAGACTCATAGAATTTCTCTGACTTTTGTTGGGACCTGACCTAAGGTTCGATGACTGATAAGTTAAAAATATTGAGTTCTACATTAAATCCACATTTCTCAGCATTTACCCTTCATTCATATATCAAAACCCCTTTTTTCTATGTAAAGACACATTCTTACTTAGTAAAATTGAAAACCCTAAAAATAATTAATTTCCCTTCAAAATCATTCATAAAACCCTCAAAATTACATTTATCCTAAGTATTAGTGAAGTAATATAAAAGATAAGCAATTATTTATTTTTACACTTTACTTAGAGATAACATGTGTTTTATTTCCATTTCACTACCCTCTTCATATTAACTTTTAACCTATTTTTATTAAATCCCTAAAAATACCCTCCCGTAGTTATTAATTCCATTATATTTAAAATAACCCCCCAAAACCCATTATTTTACGTTTAAACCAAAGTTTATTATTCCCATGTGCGCAAATAAACCTCGCCCTACAAACCCCTTGGTCTAAACCTATCTCTATTGAAATAATCCCGCCCCCTATAGTTTTTGAAAACTATTCAAAGGTTGATTAAACTATATAATATATACTATCGCGCCCGCATATAAAGTTTGAAACATTTTACAAACGTTTTAAATAAAAACATTACTCCCCCACCTATATTCATATAACCCAAGGTTTTGAGTTAAATAAAATGATTATTTATAAAATTCAAAACCCATTGCCTTACATACAAAAATCCCGATCCCACTCCCATTTCAAATGCAACTCCCAAATTAATCTCGACCCTTCGCACATGAACTTCAGATCCGACGGTTATCATCCAAAATCGCGCAGAAGAGATGCACGATCACCCAAGCACCAAAGCTGCGCGAAATGGGCGGTTTCACATTTTTATCTCTCCTCCACATGACCTTTTCTTACTGGATTGCGTGGGTTCAAGCCGAAACCACTTACCACCGCAACTCCGTGCGAAAACCACTGGTTTTTAATCCATTCAATCCTAAAACCATCCTTCCCGCTGATGCGACCTGAATTCAATGCCAGATGAATGTAACTAATATGTTTAATAAACCTTCAAAAATACATTCATTTCATACCCTTCTTGTGTGTTTAACCCTCTGCACTGCCTTCCCGACTGTAAAACACTCTTTTTAAAGCCATTTTCTGCCATTTTTATGTCCAAAACTTGCATAATTTTCCCTGAAACCTGTGAAGATTGCTGAGGAGCTTCATATTTCTCTAGATAAGCTACTGAAGCCATCAACTCAGCTAGAACCTCAGAAACCATTACAAAGATCAAATACCTGCATACAAAAGGTATTTTTCTCCAATTGGAACCTGCAAGCAATTTAAAGGACCTATAAAAACAACAAAAACATTTTAGAATTTAAGAATCCATTGAAAAGAAACTACCAAAAGCCCCAAAAATAGGCTAGACCTTGTCAAAATTTTCCCAGAAACCCTACTTTTATTGATGCGTGCTATTTTGAAGAAATTTATGGGTTTTTCATAGGTTAATGATCTATTTCAAGCTCTGAAATAAACCAGAAAACCTCTGCAGGTACCCTAAGCCTCTGTAACCCTTTCAAAGAAGTTTTAGCCCAATTTCTCATTAAAAATACTCAGGAAACCCTTGTTTTCTGTTTTAAACTAGTTCTAAAGCCTCAAAACCTCTTTGACAAGCCTAAATTGACAGAAAACCCAAAGAAGAGACTATACTTTGCCAAATTTTCCCAATAAATCCTCTGTTAAAAGTAAATTACTTCTGCAAATTGTCTAAACTTGCAGAAGTAGATCAAAATGCCTAAAAAATAGAGTGCAAGCAAGCATGAAGCTTCTAAAGCACCTAAAACTACCCTTGCCATGACTTCAAGTACTGCTATTGTTGTCAATCCTTTACAACCCCCAGTTATTGATATTGAACACATTCCCCTAGCTGATACTAATTACAAGATAGCAGATCCCATTGTTGAATTCAACCTGTTAGATATCCATAACTGGTGCTATGAAAAGTCATTAGATGATCAAGTAGAAGTCCATATTTGGGAATCTCATTTACCCAAGTATGTTGTTCCATTAACTCACCCATGTTAAGAGTCATAAGATTGTGTCAGCAATAATATGTTCCAGAGCAAAGAGCCATTGTAAATGCCAATAAAGATGTGCTTTTTACCATCACTGCAGAATCAATTACAAGATGTTTCAACTTTAGCCTGACCCCCAAGCAGTCCCTTTGTCTATAGAGGCCCTCACCAAGCTATATATTGGCCTAGATTTTCCTAAAAGGTTCATAATTTTTCAGACTTTTATGCCTCTACATGTAGAAATTCCCAAGTTAAATCCTCCATATTCTATTGCTAAATTCCCTGAAGGTTCAAGACGTGATTTCCATGCTTTCCTTCATCCTTGGATACTGATGAACACACTGATGAGTCCATCTTGGGATTCTTATCCACCTTTTCTCCAGGTCAACCACCCTCAGTAATCTTTGATTATGATGGTTTCATTACTGATAGTATTCATTATCAATTGACCAATTTTCAAATTGAGGGAGTATTCAGATATACCTCCTATCTTTTGCATATGTTTTAATACTTCCAATCATATAATTTTTCAGTTACTTTCCAAAAACTTGACATAGAGGGAAATCCTGTATCTGTCATCTTTTGGACATCCATGCTCAGGAAAGAATGTATAGATTTTAGTTATTCAAAGTTTTCAGAGTTATTTTTACATCCAGTGATCACAATGTTGACCAAGACAGAGCAGCCAAGGGTAAATGAAGAAATGAAAAAGATATTGCAGTTATCAGAGTAGAGTAAAGTTGGTGACTGGTATTTGTATGAGAAATATATTGAAATCAGATTCTTTGGGTCAAACTTGTTACCTTACAAGTTACCCAAACATCCTTCAATGAGGATATTTGCCTTGGAGTATATCAGGCAGATCCTAAACTCTGATTCAATAAATTTCATGGCAGCTAAGAAAAAGACCCAATTCAAGCTTAAGAATCAGATAGGGCCATTCATATGTAATCACAGGGATGCAAAGAAAGAGGCAACTAATTAGTTATTGCAATATAAATTTGAAGAGAGTTTGCCTTGGAACTATGATCCACAAGGGATCTTGAGCAAGCTAAGGGTTAAATGCAAGTTAACACCCTTTATTCATGAAGCCAAACCAGAAATAGAAAAGTTTTCCAATCAAATTGAATGGAATGAAAACACCTTAATAGATGCAGTGAACAAAGGTAATACTAGTTATACCTTAGAGACTGCAAATCAACCATAGAAGTCCATTAAAAGAGCAAGGGAAGAAGGAGCCTATGTAGCAGAGACTACAAAAGAAACAAAGTTTAAGATCATATACAACAAAAGGCCCAAAATAGATTCAACGGGTAAAGGAAAAGTGGCAATAGATGTGGAAGAAACATAGCCTTTAAATACTAATACAGATTTGCCAGAGACAAATGTTGCCACTGTAATTATTAATGAGCCAAATGCTAAAAATCAGAATGAAGGAGAAATCAATAATGAAGATACACAGTTAATGGAAAGACAACAAAGCATGGAAGCCTCTTCCTCACACACAGCTGAGGAAAAGGATTTGGATATCAACGAGAAATATAGGCAGATTAAATTGAAGAATTAAGAGATAAAAAAGAACATTTATTCTCAATATCTCAAACAGAATCCTAGTATACAAAACATGCTTCTTTCTGCTTTTGATTATTCTAATCAAAAGCTAATCATGTCAGTGTTGTAGCCCACTGTCAAAACTCCTAAGACAATGGTTGATTATAAGAAAGTTGATTTGGAGGTTCAGACAGATAAAATCCATGCTCTTGATCAAATTGAGTTCCACAGACAGACTTCAGAGATGCTTTATTCTACTGTCACAAATAAAGAAATGAGTGCTCAAAAGCTACAAAAAATTATCTCCAACATGAAAGATCAAATGAAGATGGACAAAGCCTCATTATATGCCAAGGATCTAAGGATAAAAGCCTTAGAAGAACTAGTTTTATAGGTAGGATATGGTCCTACTAATATCAAAGCAACAGAATTATTGGTAAAGAAGAAAAATGAAGATATATCAGCCTTGAGGAAACAACTCAAACTTCCTCAAAGTGAGCATCCTCAAACAAAAGAATTCATACAGGAACATAATGAAAAAGATGAAATGATGAATTTAATTTTTCAGTTGACAGCCCAGGTTAAAGAAATGGAAATACAGATGGACAAATTTGTCCAAGAAAATGAGACACTGAAAGAATCAGTGATTCCTACAGTCATTCCAGTTATCACTGCAGCAGTGCCTTCAACTTTAGGTGAAAAGTTGGCACCCAAAGAACCACTGGCTACTACAGTGCCAGTGACTTCTTCCACAACATCAGCCACTGAATCATCTACCACAACAGTACAACCTACTGATGAGGCCAGCAAAATAGTGAAAGCAATGCAAGATATTTCTTTAAAGACAAATGAGATTAACATGTTGACAAAAATGGTTGAAAATCTTGAAAAATCAAATAAATTAGCTCAAGTAAATGCTAAGACACATGAAAAAAATTCCAGCAAATTGAGTGAAGAGTTAAAAAAGTTGCAAAAAGAATTAACTTTGAAGGATCAAATATCATACATCAAAAATTATCTTTGGAATAATATCATTGAAGCCATCCATGATGTATGGCCTTCAATTCAGGTAATTTTTGAGCAAAGAGAATTATTACCAGCAACCCAAGCAGAAATTCAAAAGACTCAAACTGATTTCGCTGACAAACCAGAGCAAGTTGTAAGGCTAATCAATTTCCTTAACAACAAAAATAGACAGGAGTTGGAAGAACTCAAAATAACAGATAGAACTGTAACTATCCTAGAAATTAGGAAAGTCACAACAAAGAGAAATTTGATGAGACAACTTGAAGAAAAGTGTGAAGGCATGAATACTGCCATAACCAGGTTCATGGTTAAGTTCACAAGTTTGAGGAAAAAATGACTTCCTGATATCATGGTTATTAATGATAAATTGATGCCTCAAAATGACTATGATAAGAAGATAAGAGAATTTGTCAAGGAACAGGTAAATAAACCAACAGTTCAAGGCATCCCAACAGGAAAAGTGTTACTTAAGAGTTTTGAAGATTTATTTTACTTACAACTTGAGATCAAACACTTATTTGTTATCAAGCCGTCCTTTGCTAGAGATACAAAAGTTGATGAGAACTTTATGAAATTAAAGAATATTCAAATTCCTAAAAATGAGGATTGGCAAGCACTCACAGATTTACTGTGAAGGATAAAAACAAGCAGATGAAAAGAAGACAAAAAACTATTTTCAGAATTACAGTCAAAATAGATTTTCTTTACAACAATATAACATTTTTTTGGTTAAAGAGTATAAGAGTTTAAAGAGTATTAGTGAATAAAGAGTGTTCGATAAAGAGTATCATACAAGGCAAATCAGATTCTAAAAATATCTAAAGGCCAGCAAGGAGGACACTAAGGCAACCAACTGCTTCTTATCCTCAATCTGTTTCTATTTCTTATGGATAAAATAGGACAACTTGCTGATTTGTTAAGCAGCTGTCCCTATTATTGTTGTAAATATATTTTATTTTCCTAAGATAATTCCTAGAATTCTTCTAGGATATTTTTTAAAACATTATGTATAAATACTTCATCTTTAGAAGTATTTTGTGTGTAATAAAATTGTTGGGATTGTTATAGTCATTTCTTCTTAGAATTTAAAGCTTTTGTGTGTCAAAACTTCGAGTAGCAGGCTAGATCAAAGAAAATTGGCATCATACTTCAGGATTCCTGTGACGAGCTATTTGGAGTGAAGTATTTTCTTCACGTGTCATTGTTTCCTTTCTTTGTTACATGCATCCATTTATGTTCATGCTAAATCTAAATGTATAACTAGGAGTATTACTACATGATTTGTTAATAACACCCTATTTTTAACTAGTTATCATTTATAGTTTTCCTCTGATTTCCAGTATATGGAACCCTTAATTGCTCCCTCTCTCGTTTGACCTCTTCCTACTACTTCCTTTTCCGGATTTAAGGATTCTTAAGTGCCCTTTATCCCGATCATACCACCTCATAAAAACAACTTTCCAAGATCTCTAAGGGTTATCTATCTTGCCCTGAAGACATTTGACCTTTTTTGCCCTTGATCCTAGTCTTGTTTGCTTGATTTTGACTCCATAGCCCAATGGACAAATAGATTTCCCACTATCCATCCTTTCAAGTGATTTTTCCCACCAAATCTATCAAAACAAAACCAAAACTGTACTTTTATAAC
Organism: Pinus albicaulis; assembly: GCA_034641835.2. NCBI lineage: Eukaryota > Viridiplantae > Streptophyta > Pinopsida > Pinales > Pinaceae > Pinus > Pinus albicaulis. The sequence goes on from CM076579.1 coordinate 1,348,789,158, forward strand.
TAGCCTAATATTCACAAATTAAAACAAAGTTAAACTTTAAAGAGAGAGCCCTCTCTAAACCCTAGGAAGGCTAGATCCTAGAGTTTGAAGTAGGTTTGTGGTTACCTCTAGAATTCTTTGACTAAAAACCATAATCACACATCTTGGGAATTACTAGAGTGATAACAGGAGGGACTACACTGTCCTTGCTGCTGTATTTTCCCCGCTTCTTTGCGCTGTCCTATGAGCTGATCTCTACCTCTTGTGTATTCTAGACCTCGGGATCAGATCATCCCCTTGGCCTAAATTCCCCTCTTTGCAGCTGAAACACTTCTGAGTATTCTTAGCAAACCCGCCCTAGAATCTCAGCTTAGGTTCAGTGCTCTGCCTCTATGTGTCTTTACAAATGACCCCAAGCCTTTCCTTTATACTTTTCTCGTTGGGAAACCAATGGCCATGATAAGATCTTGAATCAATGGCTACGATTAAAAGAAAGCTTGATCCATGTGACTTAAGACAATTTCATCACATGTTTAATTAAATTCACTTTAATTATGTAAGTTCCCTAAGTTTTAACTTAGAAATACATTAAAATAATTAATTAAATATAATATATTCTAAATTAGATGAAATTTCTCAAATCAATTTCTAGGTCTTGTAGATCAAGTGTACTCTAGTCCCTCCACAAAATTTGGGAGCTAGAGCACAATTGATGCTACCCCAAATACACAAAATCTCAATAGGTTTTCTTTGTGAATCATTAGCATATTATTAGGGTTTCTTCATGAGCCTTAACTTCTCCATGACAAGTACAACAAGGATTACATTGATAATAATGAATACAAAATCTCTCTCCTCCCTTATATATACGAGTGGGTGAGGGAGGCTAACATAAAAAAAGGATGCAGGTCCACACAAGTAACCAACAAGACAACCTCTCATGGTGCACTCTATAATACAAGGATATATATGTATCAAAAAAGGGTTTATCTAACCCCAAAGTGAAATGTCTTCCAAGTGATGATTTAAGGCTTAACATCCCTCATCCAAGGTGGTGCCCTCTCCAACAAAGAGTTAGTCTAATGTTCCCTCTTCCACGATAGTCCACCATCGGAGAGTCCTCATTCAAGGTGGTCCCTTCTTTAATTGTGTGCCACCCCTCACATGTACCCAATGCTACTCTCATATTTACCAATGTGGGTACTAAGCTCAAATGCTTCTCCTCAACATGTGTCTAGGTCAATCACCATCCTCCAGGAAGTATGCTCCTCAACCTAAGTTGTCTTCAAGTCAAGTTCCCAAATCACGAGCTAAACATCACATGGTCCAACCTCTAAGGGCTAAGAGGCCTCCTCGAAGTGCTTAATGTTCCTCCTAGGTAGCCACCTTTCATAATCGAGCAACCAACTCCCCCATTTTGTGCACCCAATGTAGCCAGCAAGTTGATTAGAGTAACAACCTCCTGGTTAATGTCACTGTTGTCCTTTGTAGACAGTTTTAGGCTAAGGAACTATGCAAAAGCATCTAAGTTAAGTTTTTGATTTTGATTTTAATTGGATGACCAATGCTTTGAAATCTAAATAGATTGTGACACCTTAAGTATTAATGAGAGAATATAAGGGTTTATTCTTCATCCTTAACAGAATTAACCTTGAATTTATTTTGAAAGGAAGAATTTAAGAAGATATATAACTATTTAAACATGCAAACTGAGTATTTAATTAATCATATATAGAAAAAATGCGTACAGAAAAAATTTGCAACCAAACAAACAACATTCATAGATGACAGAAGGAAACAATTAAAATATGTAGAGGAGCTATCTCAGACAAACTGTCCAATAAACTAATCTCTGTAAATGATTATAACTTTGCATGGGATTTCAGAAATATTTACACTCAATATATTCTTACCGAGAATCTCCTATGTTATGAAGAAACCTTTCGGTAATAATCACATTACAATGAATAATGTCGACGTGTTTTGAACCAACCAGTCTGGTTCATCATCAGGACTAGAATAACCAGTGGTTCATCATCATTCAAACCGACCAATGTTTTTTGAATATGTGCAGAACAAAAAAATGAATAACTGGAATAACTCACAAAGATACACAATATGCTTTAGAAAAAATCCATAATCATTCTATTATATTAAAAAATAACTTAGAAGTTTACAATCATATCGAGGGCCATCACAATGGTTCAACCCTTTATTCTTCAAATTACAAAATATTTATAGAGTTTAATTCAAAATAATTGAAGTTTGAATCAAAATTTATTACAAAATATATTATCCAAACTTATTTGGATTTTTACAAAAATAGAACTAAAATATAGGAAATCTGAACTATTTTGACCTCTTGCAAAAATTTCGAGGACTATTGCTTATGACTGGTGCTGCAAATATGTTGTTACATTTCTTGTTCCTAGAAATATGTTGTTTGCTCTTGAAAACCTGGCATTATGCTGCTGAAGATTTGTTGTCTCTCATTTGATGAGCTCACACAATTTTTCCCATCTCTTTTCATCAGGAATAGAAAATTTCAACAATTTTCTGTATGATTCATCCACTTCAGTATATTTATCAAAAGTAGCCTTAGTTATGATCAAATGCTTGACCTCATGCTGAATTAATAAATCATAACTCAAACCTTCAATGAAAGCTTTTCCAGTGACATCTCCTCTAATTTTAGCAAACTTAGTTTTATCTACTACTATTTCATGCAATCTATGTGGATAATCTTCCAATGTAATTAGTTTATCACCTGTACCTTGTAGACTTGGAAATCCTTTTTGATGTAATGTGTTCAATTTATTGTGAAACTTTTTAATATGAACTTCTAAATTGTGACTTTTATTTTCAAGCTACAAGATTAAATTCCTTTTAGTGAGCACTTTTCTTACCTCCAAAACAACTTCAATTCTATCTTCAATCCCATACTCTTCAAGCTCTTCTTTCTTGGAATTCAAAAATTTGATTATTCTTTTAGAATCTCCTAGTTTGTGGTCAAGGTCTTTCTTTATTTCTACCACTACTGATTTTTATCTCTGTAACAACTCCTCCAATTCAAAAATAATCTCAATTGAAGGCCACTCCATATATTCTCTTTTGCTTGGGAAATAGCCTGAGCTATTAAAGATTCATTCTCATAACCTATAATTGTTTAATTAGCTTAATTTGTTTTCTAAATTTCAGCTAAATAAGCAGTACCAATTTTCATTTTTTGCTCTTATAGCTGCTGATTAGTGGTTTTCATTAATGTCAACCCAACCAACACCAGGAGATACCTTGATCTTGCATGGGAATTTTGACTTGACAACTTACTTTATTTTGAGTCAAGGATATTTTGGATGGTTTCTACTTGTCGATATTTTTTTGTTTGATATATGGCATGCCTCGTAATTCTTCATGGTTTGAGAGATATTCGTGTTTGAAGTTAGTAACCCCAGTTAGTGAGCTAAAACCCCATGGGGTTGTAGCATAACACTAATCCCTACAATGTTCACTTGTTGAAGACCTTCTCAACCTAAGAATTTATATAAATTGTGGCCCTCATTTCCTCCTGGTGCAAGGATTTCGCTACTTAAAACAGGTCATTATGGCATTATCGCTATAATTGTTTTTTTCTGTGAAGATTCAGATGATGAAAAAAACTTATTTGAGCCAAAATCTTGATGAAGTGTGTGACCACATTTCAGATATTGGTTCGCTATATTTTCGGAGATATGATCTGAGGAAGTTAGGGTTTTTGTAGGCTCCCGAATTTCATGTCAAACATGTGACCTTGGGAAAATCGTCATAACTTTCTCTCTGATCATTGGATTCAAATTTCGTAAAAAGTAACAGAAAGAGGATAGACTATAGTTTGTTGGATATTGTTTTTAGGACCAAAGGTTGAAACCGTGACACATGGCACTTCATACAAGTTAGCTCTACTGAACCAGTCTATAATCATGTCATCGTAGGATATTGGGAATAATTATTTCTTGAAGAATCCAATATTGATCAGACCTATAGGGTTGGAAAGAGGACTCAAAGGGCTACCACAGGATGCAATTTCAGACCTTGGAGATCTGAAATTACATAGATACAACAGATTCAATATCGAGCTTCTACAAGGCAAGAACAATATGCATTCAAGGATCACTATAGTAAGGACAACACATCAATAGTCAAGGGTAAGTCTGCTACAACAAGGTATGTATGATTAGTGTTTGAATTTTAATTTGAATATCATCTCTGACATGTGTTTTTGTAGGATAGTGTAAGTATTTTGTATGTACCTTTGATTGGGTTTTGTTCATAAATGTTGAACATATTTACATTTGAATTTTGAATATTTCTCTAACATATGGTTCGCAGGACAATGTAAGTATTTTGTTTGTATATTTGTTTGGGTGTTGTTCATTAATGCATGTGCAAGAAGGAGGAAAGAATAGGACAACTCAGACACATACTAGAAGGACAATGCAACACCAAATTACCATTACTTGAAGCAAGCACAACTATACCTCAACAACTACTAGTGTTCAAAGAAGCAGTGTCAAGTCAAATATTAGGTCGTGTCAAAATTCAGTATTGTAAAATTGTAAAAGAGTCATTATTGTAAAAGAGTCAATCTTCCTAGAGTTGGAGAGGCATTGTTGGGAGGTATAAGTGTCATTGTTGGATAATGTTATGGTTGGGTTGCAGGTCATAGTGTGATTGGGTGATTGGTCTAGTTCAAGAAAATCATTGTGAATCATATTGTATCATGGATAATTGTCCCTGGTACGAGAGTCCACACTCTTGTATTATTTTTGATCATTATAGGGTGGCAGGGAGGTTCTAGTTTGGTGCATGAAGTCACCTACAGGTTAGAGCCTGTAAACACTTCAGGGTGGTAGGTCAGTCTAGGATGTCGAGGCATCCATTCAGTTGACTACTGAAGAAACCAGGGAATTAGGGCGTCCTTCCAGTGGGAGCTGGAGAAGAATGAGTTTCTATAATTATAGGAAGTTGTACCTTTCATTTCAGTTGGGGTTGAAGATTAAATAATTTATTAGAAAAGCGTTCGATAGTTTTTGACCCGGAGGGGGTTTTCCACCTAAAATTCATTTGCCTATTATTTTCTATTGTTTACTGTTATTACTGGATAAGCATCAATAATAATTGAAGATTAACTAAAGCTCTGAAAATATTTAAAAGTGCTAATTGATAAGAAATACTCATTCCCTCCCCCGCTCTTAGTATTTCCAACAATTGGTGTCAGAGCTTGGTTCCTTCAATAGTAGTCTAACAACTAGAAGGATATCATGGAGTATACTAAGAATAGATCTCCTCTATTCAATGGAAATAACTGCACACTTTGGAGTGGAAGAATGTAGGTTCATTTGCAGGCGTAAGGATACGAGGTATGGGAAATCGTTGAAAAAGACTTTATAATGACCTAGGATGAACAAGGTAAGATAAATATGGTATATGATGCAAAGGCTAAAGATTTCGTTAACAATGGGTTTATCGAATCTATATATCTTAAGGTATTGAGTTGCAACAATGCTAAAGAAGTATGGGGCAAGCTTGAGAATATATATGTAGGTGACTCAAATGTGAAAGAAGCAAAGCTTCAAATTTACAGGAAAAAATTTGAGCAACTCAAAATGAAGGAAGATGAAAATATTGATGCATACTTACAGCGTGTTGATGAATTAACAAATGGATTGGAAGGTTTGGGAGAACCTGCCGGCATGAAAATTGTTCTCTGAAAGATCCTTAGAACCTTTCCGGTAAGATTCAACCCAAAGGTATCTATCTTGGAATATAGTTCGAATCTTGCCAATCTCAGCAAAGATGAATTTCATGGAGTGCTTACGTGTTGAGAATTTTGGAGGGGTTTAGATTAATTCAAAAATTCTCTTCTAAATAATTACTTGTGAGCTTGCTTATGTATTCTCTTAGTTAGTCCTTCATCAAGTCAATTATCAAATTACTTATTCAAATGTAGAGACAGAATTGATTTTACTTTGTAACTAAATATTTTCGTAATATAGTTAGGAAGGTAAATCTCTGATTTACCTTCCTTACCTTCTCCACCTTTAGATCAGCCTTTCTTCTTGTGATTACTATCTTTGACCTTGAAAAATTCTTTTCTTAGGTACTTCACAACCTGACAGAAGTCCGTACTGTACTCTGTTTCTATCCGCAATCTGTATACTTCTATTACTTCCTCAATCTGTTCCCTCTTCAACGCTTTCCTTTTTCCTTTAGATTTTATCTTTTTTACATTTATACAGTCTCAAACTAATCCACATTTATCTGCTCCTTTTCAATGCTATCAACCTCAGACTGATCTGCACATTCTGTCCCTTTTTCAACGCTATTTATCCTTAGGCTGATCCGCAATTTCTGTTCTTCTTCAAACGTTATTTATCTTTGAATATCCACACTAATTCAGAGCAGACTTTATCATAGACTTGACCGCAATTATTCCTTTACATATCCCCACTAACTCAAATACAAGTCCGCAAATCTGTGTAGTCCAAATGACCCGCAGTGTGGACATATATATAGGAGACTTGAACAGCTTTTAGGCTGACTATTCAGATTGATACTTAGGCTGAATTTATAACCTTAACTTACGTCGACTTGTAGATTGTTTCTTTGGCATATTAATACACATATATTCCAATATTGATGAAGGTTATTTCTGCCATATTTGAGCTTGCCTTCCAACACCTTTTGGAGGGCTGTTTGAGAGCAACTTTACATGGTCTGGATCCTTCATGACACTTAATCCTATTTATACTTTAGAAGACAAGAACCTAACGGTCATCAAGAAGAAGTCTATCTACATAAAATATTGCTCATGAAACCCATGAGACAAAAATACATTTTTATTACCATTGTCTTCTACTTTTCATAATTACATAGTTAGCATGAAGATCAATCTAGTTACATTTTACAACATTACGGAATATGAAATGAGGATTGAAGAAGAGGACGACACATCTCACTTAGAAACAACTTTGCTGCATCCAAGAAAACTAGTAAGGAAAAGAATACTCCAAAAGCGAAAACTTGTAGTTGTAGGGAAGAAGAAAAGGAAGAAGATGAACAAGAATTTTTAGATAAATATTTTTCCTACTTCACGCGAAAAATGAGAACAGGTACGGGGAAATTCAAAGGTAAACTTCCATTGATATGTTTTTATTGTGGTGAGGTTGGGAATTTCGCAACCAAGTGTCCTCACAAAAATGAGGCTGTTATGAAAGGAAAGAAAGGTTTGAGGAAGTTCAACAAGCAAGGAAAGAAGAAATGGTTTAAGAAGAGTTTCTTCTCCAGAGAAGCTAACTCCTCATCTGATGAAGACATTGATAATGAAGAAGAAATCAATGAAAGAGTATTGTTTGTGGCCAAGCATAATAAGAAAGAAGCATCTGACGAAGAAGAAGAGATGACTAAGGTTGAATTTTAAAATGAAGTGATCAGGTTATCAAAGAGCTCAAGAACGAGAAGAATCATGTCAACACTCTTGAAGATGAATTAAATATAGAAAGGGAACAGGTCCTAAATCTTAGAATCAAGTTTGAAGAATATAAACGAGTTGAAGAATCACTTAGGGAAGAACTAAAGGAAAGCAACAAGGAAAGTGAAGCATTGGAAGCTGAAATAGTTTCTCTACGAAAGAAAGTAAAAGATGGAAAAACTCTTCAAAACTACACCAATAGCTCCAAGGCATTGGAAGAAATCATCAACAATCAGCGATCAAACAATGACAAGATTGGTCTTGGTTACAAATAAAATTTGAAAAGGAGTCAAATCCTTCGATGACAACAAAAGAAGATGGATATGCAAAACATAACAAGCAGGTAGACCTCCTAGCCAACTAAAGAGATCAAGACTCGCAAGAAGAACCATGGAAGGAAATTCCTCGAAGAATATTTCCTCCTAGGTATCAACCTATCTTCTATGGTCATTGTTATTCATGTGGAAGGTTTAGACATAGAGCTATAGAATGTCGCACGTATGTTTGGAATAAATACAATTTCGAGAGATATTTTAGAAAGGAATATTCCGGAACTCAACAGAATATTAACATATTTGATCTTTTGAGAGATGATGCTGAATGTTACAAATGTAACAATTTTGGACACTTGGCTAAATATTTCAAACTTGGAAGCTCTACAAAGGGATTCTCGCAAAATCAGAATGAACAAATATGGAAAAAGAAGACTGAAAAATGTGCTATCGCTCTTAAGACTCATAGCAACAGAAACGTTTGGTATGTTGATAGTGGTTACTCAAATCATATGAGTGGAGATAGGAATAAGTTAATATCCTTGAAGGAAAAGAAGGATGGAATAGTGCATTTTGGAAATGACGGGTCTTCAAATGTCATAGGAGTAGGTACAGTCACACTTGGAAGCAAGAATGCATTAGCGAAATATGTGTTGTTGGTTGAAAATATGAATCAAAATCTGCTCAGTGTTGGACAAATGTACGATCAAGGACGCACGATGCTATTTAAATCTAAGAAATGTGAAATCAGGAAAGGCAAGTTCGGTAAAATTGTGGCTACAACTTCCAGAGCTCCAAATGACATATATTTTGGATGAGACACCTAAAGGGTGCTTTTTGGCGAAAGAAGACGAAAGTTGGTTATGGCAGAAACGAATGGGACATATAAATTTCAACAATTTGGTCAGGATCAACAAGAAGGAAGCAGTAAGAGAAATGCCTAAAATTTCAAAACCTACCAATAGGATATGTGAATCTTGTCGGCACGATAAACAAACAAAGTTGAGTTCAAGATAAAAGAACACTTTGCATCACATCCATTGGAATTAGTACATACTCGTCTATGTGGTTCTATGAGAACAAAAGGTTTAGATGGAGAATTATATTTTTACGTTAATGCTAGATGATTACACCAGAATGACAACCGTCAGCTTCTTAAAGAAAAATACTGAGGCATTCGAGTGTTTTAGAATGTACAAGGCATTGGTTGAAAATGAAACTGATTTGAAGATCAAATGTCTGAGATCAGATAATGGCGGAGAATTCACTTCCAAGGTATTTCAGAGTACTGTGATGAAAATGGAATAAAAACAATTCTCAATAGCTAGAACACCACAAAAAAATGGAGTTGCTGAAAGGAAAAATAGAACCATATAGGAAATGGCTAGAACAATGTTAAACGACTCAAAATTAGATGATAAATTTTGGGTTCAAGCAATCGATACAATTGTATTCATTATAAACAGAGGTTTTCTAAGGAATAATTGTAACATGAATCCATATGAATTATGGAAAGGAAGACCGACTAACGTCAAATAATTAAAATTATTTGGAAGAAAATGCTACATCAAAAGAGAAGATAAAAAATTGGTCAAGTTCGATTCTCGTGTTGATGAAGGTATTTTCGTTGGTTATTAACGCAAAAGGAAGGCTTATAGATGCTACAATCCAAGGCGAAAACAAATAGTGGAAAGCATAAATGTTACTTTTGGTGAAGATTGTGTTACGAAGGATGATGATGAGATTGTCCCTTCAAACAAATCGGGAGAATCTGTGAAGGATGAAGAAGAAGCTCTAGAACAAGACCAATCAAATAAGGAAACAACAGTCAACCAAGAGGGAATAATAAATGATCAGCATAATGTACAAGAAAATTCTCCAAAAGATTTAAAAGAATGGTGTCAAAAGAATCATTCGTCAAATCAAATCATCGACAAAATAAATGAAGGAATTGGAACCAAAAGAAGTTGACAACTTCGTTCATCACAACAAGCGCACCTTGATTTTTTAGCAACTTTTGAGCCTAGAAATTTTGAGGAAGCTAGTCAAGATGAACACTGGGTAGCATCTATGAATGAAGAACTGGATCAAATTGAGAAAAACGATACTTGGGAATTGGTTCCACAACCAAATGATAAAAATGTTATTGGAACTAAATGGGTCTTTAGAAACAAATTGAACGAGGATGGACGGGTTACTAGGAATAAGGCAAGATTAGGCTGCAAAGGATATGCAAAAGTTGAAGGAATTGATTTTGAAGAAACATTTGTTCCCATTTCCAAAAAGGAAGCTATCATAATATTTATCGCTTATGCATGCTCGAGAAAAATCAAGGTCTACCAAATGAATGTTAAGTCAACCTTTCTAAATGGTCAATTGGAAGAAGAAGTTTACATTGAACAACCCAAAGGTTTTTTGCTCTCTGAAAAGGAAGACTATGTCTGCAGATTAAAGAAGACACTATATGGTCTCAAGCAAAATCCCAGAGCTTGGTATGATCGTCTTGATGGATATCTACATCAATAAGGATTCAAGAAAGGAAGCACCGACAACAATATCTATGTGAAATTGGATCAAGATAACTTAATAATTATCGAGGTATATGTAGACGATATAATTTTTGGAAGCAATGATGACAGATTAAGTAAAAAATTTGCCACAAATATGCAAAGTGAGTTTGAAATTTCCCTACTTGGTGAGTTGACATAATTTTTAGGGCTTCAGATATCTCAATAGGATAAAGGAATATTTATATATAAAACCAGGTACATCAAGGAAATTCTCAAGAAATTTAAGATGGAAGATTGCAAGCCTATCCTTACCCCAATGGTAACAGGTTGCAAGTTAAGTTTAGATGATTCGTCAATGGATGTGGATTAGAGGTTGTAGAGATCTATGACTGGAAGTCTTCTATATGTGAAAACTTCTCATCCAGACGTAATGCAGGCAGTTGGAAAAGTAGCAAGATTCCAAGCAGCACCTAAAGAATCTCATATTATTGCCATCAAAATAATTCACCGATATCTTAAGGGCACAACATAATATGGTTTATGGTATCCAAAAGGAAATAATATAGTCATCCAAGCTTATACAAATGCAGATTGGGCAGGAAGTGTTGATGATCAAAAGAGTACAAGTGGAACAACATTCTATCTAGGTGGTTGCCTTATTTCATGGTTAATTAAAAATCAGTCTTCAATCTCGTTATCCACAGCAGAAGCAGGATATATCGGAGTAGCAACTTGTTGTACTCAATTTTATATGGATGAAGCAAACTTTGCAAGATCTTCAAGTCAAGTTTGATGAGCCTATTCCCATATTTTTTGATAACACCAGTTCCATTAGTATCTCCAAGAATCCTGTGATGAATTCTAAAACAAAGCACATTCTGATCAATTATCATTTCATTAGAGAGCAGGTCACCGAAAATAATATCAAGCCATATTATGTTGGCACAAAGGAACAAATTGCTGACATCTTTACCAAACCATTACCTCGTGAAGCATTTGAGTATCTTCGCCTAAAGCTTGGGATTCTCCCAAGTTCTCATTAGACTCTTTCTCTTATCTAACTAAATAAAAAAAAAGGGGGAGTTGAGGTGTGTACAGGTCCACAGGATGATGTTTGTCAAGGTGAGTTACCCTTTCCATTGATGACAAAGGGGGATAGAATGCTCTAGGAAGAGGTGTCATGATCGCAGGGGGAGTACTTGTGTTGCCTTCAATGCAAAAGGGGGAGATTTTTGATCAGTGGTTGTCATTGATGTCAACCCAAGTAGCACTAGGGGCTACCCCTACCTTGCATGGGAATTTTTACTTGACAACGTACTCTATTTCGAGTCAATGATATTTTGAATGGTTTCTACTTGTCGAGCTTTTTTCGTTGATATATGGCACGCCACATAATTCTTCATGGTTTGAGAGATATTCGTGTTTGAAGTTAGTATCCCCAGTTAGTGGGCTAAAACCCCATGGGTTTGTATCATGATACTAATCATTGGTTGTGGTCACTGAATATCCAATAATTAATAAATTTTTAAACTCATAAATTCCCTCCAATTTTCACTTGTTGAAGACCCTCTCAACCTAAGTATTTATATAAATTGTGACCCTCATATCCTCCTAATGCAAGGATTTCGCTACTTAAAATAGATCATTGTGGCATTATCACTATAAATTTATTTATTATTTCTTTATTTTTTCTGGGAAGCTTCAGATGGTGAAAAAAAACCCATTTGAGCCGAAATCCTGATGAAGTGTGTGACCAAATTTCAGAGATTAGTTTGCTATATTTTCAAAGAGATGATCTGAGGAAGTTATAGTTTTTGCAAGCTCCCGAATTTCATGTCAAACAGGTGACCTTGGGAAAATCGTCATAACCTTCTCTCTGAGAATTGGATTCAAATTTCGTAAAAAATTATAGAAAGAGGACATACCGTAGTTTGTTGGATATCGTTTTCAGGACCAAAGGTTGAAACATTGACACATGGCACTTCGTACAAGTTCTCTCTACTGAACTAATCTATAATCAGGTCATCGTAGGAGATTGGGCATAACTATGTCTTGAAGAATCCAATATTTATCAGACCTACGGGGTTGGAAAGAGGACTCAGAGGGCTACGAAAGGGCACAATTTCAAACCTTGGAGATATGAAATTACATAGGTACAATATATTCAATATCAAGCTTCTAGAAGGCAAGAAAAAATATGCATTCTAGGATCACTGCAGTAAGGACACCACATCAACAGTCAAGGGTACGTTTGCTACAACACGTTATGTATGATTAGTGTTTGAATTTTAATTTGAATATCATATCTGACATGTGTTTTTGCAGGATAGTGCAAGTATTTTGTATGTATGTTTGATTGGGTTTTGTTCATAAATGTTGAACATATTTACATTTGAATTTTGAATATTTCTTTGACATATGGTTTACAGGACAATGTAGGTATTCTATTTGTATATTGGTTTGGGTCTTGTTCATTAATGCATGTGCAGGAATGAGGTCACAATAGGGAAACTCAGACACATACTAGAAGGATAATGCAACCCCAAAGTACCATTACTTGAAGCAAGCACAACAATACCTCATCAGCTGTTAGTGTTCAAAGAAGCAATGTCAAGTCAAGTATCAGGTCGTGTCAAAAGTCAGTATTGTAAAAATCATCATTGTAAAATTGTAAAAGAGTCATTATTGTAAAAGCATCAATTTTCCTAGAGTTGGAGAGGCATTGTTGGGAGGTATACGTGTCATTGTTGGATAATTGTATGGTTGGGTTGCAGGTCATAGTGTGATTGGGTGATTGGTCTAGTTCAAGAAAATCATCGTGAATCATATTGTATCGTGGATCATTGTCCCTAGTACATGAGTCCACACTCTTGTCTTATTTATGATCATTATAGGGTGGCAGGGAGGTGCTAGTTTGGTGCATGAAGTCACCTACAGGTTGGAGCATGTGAACACTTCAAGATGGTAGGTCGGTCTAGGATGTTGGGGCATCCATTCATTTGACTACTGAAGAAACCAGGGCATTTGGGCGTCCTTCCAGTGGGAGCTGGAGAAGAATGATTTTCTAGAATTCTAGGAAGTTGTACCTTTCATTTTAGCTGGGGTTGAATATTAAAGAATTTATTAGAAAAGTATTCGGTGATTTTGACTCAAAGGGAGTTTTCCACCTAAAATTCATGTTCCTATTGTGTTCTATTGTTTACTATTGTTACTAGATAAACATCAAGAATAATTGAAGATTAACTAATGCTCTGAAAATATTTAAAAGTGCTAATTGATAAGAAATATTGATTCGCCCCCCCCCCCCCACCCCCTCTCATTATTTCCAATAGTAGCTTCCACAACTGTGTATTGAGTTTTTCAATTTGTTGCTCCTTCAAAGATAAGTCTCCTGTGGCCTTTGATAAATCTGTTGTTGCATCATTGGACTATGTATCCATTGTAATAGTTTTTGTTGTAGATGACCTTACTGTTTAAGTACCTACAGTAGATGGTGTTGCTATGGAAATAACAGTTGATACACTAAGTTGTTGTTCTTTTTCCTTTAAAAGTGTGTCCATATTAGTTTCCATTTTTTTAATCTAAACTTCAATTATTGATTTGAACATATTCTATTTTTCTTTCTCCAATTTACCAACTTCTTTAGCCCATGGATGTTCTGTAGTAGGGAGTTTTAGTTTTTTCCTTAATGCTTGAATGTAAACATTCTTTTTCTTGATCATTTCTTCAACTACTTTAACATCATTGGGATTATATACTAATTCTATTACCAGATCTTCCAATTATTTAATTCTTGTATCTTTGGCCAATGATGAAATTTTCTCCATTTTGAATTGTGAATGAATATTATCTAGTGAAGCTTCCAATTTGGAGGCTACCATAGCTGAAATGTTTAAAGTAGAGTATATTATCTCTCCTTCCTGGTTATGAAGGTCAATATTATCAATTACATGTAGTTTTTTGGTGTCAAATGAGAAAATAGGTGTGTTATAGTCTTCTGCACCTTTAGGGACTGGAACTTTGGGTGAAACTCAGTTTTCCCATACTACATATTTGAGATGATTGTCCCAACTTCTTTTGTGACATGCCAATACTTTCTTAATAACTTTAACCAAAATTTTATTTTATGATTCGACCAATTCATTATCCCGAGGATAATAAGGTGTAAACTGATGTAATTTGATATGATCTTTCTGACAAAATTCTATCATTTTAATACTACTGAAATCTTGAGCATTATTTGTAACAATTTGTCTTGGAAAAAAATGTTTTCTTCAATGAAATTTATTACCATTGTGTATCTTTTGCATTCTTGACAGGAATTTCCTCTACCCACTTGGTAAAATAATCAGTGGCTGTTAAAATCCATCTATGTTGATTACTTGATGCTGGAACTATTTCTCCTATGAAATCTAATCCCCATTAATAAAACGAGCTTCAACTGAAACTGGTACAAGGGGAAGTGCTGCTAGCCTTTGTTTTCTAGCAAATATCTAACATGTAATAAAACTCCTTACTTTTACTCCAACCTGTGAAAATAGTTTTGGCCAATAGAAACCTGCTCTTAAAATTTTATATGCAATTTCTTTCCAAGCATAATGTTCCCCACGGATGCCTTCATGAAACTTCTCAATTACTCGTTCAGTTTCATTCTCAGTCAAACATAATAAGAGGATATTCAAAGGATATTTCCAATACAAATTGGCATTTATAATACAATACTTCATGGCCTTAAGTCTCAAATATTTTCACTGATTCTTAGTGAATTCAAAAGGATACTTAAAATCACGAAAAAAATTTACTATGTCTTTACACCAATCTGAAAGTAATTTTTTTTCATCAATATGTAAAGGAAGAGGAGTGACATATTCATTAGAGGAAGGTTCCTATGGATTCTCCTCTCTTGAAATATGAGAAGGTTCTTGTGGATTCTCCTCTCTTGAAATATGAGAAGGTTCTTTTGTATTCTCCTCTCTCGAAACTTGCATAACAATATCGATACCAAGTATTTTACAAATTGATTCAACTAGAAGTTTAGCTAAACCTTTTTCTTTCACCATATTTGTAGGTCTGATATCTAAATCAAACTCAAGTATCTTATCAATCCATCTTCCCCTTTTTCCATCTGTATCAGGTTGAGTTAGAACTGTCTTTACTGCATTGTTGGGAACATAGGAAATTATAGGAGAATGTAAAACATATATCCTAAATTATTTTCAAGCTTGTACCAAGGCATACGCTTGGTTCTCTATGATGTCATATCTTAATTCAACATCTCTCACAACCTTATTGAAAAGGCAATTGGATGCTCTTGTTGGTCATCATTTCTTTGTAATAAAATAACAGCTAAGGTAGTATCTGAGACAAAGGAAAATATACTGAACAACTTTGTGTAGTCTGGACTGGCTAGCGCTGGGGCTTCTGAAACAACATTTTTAATTTGTGAAAGAGAATTTCGTGCTTCCATTGTCCATTTAACTTATTTATACCTCTTAATCATGCCAGTTATATCGTTCACAATTTCAGCATAACTAGGAATAAACCTTCTTGAAAAATTAATATTTCCTAAAAATTCTTGAATTTCCTTTTTGTTTTTAGGTAAACCAATTACCTGAATTTCTGAAACTGTCTTTCAATGAATAACAACTCCTTCCTTTGAAATAATGTTTCATAAAATCTTTCATTTTTTCATTGCAAAAAGTGACTTTTTAGGATACAGTGAAATTCCATATTTCCAGCATCTTTTTCTTTTCATCATAATTAGAAAAGAAAGTTGAATCATCGAGATATATGATAAAAAAATTGTTTATCTTTCCCACAAATTCCAGATCCATTGTTCTTTGACATGTTTCTCTAGCATTAATTAAACCAAATTGCATTTTGGCATACATAAATGAGCCCCTTGGTGTTGAGCATGTTGTTTTTTCTCTATCATCTGGACTAACTAGAATCTGGTTATATCCAAAAAAATGATCTAACATTTAAATTCTATTTGAACTTGAAACTCTCTGAAGTAATTGATCCATTTTAGGTGATGGATAATTATATTTTAAAGACATTTGTTTAGATTTCTAAAATCAACACACAACCTCATCTCACCATTTTTATTCCTAATGGGAACTAGGTTTGCTATTTATTCAAAATATCTTAAGGGAACACTTATTTTTGCATCCAATATTTTATTTACTTCTTTTTCTATGAATGGAAGAAAAATTGGATTTATTCTTCTTAATTTCTACTGAAATGGTTTAGCTTCTGGTTTGAGAGGAATTTTATGCTGAATAATGGTTGTATCATAGGTTTTCAATTCTTCATATGACCAAGCAAATACATCTTTGTAATGTTTGAAAAAATTGATGTATTTTTTTCTAATTTCTTGAGGCAATGATGCTGAAATTTTAACATTTCCGATTTCTTCGGAAGTACCAATATTGCAATCTTGAACCTCTTCTTGTTGTGAATTTAACATTCAAGATTTCAATACATCATTATGGTCAAAAAGTTTTTCAAGAGGTACCAATCCTTTCGGGATATATTTATTTGATAGTTGAATGATATCATGATCAACAATTTTACGTTTTAATGATCATTTTTATTAGATTTGATTTCATTAAGTTTTTCTCCTTCAACTTGTAAAGCAGAAAATTCACCTATCACTTGTAAAAAAAATTTCAACTGTTCATCATCTTCAAAGACTTGCCAATGTTTGACATTATCAGGAATGGATGGCCTATATTTCATTTCAATCTGATATTGTAATTGTAGTGGATCAAGAATTTTGGAAGTGCTAGCAAAAATTACCAAAGCATCATCATGGATATTTTCTTTTCTTGGGATTTATATGATATAAAAAACTTGAAAGTAATTTTCAATACAGTCGCATACTTCATTCCTATAAGCTCTAAGCCTCAGATGTCTAGTTTGACAAATATTTCTGATTTGTTTTACAATAAACTTTGAATCCTCATATACTACCAAATTTTGAACTTTCAGATTCTTAACTAACTCCAATCCTAAAACTAAGGCTTCATATTCTACCACATTTTTTGTGAATTCAAAATCTATTTTGAATGATTGAGTTATATTTCTTTTATCATGATATATTTGTACAATTCCTTCCTTAAACCCTTCTTTAGAAAATGCTCCATCAAGGTACATTTTCCAAACATTAGTATTTGAAATGTGAGGTGTATTAATTGATTCTTCAATTCTAATTTGAGGATTTAAATGATCATTAGTAGTTAATGTAAAGCATCTAAAATCCTAATCAATTGCATAAATTGGATGATTAATTGCTTGGTTTTATTTACAAAATGTATTGATACATATTACTTCTTTGTATAACCTTAACTGTTTACCTTCATAGACTGAGATTGTAGCAAAAGACATGTCAATTTGTAAATTCCATCCCAACTTGGCACAACAAGATCTTGATAATAACATTCCAAAATTTGGAGGAATGTCTATAATAAATATGTACAAGACTATACTCTTGATAGTTATTTGAGCTAGTGTCACAACTAAGTCTTTAATTAATCCCAAACAAGGTACTTTATTTGAATCAAAAGTGTACAAATCATGATATGATCTTGTAATTTTCAGTTGAAGTAGATCCATGATTACTTTAGGCATTAAATTATGGGAGGCCCCAAAATAAAACATACAACTATATAAGATATAATCATGAACTTTCAGTGTAACATAAAAAGGAGGAACAATTTCATCAATCATATCATAACTAAGACCAAAAACAACTGAAATTTTTTTATCCTGTAAACTTATAACATCTCCCTGTGCATATATAATTTAGGATTGAATTCATTTAGAAACCTATTGTTTATAGCCTGGATTCTTAGAGAGTTCAGATAAAGGTATTGGAATCTTAACTCTTTCTAATTCCTTTAAAAAAATTAAAAAAGATGGAAAATAGTTTTCAATAGTGAGCTGTTCTTGTAACTGACTCTATGATTGGATTGATGATGTTTGTGTCTCAGAGGATTTTACTTGAGGTTCATCAAAGGTAACCTTTTATACTAGTCTTCCAGGTCTTGGTATTGGTCTCAAGTCATATCTTCTATTTAATTCAACAATGAGAAATTCAAAAAAAGCTTGATTTTTGGAAACTTGAGAGTCTTCTTGATTTTGAGTAATTGATTTATCTTGATTGACTGGGATAATGAAGTTCTGAGATGAAGGATATACAAAACAATTTATATAATTTGTGACAACAAGAATATTTTCTTCAGGATCTTGATCATCAATCATTAATGGAGTTTGAATTTGCTGGTTAGTATTTGGCCTTTGTAAAATTTGAGGTTGAAAAGGCCTTCTATACTAGACTTGGGGTCTACTTTCAACTTCTTGGGCTACTCTAGACTGAGTTTCCATTCTATAGATTCTATTAGAAAAATTTCTAAGTAGAGATTTTATTTCATCAATTTTATGTTCTTCATATTTAGTTTTTGATGACGAGGTACCTTCTTCTCTAGATTTCAATCTTTTGTTAGCCTTTTTAGCCTTAGATTTTAGTTTAGCAGAAGCTGATCTATTCGCTTCAAATCAATTGCATTATTTTGCATGTTAGCTAAGGTTTCAAATTTTCTTTCCCTAAGCATTACAGCAAAATCATCTTCGAAAGATTTGGAGAACCTAACCTTAGCAGCAGTTACTAGTGGTTTACAATTTGGAGGAATTTTATTATAAAGTTTATTAAATATTTTAATGAAACCAGCCACAGGTTCACCGGAGTTTCTTTTCAAGTCTACAAATAATGTTAAGTAGTAAACAACATCCTTTTTTATTCCCCATTGATTTTTGAAGTTGTTAACTAGTTCAACCCATGAATTAATGGAATTGGATTGAAGTTGTCTAAAACATATTCTAACATTTCCTTCAAGTGATTGAACAAAAAGTCCAACATAGACACCTTCATGCTCAATATTCGTGTTGTCAGCAAAATCTAGAAATGCATCTAAATGATCTTCAACAGATGACCCTTTTTCTCCATTAAATCTAGGTAAATTATTTAAATATCTATTAGGAAAAGCATGTAGTTGGGTTGCAGGTGGAAGAACTAAAGTTTCATAGAGTGCTGCTGCAATTGGTTGAATATCGACCATTTGATGTTGTGATGGAACTGATATTTTTAGGGGTAAAAATTTTACTGGATTTTGGTTGTAATGGATTTTTAGGTTTTTTGAAAGACTGAGACTTAACGAATAATTTTTTAACTTTAGAATCCTCCTCTTCCAAACCTTCAAAATATATAGGATTAGTATAAATACTAAGTTCCTCTTTAGGTTTAGCATAAGTTGAAGGGAAGGTATGTACCACAGGAGATATAAAATAAATTGGTTTGAATTTAGGAAGGGTAAGTTTTTTAAATCTTCTTCAGTATCAGGTAGTTCAAGGTGAGGAAAAGGAACTTCAAAAGCCTCAAGTTGATAAATGAATAATGCAGATTCTAAATCCACTCCTTTAGAAACAAGTTCTAGAATCTAAGGAGGAAGATATGATGATTGAGCAAGAATTCGGTTTATTTTAAAAGGGTCAGATTGTGAAGTCACATCAGGTAAAACAAAAGAAGAAGCAAAATGATAAGCCTCCAACCTTCGTCTAATAGATGCAATCCTTACCAGTGTCTCTGGATTTGACAAGGCAAAGAGAAGCTATGAATTTGACTGTGATCTAGTATGCCTACGTGAAGCCAAATTCAAAATCGTGAAGTTGCCAGGTGAATTTTATTAGCCCATTGACCTCTTATTCACCATTAAGAAGTAGGATTAATCGTTGTTCTAGGGAAAAATGAATTTTAATCCTCGTTCCCTGACAACAACATCAATCTGATGTTGTCCTTTGTAGACAATTCTAGCCTAAGGAACTGTGCCAAAGCATCTAAGTTAAGTTTTTGATTTTGATTTTAATTGGATGACTAATTCTTTGAACTCCAAATAGATTTAAAAATTAATTATTAATGAGAGAATAGAAGGGTTGCTTCTTCGTCCTTAATAAAATTAATATTGAATTGATTTTGAAAGGAAGAATTTAAGAAGACATATAATTATTTAAACATTCAAACCAGGAATTTGATTAATCATATATAGAACAGATGTGTGAAAAAAAATTCCGCATCCAAACAAAACACATTCATAGATGACAGAAGGAAAAAATTAAAAGGTGTAGAGGAGCTATCTCAGACAAACTGTCCAATAAACTAATCTCTGTAAATTTTTATAACTTTGCAGGGGATTTTAGAAATATTAACACTCAATGTATTCTTACCCAAAATCTCCTATGTTACTTTGAATAGGCGTAGAAAGAAAAAATTAAATAATTGGAATAACTCACAAAGATACACAAGTTGCTTAAGAACAAATCCAAAATCCTTCTATTATCTTCAAAAATAACTTAGAAGTTTACAATCATATCAAGGGTCATCACAAGGGTTCAACCCTTTATCCTTCAAATTACAAAATATTTATAGAGTTTCATTCAAAATATCTGAACTTTGAATCAAAATTTATTACAATATATATTATCCAAACCGATTTGGATTTTTACAAAAATAGAACTGAAAAACATGAAATCTGAACTATTTTGACATCTTTCATAGATTTCAAGGACTGTTGTTGATGACTGGTGCTGCAAATATGTTGTTACATTTCTTGTTCCTGGAAATATGTTATTTTCTCTTGAAAACCTAACATTCTACGGTTTAAGATCTGTTGTCTCTCATTTGATGAGCTCACACAATTTATCCCATCTCTTTTCATTAGGAGTAGAAAATTTCAACAATTTTTTGTATGACTCATCCACTTCGGTATATTTCTCAAAAGTAGGCTTAGTTATGAACAAATGATTGAACTCAAGATGAATTAATAAATCATAACTCAAAGCTTCAATGAAATTTTTTCTAGTGATAAATCCTCTGATTTTAGCAAACTTAGTTTTATCTACTGCTATTTCATGCAATATATGTTGTTAATCTTGCAGTGAAATTAGTTTATCACATATACCTTGTAGACTTGGAAGTTCTTTTTGATGTAATGTGTTGAATTTCCTAGGAAATGTTTTAATCTAAACTTCTAAATCATGATTTTTACTTTTAGGTTGCAACATTAAATTCCTTTTAGTGATAACTTTTCTTACCTCCAAAACAACTTCAGTTCTGTATTCAATCCCATACTCTTCAAGCTCTTCTTTTGTCTTGGAATTCAGAACTTTCATTATTCTTGTGGCATCTCCTAGTTTGTGGTCGAGGTATTTTTTTATTTCTTCCACTGCTACTTTTGATCTCTATAACAACTCCTCTTGTTCAAAAATAATCTGAATTGAAGGCCACACATCAGTTACTGATGTATTTATATAAATCCATATAGTCTATTTTGTTTGGGCAGTAGTCTGAGCTATTAAAGGTTCATTATCATAAACCTCTAATTGTTTAATTAAATTAAAATTATTCTGAATTTCAGCTAAATAAGCATTATCCATTTTCATTTTATTCTCTTGTAGTTTCTGCAATTGTGTATGGAGTTTTTCAATTTCTTGGTCCTTTAAAGATAACTCTCACATGGCCTTTGATAAATATGTTGTTGCATCACTGGACTATGTATCCACTGTTGATATAGATGTCTTTGATGTTGAAGTACCTGGAGTAGATAGTGTTGTCAAGGGAATAACAATTGAAACACTAAGTTGCTATTTTTCCTTTACAAGTGTGTCCATATTAGTTTCCATTTTTTGAATTAGAAAATTTTGTTCAATTATTAATTTGAACATATTCTCTTTTTCTTTCTCTAATTGACGAACTTCTTTAGCCATGGATGTTCTGTAGTAGGGAGTTTTAGTTGTTTCCTTAATGCTTGAATGTCAACATTCTTGTTCTTGATCATTTCTTCAAATGATTTAACATAATTAGGTTCATATCCTAATTTTATAACCAGATCTTCCAATTATTTAATTATGGTATCTTTGGGCCAAGGATGAAATTTTCTCCATTTTCAATTGTGAATTAATATTATTTAGTGAAACTTGCAATTTGGAGCCTACCATAGCTAAACTGGTTAAAGTAGAGTATGTTATCTCTCCTTCCTACTTATGAAGGTCAATTTGATCAATTGCATGTATTTGTTTGGTGTCAAGAGAGAAAATATATATTTTATAGTCTTTTGCACTTTTAGGGACTGGAAATTTAGGTTCTAAGAAAGCTAAATGAAACTGTCCCTTTTCAGTATCAAGTGCAGACATAATTATGTGTTGAGTAGTAGATGGGTTTTTCTAGAATTTGGAGTATGTGGTGACCTTCAGTGCTTCATGCTTTCTTTTAATCTCTTTGTACCTAGAAAAAATATTCGGTTTTGATGTGCCCTGAGTAACAAATGACATAGGATAATTTTTGGTGATATCCCTGATCCTTGAAAAAGGTTGAAGTATGAAAACTTGTCAACACCCTTGTTTCCTTCTGCTGTGAATTTCCCCTTCTAATGGCTCTTCATGAGTATTGGTATTCTTGCTAGATACAAAATGTAGATCATCCATGTTCATCATTTTTCTGATTTATTGCAATGCAAAAATTATGATTGGTACATTGACAACCTATAGGGAGGAATATCACATCCATATATCCTAATTTCTGTGTAATTCTGGTAGAGGTACCGGTATCCAATCTTAGTTTGCTTAGTAAGGTGAACGATTCTTCTGATTTCAGTTGAAATTCTAGGTATAACATCACTGCTGAGAAGACATTGAGCCATATGTAAAAAATGATTTACATAATCACTGAAAGAATACTCCTCTATGTTCTTCCTTATTAAGGAATTCCAATGAATGTCTAACTGTGGATTCCCTTTTGCATCTAACTTCTATAATGGAAATTTGAATTTATCTTCTTGATAAAATATAAGAAAATACACAAGGACTGATTGATGCTTAAACACACCTTCTGTTGGAAATACTGAGGGGGGGGGGGTGAATCATTATTCCTTTAAATTAGTATAATTATTAATCTTTCAGAGCATTAGTTAATCTCCAATTATTATCAGTGTTCGTACAATGATAACTGGAAACAAAAGGAACACAAATGCACATAGTTTTTAAGGTGGAAACCCTCTTCGGGACAAAAACCACTTGAATGATTTTCTAATAATTGTTTAATATTCAACTCCAATTGAAAATAAAGCTCCAATTTCCTAAAATATAGAAAAAAATTCTTCTCCAGCTCTCACTGGATAGACGCTCCAACGCCTGAGATTTTTCAGTAGTCAGGTGAACGGATGCCCCAACACCTAATGAGCTACAACTCACCCTAGCACCACCCTACCACCCTGTAGAAGAATAAAAGAAGAATGGACTCCCGTACTAGGGAAAATGGTCCACGTTACAATGATATAGAATGATGTAGAAGAAGAATACACACTAGACCATAACCCCAACAATGACACAACCACCTAATGATGATCCTAGACCTCCTGACACTACCTCTTCAACTCTTGGCAGATAGACACTTGTACAATTTTTACAATGACTTAGTACAATGATACCTTTATAATAATGACTGTATGCAGTGCTACCTGCTTGAAGAGTTCACATGGTGAACTTATTGCTGCTCTTCTACACCTTGATTTCTGCTCTTGTCATGCTACCCTCTGCTGCACCTTGCTTTGCTTTGCTTCCCTAGAAATTCTGGTCCTTTGCAGCCCTTGACAACACATGATCTAGCTTTTTCTTTCCTTATAGGATCTTGATATTGAATCTGGTGTATATCTGTTATTTTAGATCCCCAATATGTGATTTTTGGTTCTATAGTAGTCCTATGAGTCTTCTTTCCAATGACATAGGTCTGACTCAATTTGGATTATTCAAGAAAGAGTTATGCCCAATATCTCACAATTACCTAATTATAAACTGGTTTAGTAGAGAAAACTTGTACGTCGTGCCACGTGTCACTATTTCTTCATTCGACTCTGAAATTGATATAGCGAAAACTATAGTCCGTGCAATATCTGCCAGTTTTTCAAAATTCCAATTCGATAATCAGAGAGAGATTTATGACGATTTTCCCAAGGTCACTTCTTTGAGATGAAGTTCAGGAGCCTGTAAAAACACTGACTTCCACAGATCATATCTCCGAAAATATTTCGCACCTTGATATGAAATTTTTACAGGAGCTTCTTCAAGATTTCGGCTTCATCTCATAAAACTTTCAGCTTATGAACCTCCATATAAAAAACGTTAGAGCACAAATTCCATGATGACATGTTTCAGGTAGTGAAATCCCTACATGAAGAGGATATTATTCTATGGTCATCCCTTCTTCTTCATTTTTTGATATCTCTTGTTTAATGTGCTTAGCCATAAACAATACTCTCTCATTGGCTTCTTCTTTGCTGTCATTGTCTTCATCGGATGATGAGCTATCTTCATTAGAGAGAAAGTTCCTTTTGAATCCTTTATTTTTTATTTGCTTGTTGAATTTCTTAAATACTTTCTTTTCTTTTGAGTTTCCATCACTTATGTTCAGACATTTTGCTGCGAAATGCCCAACCTTACCACAGTCGAAACATATCAATGGAAGCTTACCCTTGAATTTTCCCATACCAATTTTTAGTTTTCTCGTAAAGTAAGTATATTCTCCATCTAAAAGACCTTATTCATCATCTTCCTTTTCTTCACACTTGCAGGTGCAGGTTTGTGCCTTTGAAGGTTGTTTCTCCTTATTGGTTTTCTTAGATGCAGAGAACATAGTTTCTAGATACGAAGTACCCTCTTCTTCATCAAGTCTCATTTCATATGCTCTGAGAACTCCATGTAATTACTCTTTGCTGAGTTTTTCCAGATTTTCACTATATTCTAAGACCGATACCTTTGGGTTGAAGCTCCCTGACAACATTCTAAGAATCTTTCGTATAATAGTCTTCTCGTCAACAGGCTCTCAAAATCCTTCTAGAGTGTTGGTTATTTCATCAACATGTTGGAAATGTGTAACAATGTTGTTACCTACTTTCATCTAGAGTTGCTCAATTTTTTCTTTATAGATTTGAAGCTTTGCTTCTTTGACATTTGAGTCACCTACACATATATTCTCAAGATTTTCCCATACATTTTTGGTAGTTTTACAACCGAACACCTTATGATAAGAAGATTCAATAAGTCCATTGATAATAATATTCTTTGCTTTTGCATCATTTATCAAATCCTTCTTACCTTGTTCATCCACGGTTGATGTAAATCCATTTTGAACAGTGTCCCATACTTCGTAACCTCGCGCCAAGAGATAGACCTCCATTCTTCCTTTCCATAGCGCATAATTATTTTCATTGAACAGAGGTACACCATTCTTGGTATGCTCCATGACCTCTTTCCAGCTGTTAAACTGCTATTGAAGGAACCAAGCTATGATATTCCTTTAAATTAGTATAATTATTAATATTTTAGAGCATTAGTTAATATTTAATTATTATCAATGTTTGTAAAATGATAGAAGTAAACAAAAGGAACACAACTGCACATTGTTTTTAAGGTGGAAAACTCTCCGAGACAAAAGCCACCTAAATGCTTTTCTAATAATTCTTTAATATTCAACTCCAATTGAAAATAAAGCTCCAACTTCCTAGAAAAAAAAAATCATTCTTCTCCAGCTCCCACTGGATGGAGGCTCCAACACCCGAGATTATTCAGTATTCAACTGAATGGATTCCCCAACACCCAATGAGCTACAACTCACCCTAGCACCACCCTACCACCCTGTAGAAGAATAAAAGAAGAATGGACTCCTGTACCAGGGAAAATGGTCCACTTTACAATGATATAGAATGATGTAGAAAAATAATACACACTATACCATAACTCCAACTATGACACAACCACCTAATGATGATCCTAGACCTCTTGACACTACCTCTTCAACTCTTGGCAGATAGACACTTGTACAATTTTTAAAATGATACATTTAAAATGACTTAGTACAATGATACCTTTATAATGACTGTATGCAGTGATGCCTACTTGAAGACTTCATGTGGTGAACATCTTGCTGCTTTTCTGCACCTTGATTTCTGCTCTTGTCATGCTACCCTCTGTTGGACCTTGCTTTGCATTTCTGCCCTAGAAAGTCTGGTCCTTTGCAGCCCTTGACAACACATGATCTAGCTTTTTCTTACCTTCTAGGATCTCGATATTGAATCTGGTGTATCTTTGTTATTTTAGATCCCCAATATGTGATTTTCGGTTCTGTAGTATTCCTCTGACTCTTCTTTCCAATGCCATAGGTTTGAACCAATTTGGATTCTTCAAAAGAGATTTATTCCCAATCTCTCACAATGACCTAATTATGGAATGGTTCGGTAGAGCAAACTTGTACAACATGCCATGTGTCATTGTTTCTTCATTCGGCTCTGAAATTGATACAATGAAAAATAAAATCCGTGAAATATTTTCCATTTTTTACATAATTCCAATCCGATACTCAGAGAGAGAGTTATGACGATTTTCCCAAGGTCACTTCTTTGAGATGAAGTTCAGGAGCCTGCAAAAACACTGAATTCCACAGATCATATCTCTGAAAATATTGTGGACCTTGATCTGAATTTTTATAGGAGCTTCCTCAGGATTTTGGATTCGTCCCATAAAAATTTCAGCTTCTGAACCTTAGTATAAAAAATGTTAGAGCGTAAATGCCACGATGACCTATTTCAGGTAGCGAAATCCCTACATGAGGAGGATATGAGGATCACAATTTATATAAATGCTTTGGTTGAGAGGGTCTTCAACAAGTGAACATGGGATGGATTTTAGGAGCTTAAAAATTATTAATTAATGACTTTTAAATGATCCATGCCACAACTCCATGGGGTTTTAGCCCACTTACTGGGGTTACAAACTTCAAACATGAGTATCTCTCAAACCGTGAAGAATTACATGGCGTGCCATATATCAACAGAAAAATGTCGACAAGTAGAAACCATAAAAAATATTCCTGAGCCATAATATAGTAATTTTGTAGATCAAAATTACCATGCAAGATCAGGGTAGCCCCTGGTGTTGCTTGGGTTGACATCACTGACAACAACTGATCAACACCTTCACTAGAAAAATTCAAAACCTACTTATGGATGTTATTTGCCAAAAACTCACTATAGTTAAAAATCAATGATGGTTTATCATCTACTGAGAATATTGATAAAAATTTAATATTACCTCATCAACCCACTGATCATTAGGGTAACCTAATAGACAAGAAACCATAGATATGACTTGCCTAGACATTTCTGGGAATATTGTAGAAGAGTAGGGTGTATTAGTTCTTGGTAACTTGGAATTCTCAGGTAAAAACAACACAAAAATTTTGGATCGTTGAGGAAATGTAAGTTTTTGGTAAATTTCCATGAGGGAATATGTAGAAAAAGGGTGCATAGGGACTATAGGATTAATATAGAGATCTTGGCATATATACTCAGGAGTAATGGCGAATAGGACCTTGTTGTTTTCGGAAATTACGACCCTGTGAATAGGAAGGTACCTAAAGTGACACTAGGTAACAAATTTAGGGAAAAATTGGGTTTGGGGGAAGGTAAATTGGGTAGGAATGATTCCCATATACTTAATTCATCACTGGCATCTAAATTTTTTTGTTTTTCCAAGTTGCAGAGTTTATAAAGATTGAACTTACTGTGGGTTTCAGAGATTTAATATTGTTTATCTACCAAGGAAAGTTCATCTAGATTAATTACAGGCGGAAAAATTGGGATTTATACCACTAATGTTGAATTTCTTTTAGACAACGGCATCATAACAAAGAATTATAGGTAGACTTTAGTGAATTACCAGAGAATTGTCAATTATTGGTGTAGCAATTGGCTGTGAGCTGATAAAATTTGAATCACACATGTACTGATGCAAGAAAATGGGAGAAATGGAGTATGACGGGTAGCAAAATGATTTAAAGGGGTTCTGAATGAATTAACCATTTTTAGGCGCGTCTAGTTAATTTACTAGATGTCGGCAGGAAGAATTAATTAGGGAACAATTTTATAAATGTTTGGTGGGAAGATTTTATTGATGTAACAATTAACCAATGTTGATGAATAGGATGAGGACAAGGGCCAGGATGCAAGTGGAGTTTGAAAGAGGTGGCGGGAGTGAAACATAAGTGATTTTTTTTTTTTTTTTTTGGGGGGGGGGGGGGAAGGAGGGGTAGGAATTTTTTTCTTTTGGAGGGGCAGAAAGGGGTGAAATTGTTGTGGGAATGCCACGTAAGAGAGGGCGGTAATTGGAAATCAAAATTTTGAACCCAACCCCTTTGTTAAACTTCGACAACGTTGGAGGGGGGGGTTCGTACTTCATCCTCCATCATTGATCCTGGCAGGGATGATCTCCTCCGTAGACTTGAATCCGAGCTTTACGACAAGATGACAAAAACGTCAATAAAATTTTATTTTCAATTTAGAATATAAATAAACAAATTGCATCATTTTTATTTGCACGCTTACATTAAGGATTTTATATTTAGTTTTTATATGTATTTTTATATCCCCTTTTATTTTTTATTATATATATATATATATATATATATATATATGTTCAACATAAACAAATAAAAAGATAACTATGAAGAAAATAAGTTACAATAATCACCATGCAAAAACATTAACCAAGGTCAAGCATTCACCCAAATTGAGCCATCAATATGTCCATGAACCATTTCTAAGTGGCTAAGATACATATCTCTCTCCTAGCAAGGTGAAGACATGTTCAGATTAAATTCTTATGGATAACATTTATTACAGCATTTCCACTTTGAGAACCAAAATATGGAGCGGTAAGAATCAATTTTATTAATGGATTACACTCTCTTTGAGATGCTTTTTCATCTTTACAATAACTTCAATTTTTTTGCACATGTTTTGAACCACTACCTTATTTAACCATGCCACATTTGTTTCTTGTAGTTTGATGATTCCCTTAATATAAAAGGTATTTTTTGAGAAATCCCCATGATATGTTTCACATGCTTGTGGTGTATACCCTTGATTTGATTTTTCTAATATGATCAACCACTCCAATGATAGGTTCAATTCTTGGAAAATTCCACTTGAGTATTCTCTCTTTTATTTAAGTTTCTCCCTAACTCTTTGTTAAGTTTCTTTGACAACATTTTCTCACACTTTAAAACTATGGCAAATTAGTGGCTCTCTTGAAACTAGGCTTTAACTTCCATATTTACCTCTTTTGGACTTGCTTGGTGTTGAGAATGGCATAGAATCACCTTTAAATCGTGCATGATACTATATTGTATTAAGTTTGGCTAAGTCTGTCCTAGTCAACGTAGGCTCATAACCCTCTTAGGGATGGTGCCCCATCCATTTAATTGTTTATATTTACATTGGATCTTGTTTGTAGTATTCATTACAATGATGTTTTCCCATAGTTAATAAAGTGTTATACTTGATGGTACCATTAAATTTTTTCTCTCACTTATGATTTGATTATTTCTCCCTTTAGCACACTTATTCTTGGGTTTATTTTCCTTCTCTATGTTTATTTTTCTCTATTGTTAACTTATATTTTTTATTGTAGAATTAGAGCTTCAATGTTTGGTTCCTATTGAGCCTACAAAAGATCCCCCATATCTGTCAATTAAAGTCTTGCTCTCTCTTATGCTTGGATCATTTATCTCTTTAACATGTTAATGCTTGGGTTTATTTTCTCTCTCTAGAGTTGTTTTTCCCTGGTGTTGGTTTATTCTCTTTATTGTAGAATTCGGGTTTTCTAGTTGGTTCTTATCGAGGCCTCCACAAATACACCAAGTTGATAGACTTAGGGGCCCCTTCTATTTTTTTCCAAAATTTATTTTTGAGTTTTTTCATCAAATTTACACCTCTTGACTCATTTCACTTGTAATGTTGAAAATGGTTTCAAGTTTTTGGGTTCGAATTATGAGTGTCTTATGCATCACATGGATGTTGAGAGTACTAGCACATTGGCTTCTCCCTTTTGTTTTGAATGCAATGTTGTATCATTCTTCATGGTCTTTCTTGGTTTCATTTGATACCATCTTACTTGATTTATGGTGAGGATTGCAATCTAATCTACTTTCACAAGCTTTGGTTCAATCTCATTTTCTCTATGTGTTCTTGCTCTTGCACAAGATCCTTATTGGTTATTTTCACATTTTATTGATTATTGGCTTATATTATTTTGTGGTTTAACATTATTTAATTTTTAATATTGTATAGGTTTATTTACCTTGTCCATATGGAATTTATAATGAATAGACAAGTTGCAATCATAAATGTTCAACAAAATCTATGGGACATCGAGTACCAAGTCATCGAGCATGAAATTGGTAGTGACATGCATGCATATGTGGAAATATGAAATGATGTGTGAAGGAACTATAGGCATGGTATTATAACATCTTGTATGCATTTCAAACCACATATAATGACAAATCATCATAACCATGCAACACATAAATTTGCATCACGAGGTTCATGGTTTTTAGCATGATAAACACAAGAATAAGCATGATCATAATGGTGCAAAAAGTGGTGGTATGAAGGAAATGGTTGATCCTAAAAAAATAATATGGTTTCCATCCTCATCTATGTTTTTTATATGCATTCCTTTTCATTTGAAAAATTCTGGTCAATTTCAAAGAAGGATGTTATGTTTAGCAATGTTTTCTTTATAAGAGAATTTGGTGCTTGGGAGCCACTTTCACCACTAAATATTAGTTTCATGCAAAATAATCTTAGTGATGTAAATTACTTAATTAAAACCCAGATAACAAGTATGGATATTATGTAGAAATATTTTAGTTGTAATGAAGTAGTGCTTTAGATGCAGATTGGAATTTAACCTTTGAGGGCCTTTTGCACGCTATTTTGGTGTTTGGTCAAAATGTGTTTGGGAGATTTAGAAGAGGTTCTGGATGTTTTTGGGGCCTATGAACTCAATAAAACTAATGGAATTTTTTTTTTTATGTCCACAAATAATAAAATGCGCATTGAAAATTTTCTTGTGAGTTAAGGCAATTTAGTTTCTCGGTTTCTAAAATGCATTGATTTAAATGCGGGATGGGGCATCAAACCACTCATTAAAAGTATAACTGTTTCCTCTATGCTTTGAATTTAATTGTTTTCTGAGAGAAGGTTTGGTGTGATCCAAATTGTATCATTATATAATTTTTCATTTATCTCAATTCTTTTAGAGTGGGAAAATCCGAGGAATCAATTTGTAAGACTAGTGTTATCAGTAGGACCCAGATTGGAGAATTAATATTTGAAACTTTATAAGGACATTTTTAAGCCTTAAAATCCATAACATTGTTCTACATTGAGATTTATTTTCAACTGTGCAAGAATCATGTTAATTAGAGATTGTGTTGAAAAGTTATGCCTCTCGAAAGTTAACCTACCATGTTTGAACACCATGGCAGGGGTGGATGCCATGTAAATTCCCATTACTCATGGAACAAGAGATAGCTACATGAGGACTATGAAAAATATCATAGAAAGGTCAAAATTTTAACTCTAAATGAGAGTTGGAGTCAAACCCAACCCCTCGTTGGCTATCAAGCTATGTTACAATTGGGTCACTAGGAAGAAAGGGGGTTTTATTATATTCGATTGTATCCTATTCCATGATATAATTGAGAAACTGGGAGTGGGAGTAAGTGAGAATAATAGAGGGAGTTAGTGTTCTGTAGTATCCTAATTGTCTATAGGTCTCAGGTTACTCCATGAAGAATCAAAGGGAGCTAACCAACCTCACCTTCTAGCTAGTTTTTCTCCCATAAGGGTTTTTTTGAGCATGTCTTTGTGTTCCTTGTGGTTGGTGTGTGATTGTATTTGTTTTTCTCTATTTTCCACATTTTATTGTTTCATGCATAAGCATAAATTTAGTAATTAAAAAATATGGAATTTAGAGGAATTTAACCCTCATATAATAAATTTAAATATATTTTACTAGATTTGTTGTGATGAGATATCTAGTGGAATATCCATGATAATTTATATAATATTTATATCAAAGTAGGTTTATTTTGGGAATCTCATGAGAAGTTGTAGGGGATCTAAGAAGAAATGTAAGGAAAAAATTACATAACCCTAAACATGGCCAAAGACTCTATTCATAATATCCCTGAACTGGTAGTGGAGATATTCCCAAAGATGAAAGTGTAGGTTGTGGATATCCATTGTAATATGAACCTCCTTATGGAGGCTCTAGAAAAAAGATTTTGAATCGAAGAATATGGAGGTTCCAACTTAGAGGTCAGATTAGAGGGAGAATTGCGAGATCATAAATACCCAAAAAAGGAGTCAAACAAATAAATTGATAAAGAGTATCAAAGTTGAAGTGTTTCCACCCACTCATAGTCCTTGTTCAATATGGAAGCAAAGGATGACATACAACTGTACCAAGGAGAGATAATTACTTAAAATTGAATCATTGCAACATGTATATTTTAGTGTTCACCACAAATATGAGACAAAAAAAATATTATAGTCTAGATTGAAGTTAGAGGACCATGCCCTAACTTGGTGGAAAATACATATGGAGATGCTTAGGCTGGAGGGTGATTTCTTAGTAACTAAGTGGGAGGAATTTTAAAAACCTCATAAAGTCCCAATTCTGCCCCATTGATTATGTCTAGGACCAATGGATATGATGACACCACTTTAGGTAGATGAAGGGGAAGAATGTAAATGAGTACAATACTAAATTCAAGAATATTTCCATCATGATATGTCTCTCCCAAGAGCCCAAATGTACTCCTCAAGTATCTAAGGGGTCTACATGTCCATTTAGGAAAGGAGATGATTTTTTTCAAGTCAAGGATAGTGGATGGGGCTTGTGTATGATAAAAATATCTATAAAACATAAGCCAAAAAGAAGGGAAGTTAAGTCGTTCAAAGTAAAAAGAGCACTAAGAAGCTTCCAAGGAAGGGAAGAAGAAGTGGAAATGGGGAAATGATACGAGGACAACCACCATGACATACTAGTGAAAGGACCTAGAAATCATTGGAACCGTTAGAACATTGATGAACACAGTGAGGAGTAAGTGTTGAAAATTGCATCGAGAGTTAAACCCGAAGAAACAAAAGAACGATGGGAAGAAAATTAATCTTCTCACTATAGATTTGAGTAATCAAATGTAAAGAAACTTTGATGTGTATGGGAAGACTGTTTGCACATTGGTGTAAAAGGAGGTGAATATGACTAGCTTTCATCATCAAGAAGAGAAGGAGATGAACAAGATTATATTCCATGTTAGGATATTATCATAGAAATATATCTAGTCAAAAAAATTGGATTGGAGGTTCAATATCATCCTAGTCCATATATATTAGGATGGGTAAATACCTATGCAAAAATCAATGTAACAAAAAAATATAGAAGAAAATTTCTATCAATGTTGAATTTATTAATGAATTAGAATTGCATGTAGTATTCAAACATCCCTTTGTCTAATCCCCATGTTTTGTAATATAATTGAAGGATGATAATGTTGGAGGGCCATCGTGGATATCTTGGGAAAACCATTTGAAGTAAATATTCCCCTTGTTTTAGTGTATTTGATGCATGGGCGGATGAAATACACTATGCTTGATAGGGAGTCTGCTTTCCTACAAGCAAGTCACAGGCCAAATTGGTTTGTCAAATGTTAGTGTAACGAGTTCAACTTGTAATAAGCTAAATTAAATGGAAACATAACATGCTACATTAAAAAAAAAAAAATTCAATAGAGAAAACACACTAATAAATAAACAATGGAGAGTTATCTCCCTTTATTAGGTGCTGGTGGTAGTATAAGATAGAATGATAAATCTCTTGTAGTGGATCCTTCGAGGTACGAAGCTCCAATATCTAAGACAAGGGGGTCTCTTCCCATCACGCTTTTAGCAAGCCTCTCTTGCCTCTAAAAGGATGGTAGATCGACAGACATATGGTGAAATATTCTCTCTTGGATTGAGGTGTTGGATGGCCAAAAAATGAATCCTTCCAATCCTCTTGCTATTGGACAACACAAGATGGTTTTCTTCTGAGCAATTTGGCCAACATAAAAATGTGTTCTCATGTTTCTATTCCCATGGCTGGCTTTTATAGAAAAAAAATCAAATTTTCCCTCCCTCTCTTGGTACGGGATGGAGATTGACACAAGAGTGGGGGTATGATTCCTTTGTGTGCTGCACTAAAGCCTCAAGGTGGCTCCAAGGCAGTTTTACTTGGCTAGCTTGAGTGAGAATATTTTTCTCCAAGTGTGCCAAGTGTTCTCGGATGGTGACTTTCCGCATCCTCAGGTCCACACGTCTATTTGAGGGATAAACATGATGTTCAATGCTTCTTATGCGCAATTTAATAAATTTTTCTGTTGACCTTAGGAAAAGTTAAAATTTTCAGCTTTTGTAATGTATTTCTTCCCTATAGATATTTATTTCTGCCTTTTGCTTGAAATTTTCTAATGTCTTTTTCTTGTATGATTTTCCAGTGTTAATAGTCCCCCCCTAATGTATGAGGTCTAGGAATAAATGTATAGTTGAAATACATTATAGTTTCTTTTTCTGTGTGATCCTTTTGAGAGAGAGAGAGAGAGTAAATTTCTTGAAAACTGAGGTTGGAGACTCCTTGGTGTGAGTAAAATAGGTACCATTCTCTGTTGGAACCCTACAAGAGACAAAATAAATAAAATATTTTGTGATGTTTTGAATAGTTAAGCTTATCTGATAGATAGAGGTTTTTTCGGTGTTAGTGACCTGTTGCTGGTTGATGATGATGGTTGTTGATGCCCTCAGGGGTGTTTTTTCTTTGAAAGAAGGTTGAATGTGGTGCCCACATGCATAATCTTGGTATGGCATTCTTGTTTTTAGAACAAGTGCTCATTGTATGCATGGGTCTCTGAATGTTGGGGACCTTCCCCTGTAAGCACTGTTGAAAGGGATGCTTATCATGTCACGGGTCTTCGACGAATTATGACATAGTGAAATGGTTATGAAGTACGATACCATCGTGACATGAAAGTTTATGTTGACATCGAATGTCAAGAGGATCGATGACATCAATGGGAAACGATGATTCCCATAGTGCCATCCGAGGATACCCCTATTGAGATGGGGAGTCCTCCAAGGTACTACCTCATTCTTGGAAAATGTTTGTTGTGGTCAACAACAAGGAAGAATCAATCAACCAAGATGAGTACTGATGCAAGGGACTAGGGTTTCTGATGTAGTAGGGCATGGTGTGATAGGTTAAGTTAGGAATGATAACAAGAAATGGTTATAACTGGTGATGGTAGTTAAGTGGCCTGAGGTTAGAGCTTGTAAATGTGAGTGGCAATATCCATAATTATTTATGGTGAGGAAATCCCTGGAGTTGGTAGGACATCTAGGGTGGGTGTGTGGTTGTTATGAGTGTCATGGTGGGGTTTGGTAAAGAATGCGAAGCTCCGACCAAGGGTGTTTAGGGACTGCTACCAGGTGAGAAATGTGGGTGGATGGGTGGGATTGCTCTCCTAAAAAATATTTTTACACTTTCCAAAAGAATATAAAATGGGTTTGGATGTACAAGAACGGAGACGGGTGCCCCAATAAACATGAAAATAATATGTCACTATGGTGTGAGGAAGGTGTTTTATTGAGGGTGGGGACCCCATTGGTTGGTCTCGGTGTGAGGGTGATTGATCCAGGTGGATATCGGTGGCCACCCACCTATTCCATTTGGACCCGCACCATCAATTCTTGCAGCTTTTCACATTAAGCACAACTTACTATTTCTAGCAGGTTTTCGAGTCCTGCATTCCTGGAGCCGTCTTGGGGCCTTAATGATCCAGGTGGACATTGGTGGCCACCCACCTATTCCATTTGAACCCCCACCATCAGTTCTTTCATTTTTTAAGTTGCAGCACAACTTACTATTTTTAGCAGTTTTTCGGGTCCTGAACTTCTGGAGCCATTTTGAGGCCCTAAACAACGTTTTTTGGGCATCATTTTTCCAGGGAATATGATTCAGTTACATAATTGATATTTGCGGAAATATTTGTAGTCCTAGGATAGATCTTTCTAATGATGTATCATACCCATCAAACAAAGATCGTATGCCGAAGTTACATCCCTGGGAAGTTGAAACACCAATTTACCCAAACGGGGCCCACAGTTTTGGCGCTTCATCTCCTAGGGTTAGGTTTTTGGACGTTTAGAGTTTTCCATTATTTCTCCATAATAAATAGGCCCTAGAGCCTCATTGTAACATATTTCAGAGGTCTATAGCCACCACATATCTTCTCAGAGATTCACTACCAACACCTTAGCTATTTTATTTCCATTATGCTTGTAAGCATATTTCTGTTATTTGATATTAATGAAATGAAGCCTTATTTCTGCTGCATCTCTATGTTTATGGTTATTTCTATATTCTGTTGCATTCCTGCATAAATCCGGATTAGTGGTATCAGAGGGGTTTGCTCTTTATTTGTTTTTCTTTGCATGTCCCCAACGCAGTCAGGGTATAAGGAGTTAGGGCTCGATCTGGTTGAACCCCTGCAAGATCAACCTCGCAAACCCCAACGATCTCCAATGGTGGAAGAAAATAAAGATGAGGGAGCAGGAGATCCTATCAAAATATTGCTCGAGGAGGCCCTCGAGAAACAAAGGAATGCGATGATGGATAACTTTGCTTAGATCCTTCAACAACTTCCCACCTACGGCGCATCTGCATCCAACAGCCACTCTGGAGGTGCCACTCCCTTCAAGGTATAGGTAAACTTTGAAATTCCTATATATGAAGGCCAAATAGATGCAGAAGCCATAGATAGATGGTTGAATTTGCTGGAAGGGTATTTCTTGGTCCATGATTTCTCTGACCGAGAAATGATTATTTTCGCACTCCTCAAAGCTGCCCCCCATGTCAAAGACTTGTGGGAAACCTACTGTGAGCAAGAGGATGAAGAGGAACCCTCTCTACTCTCGACCACACCCACTTGGAATTCGTTCTGAGACGGCATCAAGGAACAATATTACCCCGTGGGGAGCTATGAGGACAAATACATCCAATGGACCATGCCGCGGCAACAAAGGGATCAAGATGTGCACGAAATGATGAATCTGTTCCATACCCTGTGCACAAAGTTGGGTATTAAAGATTTAGAGAGACATTTGGTGCTCAAGTACCACAGCTATCTGCACAAACACATTCAAGAGGAAATGGAGTTGCTCGAAATTACATCGCTTGGCATGGCATATCGCTATGCTGCCAAGATCGAGCAGAAATTTAAGCAGAAGAAGTGAGACTTTGGATCTTTGAATCCGAAAGGTGCGCCTGAACCGAAGAACAAGGGGCAAGGCCAAAGCATCGTGACTCATAACAAAACTAAAAATCCAAATAAGGACATAGGGAAGTGGTGTGAATTTCATAACAACCCCACTCACAACACAAACAAGTGTCGGGCCAAACAGTAATTAGTGGCCGAACTAAAGGCACCTGAATTAGATTCATTTTCTGATCCTGAGTCAAAACCAGACAAAGGAAATGACAAAGGGAAGTAGATCATTGATGCGGATCCCAATTCCATTTTTCCACCACCAAGATCCAGAGGGAGGATCCAGAGGATCCAGAGGAGGGGGAGCGCCTCTTCCATTCGCAGATGTGGGTGAAGGGTTCTTTGCTGCAATTTCTTGTCGATAGTGGAAGCCAAAAGAACCTCATTTTAGTAGAGGTCGTGAAGCGGCTCAGCCTACTAACCATAGCACACCCGCAGCCGTATACCATCGGGTGGCTCCACCCAGGGAGAGACCTCCGCATCCGCCAACAGTGACGCATTCCATACAGTATCAAGCCATTCACAGATGAGGTATTGTGTGATGTTTCTCCTCTTGATGTAGCTGATGTATTATTGGGAAAACCATACTTGTGGAGGTGACATGATGTGTACGAGTCTAGGCCTTGTGCTGTTGTTATTACGTTTGGAAATAACTTGTACAGGATACTGTAGGTAGCACCGCCTCCTGTCATCTCTTTGACTACTACAAAACAACGTAGTAAGATTGTTTCCCAAACCAGGAAATTTATTTTCCTTACAACTTGCTCATAGGGAAAGAAGAATATTGTGGCCACAACCTCGAAACAGGGCTCCCCTGCATGGCTATAGCAGATGGAAAAAGTCATGGAGGAATACGAGGAAATTTTCTCCTCACTCACAGAGGTTCCTCTACATTATCAAGACAAGCACTCCATTGTTCTGACCCCTGATGCACCGCTGCCTGATGTTGCGATACCTCATGCGACTACACATACAAAATCCACACATGTACTATTTGAGGCTAAT
Organism: Pinus albicaulis; assembly: GCA_034641835.2. NCBI lineage: Eukaryota > Viridiplantae > Streptophyta > Pinopsida > Pinales > Pinaceae > Pinus > Pinus albicaulis. The sequence goes on from CM076579.1 coordinate 1,348,827,744, forward strand.
AAAGAAACCAAATTTACTAATTGCATCCAGCATGTCGGCCCACAGGTCCATGACATATTCGACAACAGAACGTGCCTCATCTCATGGAGGATCTCAACGCAATGGGGACCTTTTCTTCTTAAGGAGAGAGGAATGATCCAGGTGGATATTGGTGGCCACCCACCTATTCCATTTGGACCTGCTCCATCACTTATTGCAGATTTTCACATTCAACTCAACTTATTATTTTTAGCAGGTTTTCGGGTCCTGCATTCCCGACGTCGTTTTGGGGCCTTAATGATCCAGGTGGACATTGGTGGCCACCCACCTATTCCATTTGAACCCCCACCATCAGTTCTTTCAGTTTTTAAGTTGCAGCACAACTTACTATTTTTAGTAGTTTTTCGGGTCCTGAACTTCCGAAGCCATTTTGAGGCCCTAAACAATGTTTTTTGGGCATCATTTGTCCGGAAAATATGATTTCATCCTAGAATTGATTTTTGCAGCAACAGTTGTATTCCTCAGATATATATTTCTAAAAATGTATCATATGTGTCAAACAGAGATCGTATGCCGAAGTTATGTCCCCGAGAAGTTAAAACACCAATTTACCCAAACGAGGCCCACAATTTTGGCGCTTCATGTCCTAGGGTTAGGTTTTTGGACATTTAGAGTTCTCCATTGTTTCTCGATAATGAATAGGCCCTCGAGCCTCATTGTAACACAGTTCAGAGGTCTGTAGCTACCACATCTCTTCTCAGAGATTCGCTACTAGCACCCTAGCTATTTTATTTCCATTATGTTTGTAAGCATATTTCTGTTATTTGATATTAATGAAATGAAGCCTTATTTCCACTGCATCTCTATGTTTATGGTTAGTTCTCTATTCTGTTGTGTTCTTGCATAAATCCAGATCAGTGATGAAGCGGATGAACAATGTTGCAGATGGGCTATGCTGGTGGGGGTGTGATAGGCCAAGTGAAAGACGCAGTGGTGTGTATTCGATCTGCTTATGAGAATGGTAGTCTAGGAGAGGGGTGTTATCATGACATGGGTGAAACTTGACTTGACGTATGAAGGATGAGTGAACATGAAGTACCTCCCAAAATTGGATTTTGTGGCCATGGCTCCAGACCTTTGGTGTATGGTCTACATGATTGATGGATGCCATGGAGGGTGAGGTTCTACCAATCTGCGAAAATGTTTATCATGTGCAAGGTGAGGTGATGATAAACATGGTCGGGTGATTGGAACCTATGGTTTATCTCCATATAGAAATGATGTCAGAGTATGCAATGCTTCTATCGGGAGCCTATCATGTTAGGGGTAGAATGATACATGCTCTTTTATCTTGAGTGGCTGGGGCGATGGGTGGTTCGACGTTTTTTGTAATACCTGCAACCAATACCCCAAGTAAAAAGAATATTTTCTACTCAAACATATTGAAAATAAAATTGAATGGAAAGTAATAAGAGAGGTCATACCTGCTGTGACTGAAAAATGACTTTTGTTGAGGCATGGATGTATGGAGCCTATTTTGACCATGATGAAGTGTTGATCACTATGTTTCTTGTGGTTTTTCAATTGGGTGTTCTGAGCTCCAGTTATGGTCTATCTAATAATGAGAAAAGGGTGATATATTGGCCAATATGGCTCATTTCAATTCATTTGTGTCGTTTGTGAGTCTAAGGTCAGATTTGAGCCCTTGCTTCTGATCCTTTCTTGCCCTTGTGGTCAGCGAGAGTACCCAGGATTCACGTCATCAATGCTGGATAAGGCCCTAAATGTCCTACTTCTCATATTTATCATTTGTTTCTTGGGGGTGGGGGTGGGGGGTCCGTACAAATGCGATTTGTATGTATTTCCTGTCAATTTTTGGCCTCGACTACGTGGGTGATCCAGGATTAGTTGCGCGGACCTCGCAGAGAAGAAAGTCTTCATGCGAGGTTATTTCACTTGGTGAAGATTTTGCGCGATGATGCACACAATTGTATCTGATATAGACGCACGATCATCACGCCTGTTCTATACATAGGCAGGATGATGGGAAAAAATGTTTTTTTTTTGTTTTTTTTATTTTTATTTTGGTCATTTCTTTTTGGTTTTTCTGGTAACAGGATGTTGTGGCATGAGCGAGATTGGCCTGATCTTTGTGCAACTGTGGCACAATACCCCCATTCTTAGGGAATTTTGGCTCAGTGGGGGTTGTTGAAATTTTTAGAGAACAACCTCTTGAGATCATAGGATAGTCTGCTTCATTTCCTGCTTTGTTGTTGGAACAAGAGACAACGATTGATGGTGTAGCGGCTTAGAGACCCCATCATTCGTCTGAAGATGAATGTTTACTTTGTGACCAGATTGTTTCCCTAAGGGGAGGCGCTCCCACACCCACTCCCTTCTAGTAGAGGAGAATTCTACGTTGGGTTGAGCATAATTGCAGTGGCAAGCCTCTTACACAGGGATGTTTCTACATTGAATCAGTGACTGATTTAGCTGATAGGGGTGCCCTAGAAATGATATTTTACTTGACAGGGTCATCATTTCCCAACACAACATCGGGTCCTGACATTGGGGTCTTGCGTTGGCTACGGGCTGGTCACTTTTATGAATGGGCGCACCATGTTTACGATGGCATGGCATCACATCCGAGGAAGCTCTGATGGGGATCTTCCAAGGTTTTAACTTATGCAAGTATCTTATGCAGCATCATGTTTGAGAGAGTAGTGATGCTTAGACCTTTTGTTCCAGTTCCCTTGGTTCCTCTTAGGTATCCTCGGATACGGCGATGGGCACTCGTGATGCCCCGTGGCAAAGGAGGGGAGGTTGGTCGGTACTGTCATGCGACTATTGAGGCGTGCTTCCAAGTGAACATGCATATGTTCTTAAACTATCCATGCTCAGCGATGGATTTCCCAGGGGATCCAGATATTGGCCTTCCTTCCGGTTAAGCATGGGTTCTAGCAGGTACGACTTTTGATGTTTTTCTGCATTTTTTGAGGCTTTTATGATCTATAGATTTATATGTCTATTAAGGTGATACTGACACTATAATTATTTCTCTTGCAGATGTGGGATCGATGGGGTGTCCTCTTTCGCGGTTGGTGGGGCATCAACCACTAAGCAGGGGCCTAGGTGGGGCCGATCAGGCCTAGGTTAGGGGCAGGGAGGTGGTGCTGGTCCTTCAAGGGAGGGTCGTAGTGTTTCTGCTGCCCGGGGGGGGGGGGGGGATGTTGCTCTTATATCTCGTGTCTAGGTGGTTGAGGCTTGGGCGATGATGGTTGAGGAGCAGCTAGCTGCTGCTGAGGCTAGGGTCTTGGCTACGGACGCCCGTGCGGTAGATTTAGTCGACTCATGGAGTCAGCTAGAATGGTTGACCTGGGATATGCCGACCTGAGGGTTTTTGATGACTTGGATGACAAATGGCTCGAGGCACTGATGGCTTGAGAGAGGTCACATCACTCGAATTTACGCCATGTGGCACTTGCAGTTTTGGTTGTTGCACCTGTATTGGCACCAGGTGCAGTTGTGGGTCCAGAGGACCCACATTGCGGGGCTCAATCCTAGAGATTTTGTATGTTTAGGGAAAGTGCCCGATATGAGGATTCTTCCCTATTTTTTGATGACATGTAGGGATATTTTTTACTGAAATTCTGGTCATGGACATGACTTGTATATTTTTTCTCATATATTTTTTGATGTATATATGCGAGGTATATATTTTTGCAGCTCTGATGATGTGTCTATGGTTATTGTTTGTGTTTATTGATGGATGTTATGTGCCTATGATGGATATGTATGTTTTTATGTTTTTATTTTCTATGGATGATGGTTTATACGATATGCATTCTAGTCTAGGATTTAATTAACTATGTGTTATAATATCATTTATCACCGTTATATACTTAATGATCTATGTATTGGCCTTGGGAAACCCTTTCCATTCATACTTGGTCATCTTCTTAAGAAACAATATTTTGAATTCCATACAGGACTCTGCCCTATCTAAAATGTGTGTAGTCACAGGTCCAATCATATTTGACCTGCGTATACAATTTAAAATATTAAAAAATATATAACTCCCTATATTTTGGGCGGGGTTTACGAGTTACACTGGAAGCCCACCTACAGGAGCCCGTGGCCAAATTTTTTCCCAATTGGAAAAACTATTTTGAGGAAGTATAAATACACCTAATGGGGAGGGCCTTAGAGAGGAGAGAGAAAGGCATTGATACTATAGCTTGTTATAGCCCAGATCAAGTATGATTATCCTAGTGCCTCTTACACTTCCCAGGTCTAGGAAACCCTTATTTCCTTCTTTGAGATGTTCCACTTTCTTATGTGACATCCTTGTGCAATTTTTATGGAAGAATATTGTTGAGGCTTGGGTTGGACAGATCCAGAAGATGGTTTCTCTTGGAGTCGTGGCTGATTTCAGGTGATATTTCTCCACATCTTTTACATGCATCAATAAAGAAGCTCTATCCCATTCCTGATGTCGTGATCTTATATGATTTTTATACATGTTAATGATATTTTAATTGTTAATTTCATGTTGTCTTTTATAAGCTTATATGATCTAACCTACTGACATTTAGGAGATATATGATGTACAACTAGTTTATGTGATTTTTCTTGAGTGAGTTGCAGGTCTTGATGCACATGGAGAAGTAGAGGGTTTGCACCCTACGGGAATGACCACAAACATAGGAGATATGGGTAAGGTCATATCTCCCAATTTTACTATTTTAAGCATTAAGACCTTTAGCTTGATTTCTTGTTGTTGTCGTATGCCTTCTGGTATGTTAAGTCCCTCAACCCAGACCTTAGGGTAGTTTTTCTTTCAACACTATGCGATCATTTGTCTGGTTTTTATTTCTTGGTATATGTGTGAATGTAATATGATCAAACTAATGACTTAATCTTCATGCATGCAAATACTTCCTAAATAGTTGTGAATTCAATACTTCAAAATATTGGTTTAACTGTGACACTACTATATGGGAGTCAAGGTAGACATGTAGATGGTGAATGCCTTGGTTGGAGGCATTGCTCAAAAACCCGACGAATACATCATATTTTGCTTGATTATTGGTAGCTGATCCAATACTTACTCCATTTGTGAGAAAAAGATATCAGTCAGGATAGTATATGACCCAGGCAACTGCTGCTAGATTTTTTGACCATCGTGAGGCTCCATCAGCGAATCCAAAATAGTGGATGGGAAAACGATCCATTTGTGACACCAGATAATGTTTTAGAAAAAGTCCCTGATGATTGTGATTATCTCAAAAACTTATGCTACATGCATCTTATCTCAAGGCTGAGATCTCCAACCCTTATGGGTGGAATTTTTTGAGGTAGAGCCAATTGACGGGGTTAGCTAGGCATGTATCGCCAGGCTCTGAAAAAATGTATGCTCCCTTGAGGAGGCATTGTTTTATGATATAAGTAATTTTCCATAATGTTTCAAACTTCCCAAGTCCTAGGGCCTCTTTCGCAACATCGTAGCGGAGGACTAACTCTCCCTCGATAAATGAACGAGGGGTGATGTTGCGGTCGAATGATGCGTTTACCCATTTTTTATGTGCCTCATTATGTTGGAGCGACTCTCGTTGATTTTCATCGATGAGTTATAACTATACCAATCATAGTCCTAAAGGCTGGGTATCATCGAGGAGTTTAATGGTTGCGTGTAAGTTGGGGATTTCGTGTTCGATGGGAATCACAACTTCTACCCGGTACACTAGTTGGAAATGTGTGAATCAGGTTGAGTTTATAACTGTCGTGTGGTATGCCCATAGGGATGAAAAGACCACATGGTGCTAGTTTATTTTATGTTTATTCACCATACACTGTAACATTCTTTTAAGAAATTTGTTGCCAACTTCTACCTGTCCATTGGACTTAGGGTACTATGGTGACGCAAATTCGTGTGTGAATCCTAGGTGATGAGACAACTCCTGGAATAATTTGTTTTCAAAATTATTTCCGTGATAAGAGAATAACTCATTAGGCACACTGAATCGTGCGATGACATGCTTGAACATAAAACGTGCAGTGGTGTTTGCTGTGTTGTCATATGTGGACATGGCTTCCGTCCAATTGGTAAAATAGTCGACGGCTTAAATTATGTATTTGTGGCTTCTAGATGATGCAGGGTTGCCAGTCATAAATTAGATTCCCCATTTTCAAAAGGGACCAGCTACGATGAATGGGTGTAGAGTTGCAGGAGGTGATATTTCCTTATCAGCAAAGCGTCGGCATCGCTCACACCTTTTGACTACTCGAATGCAATCATGGAATAAGTTGGGCTAGAAATAACCTTCCCATAGGATTTTTTAGGTGGTAGCCATCCCAGAGAGGTGGCCACCACAAGCTCCACTATGGAAGTCATTTATGGCTTGCTCAGCATGGTCGTGTGTGAGGCATCATCGTAGAATAACATTGATGCCTCATCGATAAATGATGTCCCCCATGAGGAGGTATCAGGGGGCCTGGTGGCTTATGCGCCTTTGGTCGTCACGTGTGAGCTTTAGATTGAACTTTTGGGTTCATAAAAATAAGAGGATATCATTGTACCAAGGATCATCAGTCGTCACTAGAAATAGATGCTCATCAGGTAGTGAGTCATTGACTAGGGATCCTTTAGTCTGACTTAGGAGGTCAGTGATGAACTCAGCTAAGATCAAAGATTTTTTTCTCTTGGGGGAGTTAAAATGTAGGTCAAATTCCTACAGTATGACTACCCAATGAGCGTATTTGTGGTTCGTAAAATGGTAGGTTAGCAGGTATCTCATGGGGTTGATAGTTGCTATGACTATTGCAGTGTGTAGGATAATGTAGTGCCGAAGCTTTTGTACTGCGTGTATAAGGGCTAGGGCAGTTTTTTCTTCAGGTTCATATCTTAAGGTGGGGACTGATAAGTTCTTACTGATGTAGTAAATTATGTGTTATTTACCATTAGGTTCATCCTGGACTAACACCCCGGCTATGGCAGTTTTTGATGCTGACAAGTATAGGGTGTAATATTTGTCATAATTTGGTGGGTTGATCAATGGGGCTAAAGATAATATGTCTATTAGCTCCACAAATTATTGTTAGGCTTGATCGTCCCATTTAAATAGTATATCCTGACGGAGTAGGTGTAGGAATCCTTGCGCACAAGTGGCATAATATGGGACAAATCATCTCAAGAAGTTAGATTTCCCCTGTAAGCTTTGAAGTTGCTTGAGGGTTTTGGGTGGTGACACCTCTTTGATGGTTTGGACCTTGGGGGGGTCCACTCAGATCCCTTGTTGGGACATGATAAATCCTAATAGTCGACTTGCGTTGACACAAAATACACACATGAGAGGGTTCAAGCGTAGGTTGTAATGTCAACATATTTGGAACATCAACCATAAATCCTCTAGATGATCACTTCGCTTCTTGGATCGAACGGTGAGGTCGTCCAAGAAAGCTAGGATAAGGTGGGCTAGGTCATGGAAGATATAGTTTATGACCCACTGGAAGGTGGATCCAGTGTTTTTAAGACTGAATGGCATAACCTAGTATGTGAATGTGCCCCAAGGGGTGGTGAGTGTTGTCTTGTACCAATTGGTATGTCAGATTTGAATTTGGTTATACCCTGAGAACCCATCCATAAAGGACATGGCCTCATGACTGGCACAAGCATCAATGACTTGGTCGATGAATAGGGTAGGGTAGTTGTCCTTGGGACAAGCTTTGTTCAAATCTTAGAAATTAGTACATATGCGAATGCTGCCATGTTTTTTCATGACAAGAACAGGGTTGGAAACCCACAATGGGTAAGTAATTGGATATACGAACCCAAATTTGTGAAGCTTGTCGATTTCTTTCTTGATCGCTTCTGCCTTAGGTGGGTGCAATTGACGTTATTTATCGCATACCGATGGTATGTCAGGCTAGGTGTCAATATGGTGCTCTGCGATAGTGGGGCTAAGCCCCAACATTTCTGAATAATCCCATGCGAATATGTCTTTGTACTCTTGCAACAATTTTTTGTAAGAAACTACTTCGTCTGGGGAACATGTTGCCCCCAGTGAAATTTATTCGATTTTTCCTGGTTTTCTTGAGATATATACCTTGATGGTCGGTGAAATATTTGACATGTTCCCTTCTTCGAATGCGTCAAGCGCAGGGATGGGGTTTTTGAACCAGTCTACCTTTCCCGATGGGAGGAAGTATTTTGATTCAACGATGTATATCTCTTTGTTTTCTATGTTATTAGGAATGAATGTTTTTTCTGGAAGAAAAAACGAGTGGTGATGCATTGCGTCCCACAGACAATCTGGTTTTTCCATGGTCTCTAGAATATCCTCGTATGAATGTGACAAGGTGTCTAAGGGAGATTTGCTTTGTGTGAGGCTATGAGGAGTTGGTTTGGGCCTATCAGAGTTGGTCGACAAACACAAATAGGATCCCATAGTTGATGTTGTGGAACTAGACGACGTTGACAGGGTGCAAACTGGTTGAGTTTACACGTCTGATTGTACAACTACCATTGTAGTTGTAGCGGTCTTGACACCATTAATGATAGATGATCAGATTGCACAATTCATGGTTCCCATGCATGATGAGATGAGTCTTATGTGGTGTTGTGTGTCGTCAACGTTGGATGGTGGAGGAATTTCCATTGTGGAGGCTTGTATGAGAGCAAGTTTATGTTCCTCACGTGGCGTACTAAGGGTACTCGCACTTTCCTGGATTTGGAAGATGTTCATAGTGCAGAGGTGCCTAAATGTTTCCATTAAGGGGAAGCACGCTATTTCATGATTGTGACTTGTGCAAATTGTGCATGGTTTCAAGGTGCTTATCGAGTAGATGGTATGAGAACCAACCCTACTCTTTTCTCCTGAAGTAGACGCTCGGAGATGATTGGGCATTGGGGCATGTTTGCACTTCTGCCATCTTGGAGTCTTTGGTTTTGATTGGTCTAGCTCTTTTGGGGAGTTCAGACTCAAAGCTACCCTTACCACTCATAGCCTTGGGAGGTACTCACAATCCATCGTATGGTGCAATTGTGAGAAAATCCTGCAATAACAGTGTGTGATCTTCTCTTGATTGGAGAGATTGATCAATGGGATGGTGGTGACCATGCAAGGAATGTTAGTGATCTTCTCAAGTTTCTGACATTGATTGAATCTGTGTAATATTCCCAATTAGCTTTCAGCTACTTGGAATATTAATTTTTTTTTTCTTCTTAGTTAGAAGAATAAGTCGGTAAGGAGACCCATAAATATCTTTAGTAGGAATAAATTCACTCATAATGTGAATAAGAGTCATAAAAGTAGATGGCTAAAGTACCCTTATGTGTGAATAGGGGATTAAGAATGTGGAATGGGTCAACTTTGACCAAATCAACAATGCTAGTATGGAGGGAGTGGACATTCAATGAGAGACAATGCAGTTTTGGAGGGAGATTCCTTCAATGGAAGTAGTGGCTTTAATGAGTGGGGCCCAAGGTGATAAGGCTCAAAAAGCATATAAGGAAGGGGATGGTAGTGATCAAAAGCATGTTTTGATTATTATTTTGATTATGGTCTGTTATGACTTGTTGCTCTCTTTAGTTGTTTAGCTAAGATTGCAGTGATGTTTATCACAAGGGTGTTCCCGAGGAGGAATCCCACCCTCATCCTCGGGGGACTTTGAGTGCCCACTCAGGAGAGGTGATTGAGATAAATTTCCACATTCCAGCATCAGGCCAAAGCTTCAATCTTATTATACAACACAATTTCTTCTAGGGTTGTGATGTGTTACAGGGCAAAAGTTGTGGAGGGTTTGCAGGGCCATTTTCTAAGCTTGTGTTTTAGTGGAGAGGTATCCTTTCCATTGGGAGGCCAGAAAGGAGGGTCCTTGGGCATCATATCAGCATTTGGAAACAAGCCAAGTCACCATCATCTCCTACAATGCAGTATCAATCATAGACCGCATTATTTAAGAGATCACTTGCAGGGGAGGATTCAGTGTATTGTTTGGAGTGTTTGTTTTCCAGTGAAGGGATCAACCTTTCATTGTGAAAGTCTATTGGAGGATATTCAATAATTTCTACATCATTTCATCCACCTCCTTCTAGTATTCAGTTTGCTGCTGCACATTCAGCACTAGAGCTGCACTCTAGAATTTTGTATATTGTGTATTTCTGGAAACCCTTTTCTGGGTTGTCTAGGAAAGGTGTTTGGGAGCATAAATATCCATTCTCAGTATTTTTTGAGCATTGTATTATCAGATCCATACATTTACATTTTCCATCTACAATATTATTCACTTAAATTTCACTGTATTGGCTTCATTATTTTGTGTAGCAGCTATATTACATGTTTTGGTGATTTTTGGTATTGAAGGCTACTCTTGCCTGGCTTGAGGGATTTGTTCTCTAAGATATTGTATACATTTTTTTCTGTTATAATTAATACCATGGATCTCTATTTGGCTCATGTATGATGTATTGACATTTACTTCTATTTTCCATTATTGTGTTCAATATTGCTGCTTTTCATATTTTTTAATATTACAATGGTGTCAGAGCATAATCTCGGTTCATCCTATGCATTTTCAGCCAATATTTCATCAGAAGAGGGAGATCCTCTCACAGACAGAAAGAAGAGGTATCTCAAAAGAAGAAACCAGAGATATGATTAGATAAATGATAAAGAAGACAAGGGAAAAACTCCCTTATTAGGAAGAGATGAGGAGAAGGAGTATCCCGAGCTTCTTCTTCAAACTATGCAAGATATTAGAAGAGAAATCAAGGAGATGGGGATGGATAGACACAAATAATCCCCTAAAGGGTTTCTACATGGAGAAGGCTTTGACATTTCACATCACTGGAATGATCAACCAGTGAAGCAACAGATTTCCCAACGCTCTAGTATGCCTACATTTTTAACAGTGGGAAATGTAGGGTTTCAAGAACATGAAAATCTTGAAGACTACTTTCTTGAGTATGAGTCTCAATCTCAGAGATTCAAAGATCATTTGATCTTCCAAGAGTTTTGTTAGATCAAGGACAATAGGAGACCCCGACATCATAATAGAGGTGGAGGATTTATAAAAAATAATGATCTTCACTAGACTATGGGTAGATTCATCTTACCCACTTTTGATGGGTCATCAAAATGTACAACCAAATCATGGGTAGAGAAAGACATCTAATTCCAGCTGAACCAAGTACTGGAGATGGAAGCCATCAAAATAGCAGCGCTGCACCTTGTGGGTGAGGCACATGATTGGTGTTTTCATGGTCTTTCTACATTGGGGCATGCCAATGTGATTGCATATTAGGAGTTCACCAAGAGGTTGGTGGAGAGGTTTGATCGAAGAGACCCGGAGGCACCTTTCATTGAGCTAGCTAAGCTCGAACAGTCAGGTAATCCAGGAAATTACATTTCTGAATTTCTAAAACTTTCTGTTATGGTTCCTGATTTATCTGCAGCTAGGAGGGTCTATATGTTTACTGATGGGCTAGTAGAACCTCTACATGGGTTGGTTAAGTCAACCAAACCAACTACCCTTCAAGATGTTGTTGAAAGGGCTAGAGATCTACAAGATGATTTACCAAGGGAAAAGGCAACATTTCAGCAAAAGCCCACTTTTACATCAAAGTGAAAATATGAGAAGGCCCATCCTTCAAAGGAGAGCCAAAAAAAAGTACCTCTTAGTGATGATGTCCGAAGAGACCTGAGGAGAAGGAAGCTTTGATTCACATGCCAAGAATCATGGGCACTCGGAAATATATGTGCAATAGGGAAGGCACACTATATAGAGGTATTTGCTGATGATGAAGAAGAAGAAGAGGAGGAACTAGAAGAAGGTCATAGCACTGGGATAATAGGAGAGGATCCACCACCACCAGGAGGTGAGAATGGAGCATTTTCTCCAATTGGAGGGGCCCTTGCATCATTGAGAGGATTACACCAAAGTACTTGACCTTTAGAGTTCGAGGTTCCATTCAGGATCAGAGGGTATTAGTGTTGATTGATAGTAGGGATACCCATTACTTTATTGATGCCCAATTAGTGCAGAGGAGGGAAATACCTAACGATCATTTTGAGGGATTTTCAGTTTTGGTCCTAGGAGCTAGAACTATGCAGTGCATGCATTATGTTCCATATTTATCTGTCACCATGGGGACATATACATTGACTGATCAATTATTTTTGGTTGACATACCTGACACCAATGTGATATTGGGTATGCAGTGATTGATTACTTTGGGGAAGGTCACCATATATTGGGAGACTTTACAGATGGAGTGGACAGATAAAAAGAGTGGTAAGCATCAGATGATTAGGGGCATGCACACTTATCCCTATCAGACAACTTCCACACAAAAAACAGAGCTGGATTTGCGTAGTGGGAGAAAGGACTTAACAGTCCAATTAGTCATGCAGATGACTTTGGCCCATGACACATTATCGTTTAGAAGCATTCCACCAGGGAGGCCACCAAATTAGGAGTTGATGAGAGATGTCTCACAACAGGTTGCACCACTCATATATCCAGGAGGGGTAAGAACCTTGGGAGGATTTGGCACAACATAGAGAGTCTTGGGTAGGCTGAAGGAGGAGGGAGACATTCTCCCAATATCAATATTACCCACTATTATCACTCAAAAAATAAAATTTCAAAACATCATTGTGTCAAGTTTGTTTTTGGTCATGGTTCAAAATTGGGTTTAGATGTCAATTTAGGATTTGATCAAGGGTAGGTTTTAGATTTTTTATATTTTAAAGCCCATATTTAGGTTATGATAAAGTCTTATTTTAAGTCCCTTCATGTAAAATATCCATCATTTTCATTTGTGGGTCATTTCCTAAAAAAGTTCGTGTCAAAACTGTTCAATTAGCCAAGAAACCTTGTTTTTGTAGCGCCACTAGTTCAAAAAAGTTGATTTGCGCTACGAAAGCGCTAATAGTTTCGTAGCACAAATAGGAAAAAATACACTGCAGGCGCTATGAAAGCGCGGTTTCTAAATTGTCTTGTCGTTTGAGTTGGAAAAGGTCAGAAACCATTGGGAAATGGTAAGTTAGTGGTATGATGAGTCACGTAATGATGAAATTCAATGTACTTAACCACGTTGTAGTCATCATTGTCATGATAGGGTATGAATGAGGCATGATTCAATTAGGAGATGACATTTTAAATTAAAAATCTTGCCTAATTGGTCATTCTCGTTTCCTTTTCCTCCATTCTAGATATCTGAGCTATGAAGTGTTAAAGCAAAATCTGTGAATGTTTTATACAAAGGTTTTCTTCATCCATATCAAGCGAGGCTAATATAAATTAATCAAGCGAGGGTGTTGTTTCACATATTAAAGCAAGGCTGATTCAATTTATCAAGCGAGGCTGACAGGATTTTTGAGAAGCATGGCAGAGGAAAAGAAATTTCACAGGGGGGAACATTGCTTAAGGAATGAGCCTGAAGATATGAAGGAAATAATTGAAGGCCCAATAGTGATGGAGGCATTCAGAAGAGTAGGTTGCCTTTGGTTTTGTGAAAAAGTGCAGGGCTGTCACACACAGGTCTCAAAGGAATTTGCCATGAACTTCAATGGAACAACTACTAAGGTTGGGATGCTAAGTATGTAAATTACACCAGAGATCATTTCTACTGTTACAGAGATACCAAGAGGTGAAGAAACTTGGTTCAAAGGTTTCAAATTTGATATGGAGAAATGTAAATAATTCATGAAGCCTAAGTATGCAGACATGGACCTTAATAATGCTATCCCTAGAAGCTGCATCAAAGACACTTATTCAAAGCTACTGCTAAACATTCAAAAGTATTTTACATGTGAAGGAAGATATCATAAGGTTTACACATATCATTTCAAGTTGCTTCTGCATTTCACTGGTAAGACTTCACTCAATTTGCCTTTTTATCTGCACAGGAGTCTTGCAAAAATGGCTGATAAAGTACAAGAAAAATATGAAGGTAGTGAAACATCCTTGTTTCATCATGGTTTAATGAAGTTATTGATTTTAGATGAAGTCTAGAAAATAGGTAGGGATTTGTCATCTTCCTTTTTTATAAATGGTTTTGAGTTGGAAAACCTAACCCCTGCAAGAAACCCTAAAACTAAAGGAGTTCCATCAGCACCAACAACAGAGCCTAGTCAACCTATGGTTTAAAAACCAAAGGAATTTTCAAAACTGAAGCCAAGGAAGCAAATTGAGAAAAGGGTAGAGCAAACACAATTGCTTGATACACCAACTTCATCATCTGAAAAATAGAGGTCAAATATTTTCAAAGAGGAAAAATAGAAACAAGTTGTCAGGAAGCAGGAAATTAAAAGTGTAACAAGAAGCCATGCAGTGGCATTAAAAGGGAAGACAATTGTTACAGATGACATCCCAGTAACAAAGGGAAATTTAGATGACATCCTTCATGCTACTGACATAGAGGAGACACCCATTGTTCAAGCTGAGTTCATTGGGGAAGATGAGCATAAACAGAAAAGGGCTAAGTCTGCAAAGAAGCTTGAGTTTGAGGGGGAAGATGTAGCATTCATATTTCAAGCAAGAAAGCCTATAACTAGGCATGCTAAGAAACTCAAGGAAGGCAGCCAGGAAGTTCAAAAATCTATTGATACAGTTAAATATCCTTAAGAATTTGTTGATCTCTCATCACCTACAGTGAAGCATACAACCAGTAGAACAAAGAGGGGAAAAGAAGAAATGATAGAGTTTCAACATCTTGAGGAAAAATTGAGGTCGAAAAACCAAGAAATTGATGTGATAAGAAAGAGGGCTAGAAAGCACAGTGTTGAGAAAGTAGATTTTAAAAGAATGAAGGCACTATGGGAAGGTCAAACTGGTTCTATTTCTAAAACTCCAAGTAGTACAGAGCATTTTTTCAAATGGACAGTCCCAGCAATTAAGGAAGCCAATTTTGTCAGAGTAATAAATACTCACTTGAGAGCTAATAAAAAAATACTTAAAGATAAAGTGGAGGACTTGGAGCAACAACTGAAATTGATTCAAGATGAGTTAAGAGTAGAGGTATTAAAATAATAGTAATTGAAGAGTCAATAGCTAAATCAAGTGAAATTGAAGAAGGGACCTCATGAAGGCTGGAATGACTGTGTTTTTTAGTTGATATGGTTTTTAAATGATGAATCGGGTTTATTTTGAGTTTTTGGAACATTTACAATTTACACTTTGGAAATTGTTTGACAAAATTTCCCACTCAACAGTTTCGTAGCGCAGATAGTGTAAAAAGGGAGAAAAGCGCTACGAAACTGCTGTAGCAGCTTTTCTTGCCCTTTTTCATCAAATTTTGAGGGGTAAAATAATGGATTAAGAAATGAAATTTCTACAGAGGATGTATTTAAAGGAAATTAAGATAATTTTGGAGGAAAGAAGTCAAAAACTTGAAGAAAAAAGGGTTAAAGAGCAGCGCTATGAAAGGCGCTACGAAACTACTTTGTTTTCATAGTGCAGTGTATTACAGCTCATTTGAACAATTTGAAGATGGTTTTGGACAACTAGAGCTTAAGGAGGAGTTTTGGCATGTGTTAATTCAATTTCCAATAGCTAAGGACCTCGAAATAATGAGTTCATGATGGTCAGTATGTTCCAAGAATGCAAAGGACCCTATGCTTAAAAAACAAGGGACTGTTTCCTATTTTGGTGGAGGATAGAAATATGATCATGAAGAGTTGAAGCCTATAATCCAGATTTGACCATGTGTTGATACACTTGGAAAATGATGTAATTTAATTTAGATAAGGTTGTTAAAGATATTAATAAGGAGTTTGAGTCCTTTTTGAAATAGGACTGCCAAGTAGGATAGGTGTTTGTTTGTCATAAATTTTATGTTTTATGGTTATGCAAGGTGTTAGTGGACATAAATTTGATGTATCTAGCCCAGAGGTAGATCATATCATGTTGTAAGAGGTCTATTAAATGCCAAGAGGTCGAATTGGTCAAGGGTTGGACATTTTTGGCAAAACTGGGCTTGTTGTGAATTGATTGGTTTTCAGCTAATACAAAGATCTTCTACTTGACCAACTTGAGATTCAGAAGGAGTTTTAGTGTTTTCCTATTCTATTTGCATCTTTTATATATCTCATTGCAGTGGTGTTTCATCTATACTATTCATACTTCATCTTTTAGATGCTATGACTTCCTATATAAGTGAACTGACTATGTTTTTACAGTTTCATGTGTGTGTACCTTATGACTAAACTATGATATGCCTCAACTTCCATGTTAAGTAGATTCACTGAATTACTGAGATACTTTGACTCAATAAGCCCAATCTATTCATGTTGATGTGATTTGTGATTCTCAACCTAAATCTAACATTTATCTATTTATTGCCTAAATAGAGTTAGCCATCTACATTTTTATCCAAATCATTAACCCTTGAGAGAGCCCTCTCAGGCTGAGGAGGCTAAGCCTCAGTCAAAACACTAGGTTTGAAATATTTACATGAATTTGATTGATCAAGCAGCCTATCAGATCCAATTTTGTGATAACACCCACTCTCACCAAACATATTGCGCCGAGAGAAGGTGTTTTAGGATGGAGGATGGAACCATCATGGTGCAAGGAGACCACTCCATGGCTTTGGAGACTCAGACGATACTTCCACACAGGGAGGAATCTTCCACATATGGTAGAGGTTGGTGGCCACTCATGCATACATTGGCCAAACTCTGGAAGTTTTGGATGGGTGATAGCTTTCTATGGAAGGCTAACCTACAAAAACTTCAACCTATACTTGAGCATGAGCAACTATAGGAGGAGTAGCAAAGGCAAGATAGCAGCATCCCGGTATATGAATTTTGCATGGGATATTTCAAAGAAGAGGGCATCCACATGACAGATGCTTTACATGGTAGATCAACAACGCTGTCATTATGGAGTATAGATCCTTATTGGAGATCCCAGCTGTTGGTGGAATACTCCAAGGATCTCTTTGCATGCAAGATACTTGATGGCCTGTTATAAGATGAGAGATATACAGTAAGAGATGAGGTCATATATTATCATAGTATGATATTCTTGACTAGAGCATCTAAGCTCAAGGAGAAGCTACTACATGCAGCATATGAGGATTTTCTCTCCAGCCACACTGATTCATGAGAGAATATCATACTATCATGGAGGGATTCACTTGGGAAGGCTTCAAAGAGGAGATGCATCAGCATATTAGGAGATGCATGGATTTTTTGGAGATGGAGGAGAGACATAACTCTTTGGTAGAGTTATAATAACCACTTCCTTTCTCATTTGGAATGAGAGGAGGCCCATCTATGAGCCACTTCACTAGCTTGCTCAAATTATATGGTAAGGATTATGTTTTTGTGCATAATGATCTACAGATGAGTACTTGCATTCCTTTACCATTCATGTGCAGTCATTTCTCCAAGAGGGGGAATTATTCCTTATAGGCTTCATGGTCTACTTGGGGCCATAAGCAGTGATGAAGATGGCCACTCCTTAAGAAATTTTTGGGAGATGGTGCCTTATTCAGGGTGTGATCAATTGACACCTCACATCATATTTCACCTTCTTAAGGTATGTGAGAGTATTGTGGCAGCAAGAAAGTGGTTAGGAAACCACTTATCATATCATATTACGAGGCAGTCAGGAGACATACTGCATTGGTTCCACATGTGGGACTATGATCCTCCTCCGGTATTTCATATGGTAGCTTGTGTGTCTTTGATTTTGATCCCATATTTTGATGATGTTCTTATCATTGTTGTGGGCATGATTGGAGGGATGACACAAGGATTGGATGTGCCCATTGGGAGTGAGATTCTCCACATTTATTATGCTTCATACTTCAGGGATAGCAGTGGGTAACACATGATTACTACATTAGACCTCTTGTTTCCTTCTGGGATGAGCCATTTGGTTAACTTGAGCACTTTGGAGGTGCATCTCATGAGCACTTGGGAGGAGCATTTCATGGATGGGTTGATTAGGGGACACTTGGTTCATGAGGAGAGCTTATCACATGTAGGCGTCACAGGGAAGGAGGGGAAGAGTTGCAACACTCACCTTTACAGTTGCTCTAGGACAAGAAACATTTGGGAGGGGAGGACTATAATATTCCCAATTAGCTTTCAGCTAGTTTGAATATTAAATTTTGTTTTTGCTTCTTAGTTAGAAGAATAAGTGGGTAGGGAGACCCATAAATATCTTTAGTAGGAATAAAGTCACTCATAATGTGAATAAGAGTCATCAAAGTAGCTAGAGAAAGCACCCTTTTGTGTGAATAGGGGATGAAGCATGTGGAATGGGTCAACTTTGACCAAATCAACAACATTGGTATGGAGGGAGTGGACATTCAATGAGAGACACAACAGTTTTGGAGGGAGATTCCTTGCATGGAAGTAGTGGCTTTAATGAGTGGGGCCCAAGGTGAGAAGGCTCACAAAGCATATAAGGAAGGGGATGGAAGCCATGGAAAGCATGTTTTGATTATTATTTTGATTATGGTCTATTATGAATTGTTGCTCTCTTTAGTTTTTTAGCTAAGATTGCAGTGTTTTTTAACACAAGGGTGTTCCCGAGTGGGAATCCCACCCTCATCCTTGGGGGACTTCGAATTCCCATTAAAAAGAGGTTATTGAGATACATTTCCACATTTCGGCATCATCCCAAAGCTTCAGTCTTATTATACATCATATTTTCTTCTAGGGTTATGTTGTGTTGCAGGGCATAAGTTGTGGAGGGTTTGTAGGGCCATTTTTTGAGCTTGTGTTTCAGTGGAGAGGTAGCATTTTCATTGGGAGGCCAGAAAGGAGGGTCCTTAGGCATCATATTATGATTTTGCACTAGGCCAAGTCAACATCATCCCCTACAACGTAGTATCAGTCTTAGACTGCGTTATTTCAGAGATCAGTTCCAGGGGAGGATTCAGTGTATTGTTTGGAGTGTTTATTTTCCAGTGAAGGGATCAAAATTTCATTAGGAAAGTCTATTGGAGGAGATTCCATAATTTCTACATTAGTTTAGACACCTCCTTCTAGAATTCAGTTTGCAACTATTCATTCATCCCTAGAGATGCACTCCGGCATTTTGTATATTGTGTATTTCTGGAAACCCTTTCTAGGTTGTCTAGGAAAGGTGTTTGGGAGCATAGATGTCAATTCTTAGTATTTTTTGAGCATTGTATTATCATATTCATACATTTACATTTTCCAGTTGCAGTATTATTCACTTAAACTACACTATATTGGATTCAGTATTTTGTGTAGCAGCTATATTACATATTTTGGTGCTTTTTGGTATTGGAGGCTTCTCTTGCCTAACTTGAGGGATTTGTTCTCCAAGATATTGTATACATTTTTTTCTATTATACTTAATACCATGGATATCTATTTGGCTCATTTTTGATGTATTTATATTTTCTGCTATTTTCCATTATTGTGTTCAATATTTCCGCTTTTCCCATTTTGGAATATTACACTCTGTGGTCATTTCTTTTGCATAACCCACATGTCGTACTTGGCTGGTTTTGGACCCTGCTAGGATGATGGGTCATCTTAGCATTCCTAATGTGTTATAAATGGTGGGGGGCAGGCTACCTTGCGCTAGGCTGCCTTGGTTCAAGACCAGTTATATCCAGATATTGGGTAGCCAACGACCATATGGTGTCTACCAAAGGTCGAAACTGGGAGATGTAAGTACAATGTCGAGTTTGATGGTTATCATGAAAAAATAGACAAGAATTCATTAAGGGAATTTTGAGGTCTAAAATGGATCTCCTAAGGAAATTATAAAAATAAAAATGGAAATAATAAAATAATATTTGATTACAACATCAAATTTTAGAGGGAAAAAATAAAAAAATACTTTTTCAACTCGTATTTTCAACTTATATCCCTATGGGTTTACTCAAATTTCGAGCGAGAACACTCGTTGGATGAAAAATTTGATTCCTCATCCAAGGAGTACCCATGTTGCATAATTTCGATGGAAATTTCTGCACTAAAAATGAGAAATACATGAAAAACGTAATTGCAATCACATTTTTCATGTATTTATCATTTTTAGTATAGCAACGTCCATCAAAAGTATGCAACATGGGTACTCCTTGGATGAGGAATCGAATTTTGCATCCAATGAGAATTCTCTCTCAAAATTTGAGTAAAACCTTAGGGAGATAAGTTGAAAATACAAGATGAAAAAGTAGTTTTATTATTTTATTATTTTTTAATATTTTTACTTTTTTACCCCAAAAATTGTGAATCATCCCCCATGGTTGACATCATCATCTTGAATCCTATTGGTTCTTATAAAGTTTATTTTGGTTGTACATTTTTCTTAGGAGGCCCATTTTAGACCTCAAAAGTTCTCTAATGTTTTCCGTTGGTTCTCCATTCTCTTTGGACTGCTGGAGTGATTGGGTACCACGTGCAGAATTATCTTAAGTCCGGGAATTGGGTGACCAAATGGTTACGTGAGTCGCATAATGTGCAGGTTGGGCATATCCATGGGTGGTGCTTGGGGGTGATGATGTGCCCCTATGTTGGCCGCTTTACGGCTAACATGAAGAAAATGGACTTGGTTGCCACATTTTCTTGCATTGTCAAACTTTTCACAGATTTTGAATTCGATCTGTTTACTATGGTGAGGCATACTATGGCCTGGCATAAAATTTTTAACGTTGAACGAAATTGTGGGATATAGGGACAACGATGAACCAAGTGGTTTCCTGAACACACACGTCATGAATACTGGACCACGCATAAGCTGTCATAGTTTACAGGGTTGACTGGATACCATATCTGATACAACTGAAGGGCTGGACATTCAGTGATGAAGTGATCTCATTCATTGTAGAGTGCACAGATTTGGATAGGAGCTTGAGGGCGATAATGGGGGGGGGGGGGTAGGTGGTCATTCAGGTGACTGTCTCTCCTCAGAGACAAATAATTTGGTCCTTTTTGTTTCCATCCTTTTGGTGGTGGTACTGTTTGCAGATTCCATGTCCTGCGAGCTAGCCAAGTCAGAGTTTTCAATGATGAAGAATCACATGAAATCCAGCATGGACCAGAACCAATGGATGTGGGAACAGCGATGCACATGGTGGTTTCTTTGGAAAATTTGACACGTATGTCGTCAATTCCAAACTAATTTTCTTTGGGCAACATGAGGGATTTGGTACCGACGGTTAAACGCCCTTAACTTGGGACATTGTGTTACTAAGTGGTCTGGCTTGTCACATAATGCACAAACTGGGACCGGGTGAGTGGCTTTGGTTTTTCATCTTTGGTCCATTGGGGTGACTGTGTAGCAATAGGATGTAGGCTCCTCTCATAGGTACAATATGGTTATAGGCTCTCCCTCGTCCATTTTCATGAGTGGATTTGAGGGTTCATGCTGGTATGATTTCTCTAGGGATTGCAGGGCATCATTGTATCATGCCATCTCTAGGAAATGGTGGGTGTAGTGCCCATAACGGTCGCATATGGCGCATGCATGGTTGGTGCACAAATATTTCCCTTTATTTTTCATGGTCTATTCCTTTTTATGGGAACTTGAGGTCGCGACATTTCTTTCGGTGCTTAGAAGAGGTTTTAATTCATCTAACTCCAGGAAAATATTGGTAGGATGGACTATGATATCACATAATGTGCAAGGTTGTAATTCCTTAGGTATGTTTGGGTTTTCAGTTTTCTTCCCTTTTTTGTTGGTTTTATTACTTACATTAGCTGGTGCTACTACGAGAGTTTCATTAACCATTGTAGCCTCCTAAGGGGTGATAGGGGTTCCATGTAGAAGTCATGCCAGGACCTCCTAGCATGGCTGGTGGGACCAAATACCAGACATGTATTGCGAAAGCCGTGTTTGGAAATGTAGTAGTTTCCAAGACTTTCTTTGACACAAAACCAAGTGGGGGGTATTGTTAGTCATCCATAATTTTCACTATCTGAAGATGACTAAGTATCAGTTCTAGATTTCTAAAAAAAATATTCTTTGAACATTGTGAGTTCTAAGAAATCTCACTGCCTTCATTATGCTTATAGGAAAATTTTCACTATTCTACCATTTTTTCATTCCATGGTTACCCTGCTGCTCCTAAAAAACTTCTCATGTGCTTTTATCTACCTTTGTTCTTGTAGATGACTAGGGTTTTTGAGGGAATTTTTCTTTGTTTCACGAATTCCATGGTTAAACCATAAAAAAGGCTTGTATCCTGATGCTCTTACACCTTCCTCTATCCTTAATACACCTTAATAAACGCTTTCCATCACTCCTATCAGTCAAACTCATCATTTTTCTACAAAACCTAGCCTATTGCTACAATTTGACACTTTTCGAGACTAGCTTTGTGTTTTTCCCTTTTGGACCCCTTCCCCTCACTCAGTCCTTGAAATTCCACTTTCCCCTACTCTCTAACATCTATCCCTATCCCCAAAAATTTCCCCAAGAATTTAGACAACCCTTAACCCCTTCATTCCCCTCCCTCTACAAGGCAATCCTAAATCCCCTACACCAAACCCTAATTTCCTCTTCCAACTAAGCTAGGGTTTGCTATGGAAAAGAGGCATAGGAGTAGAGGATCCACATGATAGGTCATATCAGCAAGCATAAAACCATACCAACTCATAAACATCATGCCTCCATCATTTTCCAAGGATTCATTCCAAGAGACAAGTCATTTGTCACTCCTAGGGCCAGTTTTTCTTCAAACTATGTTTTTGACCAAAACGAGATTAATTTGACGAACGTGAGAGAGGGTTTTTTCAATCATAGGTCCAAGAAGAAAAAAATCCTTCATATTTTACACAGGTATCATGGTTTGGGAGCACTGTAAAAAATACAGATGTCACGGGAGAATTGTTGCACTTTTGGAGTGACCTTGGGAAAATCTCGTTTTCTCATAGCTGGAGTGTCCAAATGAATTTTTGGATGGGCCCAAAGACAAATATACTAAAACATATTTCCAATGAGCTATCATGAGCTCAATTTGGAGTTGAGGAATACATCCAAACGTTGTCTGCACTAGCACTCTGCATTTTTGCACCATCATTCAACACGTTTTGACCAGTCTTGGGAGAATCAACTTTTGACAGGTCAAATCAACTCCAATTAGAGAAAAAAGGTATATTTGGAAATTATACTAGAAGCACTTTCCAATGACATATGATAATCTCAATTTGGATTTAAGGAAGACCTCCAAAAGTTATCTGCACCAACACTCTGCATTTCTGCACCATCATTCAACAACTTTTGACCATTCTTGGGAGAATCAACTTTTGATAGAGAAACTAAACTCAAATTAGATAAAAACGCTATCATGGTCCCAATTTGGACATCGGGAAGGCCTTCAAATTCCCTATGAAAAAGGCGATACACACAGGGAAATTTTGACAAATTTTGGTTTTTTTGCTAAGGCCTATTAGCGCAGCGCCACAGGTGCTACGCTTTTCCCTCAGACATCCTTAGGTGGAAAAATATATATTTTTGAATTCCTCATGGCTATCACACTATGCTCACCAAATTTCAGAGCAACTGGATCATTTTTGACCCCTCAAAAGGTCAAAAAACACCTCATTTTTCACCATTTTGCCTCATTTTCAGGCTTGGCTCTGCGCTCAAAGCAGTCTTGGGGATTTTACTTTTTTAACAAGTTACATGTGCTAAATCAGAAAAAAAAAGGCATATCTGGAACGAGGACTCAACAGTCTTTCCAATGAGCCATCACGGAACAAACTCTGACATCGGGAAGGCCCTCAAAACTTGGTTGCAACAAGACCTATTTTCTACCTAAGGTGGCATTGTGCTTATGGACAAAACTGTGCATTTTTGCCCAAAAAGTCAACAAAACACACAAATTGATGGAATAATGATTTTTTAATGTTTTATTGGGAAAATCACTCCAGATTTGATTGAGGATTTATGTTATGTTATCTTTCATTTATTAGCTTAGATATTATGTGTCTTGGGCCTTGCATGGTCTTCAAGCACATAAATGACATTTATGATGAAATTAGGGTTTCTAGAAGCCTCATATGGTTTCCACCTCCTCTCTTGCTAAGATAAATAGAGAATGCGGGCTCCATTGTAAATGTTGCCATTTGATGATTTTTGGGAGTAATACATGGTTTTTTCTTGAGTTTGAAGAAGAAATTGGTTTTGTGGAGTTTATGAATGGATTGCTTTGATTGATGATGAAGGAGGATAGCTTGCAGGATCCCTGAGCTTGGTTATTGGTGAAGTTCTTCTCTTTCACGTTATTTTTTTCTCATGTTTTCATTATGTATCCATCCTTCTATGTTGCAGTAGAACAAAAGAGTATAGGCTAAGAAATGTTGTTGGAGGCACCTTAGTCCTTCCTGTTGTCTATTGCCTTGATGTTTTCCTTTGCTGGGTTTGTTTAAGGAATTCTTAGCTACTCCTTAGATCTACCTATGCTTGTTTATTCCATAAATGGTTCAATATAGTAGTTTTCAAATATGTTTTATGGTTAGCCTTGCCTATTTGATGCTATTTAAACTCTGTTTTGGAGTCTCTCTTTGAAGTATTATTTGTTAGGTTTTAGCTAAAGAGGCCATGTTTTGATCATGCCATTTTTCCATGCTTGAGAAGTTGCCTTAAAGTTCTTTGTAGCTTGATAATTGATGTTCAAGCGTTCCCTCTTCATTGATTAAAGTTATTTGTTATCTTGAATGTTTTCTAAACCTTGAAGGTGAAATCATTAAAAGTTAGATTAGTTTCTTGCTTTCTATAGTTCACTGAATTGTTCATCTTGAATGCTTGTTTACTTAAGTATAATCCGAAAGCTATTGTTTTTCCATGTATTATGATTATTTCCTTATGTTGATCAGTGTTTGAGACCATCTTGTTTAAAAGGTATTTGTTTAAGGATTTTTCACTGCCCTTATACACCTACTATGCTCACAAACTTATTTTTCATTTCACTTCAAACATACCTTAAAGATCCATTTGACCATGCTAGATTTTCCCTGTTATGCATATTGTTTCATTGTTGAGATATCCATGACTTTCATAGACTCCATAGCCCAATGATTTGAAGACCTCTCAGTCCATCTATTCTACCCAACCAAAACAATCAAACAAACCCTACACTTAACAACTAGCCTAAAATCAAACCCTAAAAGCAAACAAGTTCACATCCTTTGCATACAATAGAGAGAGCCCTCTCTGAGTCCAAGAAGGCTAGGTCCTAGAACTCCAAAGATTGGTCTTATGTTACCCTGTGCATTTGGTCTACCAATCTACTATATCACGGGACCCTAACATTCTGTCGATCACGGTGGGACCTTCTGAGTCGGTGACAATATAAGTATGCCTTAGGACCTCAGAAAACTCACAAATATCCTTAGATTGGTATTTATTTTTTGATGGTGGACAACAAGAACATCCTTACAAACAGTAAACATCATCCACCTAGTGACTCCATTGGTCTTTAGTAGCTCTATTGACCCCACTAGTTCTTAAAAAATTCCTTGGGAATGCATTAAGCAATCCAAATCATGCTGATGGTGGACAACAAAGTTGAAATCTTCCACCTAGCGACTCCAAAACCCTCAATAGACCTTAGGACTCCACTGGTAGGAAACTCTAGACTGGTTGAAAAGATACAGTGACCCTTTCTGATTTACAAACATGGATCCAAATAAAAAGGAGATATGCTCCGATGAACAGAGGTCACATCCCTGGATTTCCACATAAAATTCCTTAGATAAATTGGTTAAAAAATCTGCCTATATTTCAAGATGAAAAATGTGATGACCCCTTATTACATCTCATCAAATTTCATATACATGTATGGAGGTTAAAGGTTGAATGGCACGGAGACTACCTCATGAAATTTTTTATGGAAACATTAGAGGGTAAGGCAAGAGAATGGTATGAATGGCTGAAGCCTGGTATTTTGTTTTCCTTAAAATATCTCCACAAGATATTTTTTGAGCATTATAAAGAAAATTATCCATCTCTATCATTAGCTGAAAATTGTTGTGATCAATCTGAAGACCTCATACAATACCTTATAAACATTGATGAAGATTTAGGAAATTGGCATCTTGAGGATCTATTAGAAGCCATTCATCAATTTCATTCTCAATATAGCTATCATGATAGAGGAGTTAGTTGAGGAATAAACCAATCAAGAAATAGAAGAAAGCCCACAGGACATCTCTGGAGGCACAAGTGATAATTCACCATCTCTTCTAGGTGAGGCTCAAGAAAACATTCAGCCCCAAAATCAACCTTCACAAGAGAAAGAGAATTGTTATACTTCTATCCAAAAAAAGAGAAAAATGCCTCCTCTTTTGACCAAGGAGGAAATCAATCAGATCATAAACATGTAGCCAACCTTTAAACCTTCATGTGAACAAAAAATTTCCGTTCTTTCTCCTACTAATCCCATCTACCATAAATCAGAAAGTGAACTTGTAGATCAATTCAAAGAAAAACAATCTGATAATCTAATTTTCTTGATTGGTAACACTAATTATTTTGATGACTTTCCAAAGTTTGATCAGTAATATGATATTCATGTGCTCCAAATAGAAGCTAACCTTGCAGAGCCATCAACAATTGATTTGTGGGATGAAGTTCACTATCATCAGCTTGAAAAAGTAATCAGCCAATATAAGTCACCTATGACAATGATGAGGAAAGCCTTGAAAGTTTAGAAGTGAGGAGTCTCTGACCCTTTGCTCTACTTCACTTGAGTCCATCAGAAATAAATTTCATGTAATTGGAAATCAATAGTCTTTCAGTTTTGATGTTGAGGTTGAGGAGGATGATGAACTTCTTGAGCAAGTTGTCAATAAGAAGCCTTTTTCTGAAATGGTTGAGGAAATCATTTGGGACATGGAATCCTCCTTAACTCCAGATTGGTTTCCACCAAGTTTCATTGAATTAAAAATTTCAAATGAAGGCCTAGAAGTTGATAATCACATGAGAGTTGTTGCACTACCTTCTCAAGAAGATTTATTCCCAAAGAGTTCTCCTACTCATCAAAATGATGGCCTTTACGCAGAATTAAACTCACTCTATCAAAGCACATTAGGTTTTTTAGAGGAAAACATTGCAATATATGATGAGACTAATAGTGCAGATGATCATGAGGAAGAGGTGGAGTGTCTTTCCCAAAAGAGTCCCAAGTTCAGCCAAGTGGAGGAAGAAGCAGTCCTGGATCAAGCTAATTTTATAAATCCTCATATTCAAGTATTGTTTCAAGATCCCTTTGCTGATTTATTAGAGAGATTTGAAAACGACGTGAAATATGTTAAGAGAAGTTTGATGCAAGGTTTAAAGAAAAGTTTAGGCACTACTATTCAAACACAAGTGAGGTGGGAGTGGCCTTTTGATTTTTTCAAAACCCTCAAAGAGCTGAAACAAGATCCCTCATGGAATCATCTGCTTGATTGGTTTTATTGGAAAAGAGAGTTCACCAAATGAATGTATATCATGTATAAGTTATATTAGGATAGATAAGAATGAAAATAAGCATAACACTATGGCATCTTTCTAGTTTTTAATCTTAGAAATGCTGGTCCAAAAATATAAAAAAATAAAAATAGATAAAAGAAGAAAAAGAGGGCAGATTTGAAAAAGAGGTACAACCCCATACCCAAAAAATAGTAATACTAAAAGTGTGCAAGCCTAAATGCCACTACTTGTTCAAAAGAAGATCTTGTTTAGTCATCTAGCCTAATCATGGCTGAATATGTTTTTTAATTTTGTGTTAATAAGTTAGTGAAAGAGAGCTTGTCAAATCATTCAAACTTGACTTGTCATTAGGAATAGATTAGGAAGAGAAGATATTGGTTCTCCATGCTCAAATCTGAACCAAAGAGAAAGATAAGGAAGCTTAACAAATGATTAATCACAACCCTCATGATTTCTAGTTTTGTTTGTACAAAAATAATGTTTGTGTGCAGCTTGTTCTAATGCCACAACCCATGGTAAGTCAGATTGCCTAATCCTGATTTGAACCATGCTTTCAATTTCATGTCAATATCTTAGATAATGAAGTTTGTCAAACAACTTAATCTTAACAGTCAAATAGTCTAGGTAAAGAATAAGAGAGTTCACTAGCATAATATGAACTCTTGGAAGTGATAAGAGTAGAAGTAGATAGTTTGTTTTTGTTTTCAAAATAAAAAAATTCAAGGGTTTTTCAGTTCAAGTGCACCCAAGGAAGAAAAAATGATAGGCAAAGTAGGATGGGCAAGTAGAAATTAGGTTGAAGCAATCATGTCTTTCAGATTTTAAGATCATAGCTTCAAGAGAACATCAGAAAATGAAAGATGAGAGATTTTCCCAATATATAAGGCACCGGTCTTCAAAACTCAGAGATTTGATATCTGAATTTCTGGACACCTCCTAAAATGGAGCTGCCCTCCCCAAGTGGAGCCACTGTTAGTCATCCATAATTTTCACTATCCGAAGATGACTAAGTATCGGTTCTAGATTTCTAAAAACAACATTCTTTGAACACTCTGAGTTTTAAGAAATCTCACTACCTTCATTATCCTTATAGGGAAATTTTCACTATTCTACCATTTTTCCATTCCATGGTCACCCTACTGCTCCTAAAAAACTTCTTATGTGATTTTACCCACCTTTTTTCTTATAGATGACTAGGATTTTTGAGGGCATTTTTCTTGGTTTCATGACTTCCATGGTTAAACCATCAAAAAATCTTGTATCCTGATGCTCTTACACCTTCCTCTATCCTTAATACACCTTCATAAACACTTTCCATCACTCCTATCCCTAAAAATCATCATTTTCTACAAAACCTAGCCTATTGGTACAATTTGACACTTTTCGAGACTAGGCCTGTGTTTTTCCCTATTGTACCCCTTCCCCTCACTCAATCCTTGAAATTAAACTTTACCAAACTCTCTCACATCTATCCCTATCCGCCAAAATTTACCAAAGAATTTAGACAACCCTTAACCCCTTTATTCCCCTCCCTCTACAAGGCAGTCCTAAATCCCCTACACCAAACCCTAATTTCCTCTTCCAACTAAGCTAGTGTTGTTTGCTATGGAAAAGAGACATAGGAGAAGAGGATCCACATTATAGGTCATATCAGTAAGCATAAAATCATATCAACTCATAAAAATCATGCCTCCATCATTTTCCAAGGATTCATTCCAAGAGTCAAGTCATTTGTCACTCCTAGGGCCAGTTTTTCTTCAAACTATGTTTCTGACCAAGCATAGATGAATTTGACAAACGTGAGAGAGGTTTTTGTCTATAATAGGTCAAAGAAGAAAAACCTCCTTCAGATTTTATAGAGGTATCATGGTTTGGCAGCAATGTCAAAAATACAGATGTCACGGAAGAATTGCTGCACTTCTGGAGTGACCTTGGGAAAATAAGGTTTTTTCATAGCTGGAGTGTCCAAATGACTTTCTTGATGGGTCCAAAGAAAAATAGACTAGAATATATTTCTAATGAGCTATTAGGAGCTCAATTTGGAGTTGAGGAAGGCATCCAAAAGTTGTCTACACCAGCACTCTGCATTTTTTCACCATCATTCAACACTTTTTGACCAGTATTGGGAGAATCAACTTTTGACAGGTCAAATCAACTTAAATTAGAGAAAAAAAGGTATATTTGGGATGCATGCTGGAAGATATTTCCAATGAGATATCAAGATCTCAATTTGGAGTTAACAAAGGCCTACAAAAGTTGTCTGCACTAGAACTTTGCATTTCTGCACCATCATTCAGCACTTTTTGACCAATCTTAGGAGAACCAACGTTTGACAGGGAAAATCAACTCTAATCAGAGATAAATTGGTATATTTGGAAAGTATATAGAATAATATTTCCAAAAATATATCATGGGCCCAATTTTGACATCGGAAAGTCCTCCACTTTTCCTCTGCTAAAGGCGCTATGCGTAGGGAAATTTTGACAAATTTTGGTTTTTTTGCTAAGGCCTATTAGCACAGTGCCACTGGCACTACGATTTTCCCTCAGACATCATCAGAGGGAAAACTCTAAATTTTTGGATTCCTCATGGCTAGCACACTATTTTCACCAAATTTTAGAGCCATTGTAGCAGTTTTGGACCCCTCAAAAGGTAAAAAAACACCTCATTTTTCACCATTCTGCCTCCTTTTTAGGCCCGGCGCTGCGCTCAAAGCAGTCTTGGGGATTTGAATTTTTAACAGGTTACATGTTCTCAATCAGAAAAAAAAACACATATCTGGAAATAGGACTCATCCATATTTGCAACGAGCCATCAAGGAGCAAAATCTGACATCGGGAAGGGCCCCAAAACTTGGCTGCAACAAGACCTATTTTCTGCCTAAGGTGGCGCTGTGCTTATAGACAACACTATGTGTTTTTGGCCAAAAAGTCAACAAAACACACAAATTGATGGAAAAATTATTTTTTAATGTTTTCTTGGGAAAATTACTCCAAATTTGATTAAGGAGTTATGTTATTTTATCTTTCAGTTATTAGCTTAGATATTATGTGTCTTGGGCCTTGCATGGTCTTCAAGCACATAACTGACATTTATGATGAAATTAGGGTTTCTAGAAGCCTCGTATGGTTTCCACCTCCTCTCTTGCTAAGAGAAATAGAGCATGAGGGTTCCATTGTAAATGTTGGCATTTGATGATTTTTGAGAGCAATACATGGTTTTTTCTTGAGTTTGAAGAAGAAATTGGTCTTGTGGAGTTTCTGAATGGATTGCTTTGATTGATGATGAAGGAGGATAGCTTGCAGGATCCCTGAGCTTGGTTATTGGTGAAGTGCTTCTCTTTCATGTTATTGTTTTCTCATTTTTTCATTATGTATCCATCCTTCTATGTTGCAGTAGAATAGAAGAGTATAGACTAAGAAATGTTGTTGGAGGCACCTTACTCCTTCCTGTTGTCTATTGCCTTGATGTTTTCCTCTGCTGGGTTTGTTTAAGGAATTGTTAGTTGCTCCTTAGATCTACCTATGACTTTTTATTCCATAAATGGTTCAATATAGTAGTTTTCAAATATTTTTTATGGTTATCCTTGCCTATTTGATGCTATTTAAACTTTTTTTTGGAATCTCTCTTTGAAGTATTACTTGTTAGGTTTTAGCCAAAGAGGCCATGTTTTGATCATGCCCTTTGTCCACGCTTGAGAATTTGCCTTAAATTTATTTGTAGCTTGATCATTAATGTTCAAGCATTCCCTCTTCATTGATTAAAGTTATTTGTTATCTTGAATGTTTTCTAA
This sequence comes from Pinus albicaulis, assembly GCA_034641835.2. Lineage (NCBI taxonomy): Eukaryota > Viridiplantae > Streptophyta > Pinopsida > Pinales > Pinaceae > Pinus > Pinus albicaulis. The sequence continues at coordinate 1,348,858,936 of CM076579.1, forward strand.
ACCTTGAAGGTGAAATCACTAAAAGTTAGATTAGTTTCTTGCTTTCTATGGTTCACTGAATTGTTCATCTTGAATGCTTGTTTGATTAATTATAATCAGAAAGCTATTGTTTTGCCATGTCTTATTATTATGTCCTTATGTTTATCAATGTTTGAGACCATCTTGTTTAAAAGGTATTTGTTTAAGGATTTTTCAATGCCCTTATACACCTACTATGCTTACAAAATTATTGTTCATTTCACTTCACACATACCTTAAAGATCCATTTGACCATGCTAGATTTGCCCTGTTATGCATCTTGTTTCATTGTTGAGATATCCATGACTTTCATAGACTCCATAGCCCAATGATTTGAAGACCTCTCATTCCATCTATTCTACCTGGTCAACTTACCCAACCAAAACAATCAAACAAACCCTACACTTAACAACTAGCCTAAAATCAAACCCTTAAAGCAAACAAGTTCACATCCTTTGCATACAATAGAGCGAGCCCTCTCTGAGTTCAGGAAGGCTAGGTCCTAGGACTCCAAAGACTGGTCTTATGTTACCCTGTGCATTTGGTCTACCAATCTGCTAAATCACGGGGCCCTAACAGGTATAAAAAAGGGGTTTGGGCGATGGTGTAGGGTAGGAAAGCCGTGTCAGTGGCTTCGGTCTCCGTACTATTGGTTTCCATCTCCAGGCTGGTATCAGTGTTTGATGATAACATCATGCACACCAATGCCCCCATGATTTCTGGGGCTACCTATGGTATGATAGGGGGATCACCTAGGAAAGATCCTATGATCGATGATGGTTTGAATTGACCAAGGAAAAATTCTTGATACCGCATGAGCGATTCCATAGTTTTGTGTACGTAAGGTAAAACGACATCAAGAATCGTCATGGGTTTCTTATCATAGTATGTAAGTTGGTCAATGGTGATGATTTGATATTCATGGGGGAACATCATCACTTGAAAGATAGAGGATGCTATTGAAGTCATGGAAAACATATAACTCTGCCCAAGGTGTATGTTGAAGTCAAGCTGTGCATCCAAGACTTCAATGTCTAAAATGTTGTAGAAAATTTTGATATAGAACAATGGGAGCTGAAGGTCGACCGTCATATGCTCTAAGCATGATGTCAGATGGTTTCAGTTTAGTTGATATAAATTTTTTCCAAACATATTTGGACATGATGCATGTAGATGCTCCTTTGTCAATGATGTATTCGTGTATGGTGATATTATCGACTGACATCGGTATTTGGAAGGCGACTAGAGAAGGAAGCCTGGGGCTTGCTTTGTGTAGGTCAAAATCCATTAGGTGCGAGTTGGAAGGGTTGATGGCGCTTAATGAGGAATCAAGGCTTTCCTTTGTTTTGGGCATGATTTTAGGAATTCTAAGGTTGAATTGGTAGTGGGTGATTGTGCTAAATCATCCACTATGATGTAATTAGGGGAATATTTTGAGTGGTTTCCTATGTGCATGGTTGGCTCCTTAACCATATTTTGAAGGGGCTCAATAGGTACTTTGGATATGGTCAATGGTGTAGTAGGTGCACTCATGATCATACCTGATGGGTTAGTCTTCGGGGGGCATCAAAGTTCCTATTTTTTGTCTGGAAGAATATGTTGGGAAAAAATACTGAGAGGGGGGGGGGGGGTGAATCAGAATTTAGAGTTGAATGAAAACTTTTACTTTTCTTTTCTCTTAAAACCATATGTTACATTAATGCATCCAACTTGTATGTCCAGAGATCTTATTATGTCTTTACTTAGATCATTGCATCATTCATTCATCAGATAAGTAGTAAGCATGAACATAAATAACAGAACAAACCATCAAACATAAGCAACACATATGAACACCAGGATTTAAGGTGGAAACCCAATTCGGGAGAAAACCACCGCTGCTGTAATCTCAGTCTTCAATATTTATTATAGAGAAAACTTCTTACAATATATGCTGGTGCAGACTTATACCAGCATGCAGGCACCTACCTGCAGAAGGCTACAACCTTCTCTCATTTACCAGCCTCTCCTGGAAGGGAGCTACTACCCCTCGCTCTCGTTTACCAGCTACCACTGGAAGGGAGCTACTACCCCCTGCTCTCATTTACCAGTATCTCCTGGAAGGGAGCTACTACCCCCTGCTCTCGTTTACCAGCCTCTCCTGGAAGTGAGCTACTACCCCCTGCTCTCATTTACCAGTCTCTCCTCGAAGGGAGCTACAACCCCCTGCTCTCGTTTACCAGCTACCAATGGAAGAGAGCTACAACCCCCTCACTGAAGGCTTCGACCCTCAGATCTACTGCGGACCGCGTTTCATCAATTTTCATACTGGATCCACCAGTTTCCACTCGACATACCTTGCTGGCCACCAGATTTATTGATTCAGTACACTCACACCAGTTCTTCATGACTTCGTCCGTCGTTCAAAACTAGAGATTCATCATCGTCAGATCATTATATCGTAGTTTCAGATTTATCAGTTAAGAATAGAGTTCGCCCATACAGATATTCCTTAGAGAAATTTATTCATTCACGACCCTTACGATGCATGCGTTCTTCATGATTTCGTCAGTCGATTAAATCAGGAATTAATCATCATTTGATCTAGAGATCTTGATCAATCATCTTCACCGGTGCACCATAGATTCAGATATATCAGAGTTTATTCATACAGATATCTCTAAAAGAGATTCGTTTATTATCAACCCTTTCGCATGCACACCGTTCTTCATAATTCTCATCACCTTATATAGTTTTCGCCTTTTTAAAACATTGGGTCAAAACCATTCAATTGCTAATGGTATTCCTTTGACAATATTTTCATTTACCACCCTTACGTACCTCTTTGATTTCTTTTTAATTTATTTATCAATTTGAAGAAAGTGATAAATAAATATATTTATAACTTTGAACAAAAATTTAAGATTAAAGTTAACCATTCGCATTTTAACGCTTTCAAACAATATGGTAAACCTTTGACCTCGGGCCCACAAATATAGTCAATAGCCAATCATATATGCGCATGGTACCATAGGTAAACTTCACACAAGTCCAGCGTCTGATCACCGTTTGATAGCAAGCTTCCATATCAACGGCATATATGCATATCGCTCGACCTCCGATGCCGAACGTTAACGTGCGATGGCCCACCGTACGTTGGTTATTCTTCGTGCACCTTCCTCATGTGACCACCATCCGATGGCCTCCCTCTAGATCAATGGCTCACAACAATATCGTTGGGCGTCCTTGGTCGAACTATAACGCGCGATGGCACACAGTGAAAAGTGGTTTTGTGAAGTCGTACAGGGACACGTGTCGAGCACTCTATGGAATCGCTCCTCAACTAGGAAATACCTCTTGTCCTGCATGTTAAACACCATGTTGAAACACACATGGTGTATGAGAAGAATAAACACACACACACAAGAGACTCAACACACAATGAAGGACAAGCGTGAGGCTTTCTTATTTTTCCATTATACATGATGTACATTTATAATACAATGGTGTGACTCTTGGTTTCATATTCCAAGGTCACTTGGACTCCATTGTGACTTTTCGTATTCCACACCTACCCATGTAGGATTAGGTGTTCCAACATCCCCCCTTAATCCGAAGGGGGTATGTGTGAGTCCAAGAAAGAGTTTACCACAAATCGCAAAAAGTATACATGGCAGCACTTGGCTGAATTAACTCTTCAAATGTTGGCAAGAGGTGGTTTTAGGATGACCACAAACACTGAACACAATACTCATGCGCCTCCCTAACTCTTCCAAAACTGGCAAAAAGCTGAAAGCTTCTGCTAGAGGAATTGTCCCTCATAAAAAAGGGAGACCTTCAACCTAAAAGAAGGAAGGTCTACTACCTATGATGGTTTTAGGTTATGATGGTTTTAGGATTACCAACAACACTGGAATGCTTGAAGAATTTTCTGGAACTCAACCAAAGTTGGCAAGAAGCTGAAGGCTTCTACTAGAGGAAGTGTTCCTCATATATGAAAGGGAGACCTTCGACCTAAAAGAAGGGAGGTCTACTACCTGTGATGGTTTTAGGTTATCCACCAACCAAAGATGATGGTTTAAGGTTGTCCACCAACCGAAGGCATGCTCATGGGCATCCGTGTCTCTCGCTACATCTCTGAATCTAGAATGACGAATTGTGGCTCAGGCTCACTTGAACTGTTGGCTACAACTCTGAACATGGAATGAGAGATTGTGGCTCAGGCTCGCTTGATTTGTCATCGAAGCTTGTACATGACCACCATTTTCCCCCTGTCAGGGACAACGTGAGATGATGGCGAAAACTCAACTACAAGTTTGCTCAATATCCATGAACAAGTTCTAACATGTGTCGTAAACATCTTCTTGGATGTTGATGGCCATTGCTAAGAAGCGATCCATCCAATATGAATCTTGGTTCTTGCAGGAGACTTATTTCTAAAGCATCTGTCTGAAGAATGAGTGTGTTGACCACAGTGCTTGCAGGGATGACGATCAAAACAGTGATCTTTCATATGGCCAACTCGATCACGTTGTTGGCATTTTCAACTGTTGTTGTTGTGGAAGTGAAGCAGATCTGGAATAGTCAGCAGAACTGTCATACAAGAATCCGCACTCTGAAAATGATATTTGTGTAGTCTAGGAATATGGAAGCACACATCCTTGTCATATCCAAGACCCGCCTCGATGCTTGTTGTGGACAAGATCTTCCCAAGGTATGATGATGGGCTTGAGAAGTGCAAGTGGGTGGTGAGCCGCTGCATCTCGCATGTAAATCCCTCTAGTACAAGGAACCGAATGGGAACGAATGGTAACTTTATTCTCTTTTTCACATGAGTCCTTCTCAATCTTCTGAACAGAAACAGGTTCAGAATGGTGACTCTTTTGCTGAAGTTCGTCTTGCTGAAGCTGAGATTCCAACTGCAAAAACTCAATCTTTTCTTGTGCATCTAGCAAACAACTTTGAATATTACAAAGAGCATCCTTGCTCATTTTTATCATATCATCAACATTTGAATGAATGAGGTTATGCAACAACACTAATGCCTCATTGATTTTGGCCATTTTCAACAACTTAGGCTCAAAAATGAATGAAAGGGTGTCGGCTTCAACCGAAAATGCACCCATTTACAATGTGATTCAACAAAAAATATAAATGACTCCAAATAATTCTCAAAATACAAAGTGTGCTCCTCAAATGATGGAAGGCAATCAACAATCCAACAACTCAAATACTAATTGCAACTATGAAGAAGCTACAAATTCCACTCAAAATACAATGTCAGCTCAATACATATCTCTGCAAAAATGTGCAGCAAAAACAATGCGCAAGAAGCCTTTGAGGTAGCTGAATTTTCCTTCAAAGAGCTGTTTTGAATGATAGAAAACTTGTCTTCAAATGTGAAATTCTTCAAAAAATCACCCCTCAAATCAATGCCACAAATCACAATGTAAATATGCAATTTTCTCTATGTGTACTGTCCATCTGCTCAAATGTCATTTTCTTTTCTGCTTTTCATTTCTCTCTCCTTCCTCTCTCTCTGCTGTTTTTTTTTTTTTTTAAATTAAAAATTAATTAAAAAAAATGGGAATAATTAAAAATGGAAAAAATAAAAAGTCATTTTTTTTTTTTGAAGTCGTGGAGGGAAATTAAATGGGAAGGGGAATTTAAAAAGGGAAGAAAATTAATTAAAAAGGGAGAGGAGGGACGGATTTATAAATTTAAAATTAAAAAATGAATGATGGGGAGCATATGGAATAAGGAGGGGGGTAACTATATGGTGGGGGGGTTTTAATTAAAAAAAAAATTTAAAAATGAAATATGATACCATGTTAAACACCATGTTGAAACACACATGGTGTATGAGAAGAATAAACACACACACACAAGAGACTCAACACACAATGAAGGACAAGCGTGAGGCTTTCTTATTTTTCCATTATACATGATGTACATTTATAATACAATGGTGTGACTCTTGGTTTCATCTTCCAAGGTCACTTGGACTCCATTGTGACTTTTCGCATTCCACACCTACCCATGTAGGATTAGGTGTTCCAACACTGCAAAAGCGGTGCGATATGGGCAATCCACTTCCGTAAATCCACTCGCGGTTTTTAAACAATGATCAACCGTCCAATCAAATTCCCGCTCCGTACTCCAGGTTCCGTCTGCGTGTATATATGAACTCTACCCTTCATGTGCAATAAATCAACAAATATTGCTTGGTTCCATAATTACCAACGACTCATTTTGTTCATAGTGTATCAGACGCAATTAATTTAATTCGATACAGGCGCATATAACAATCCTTCCCTGTATTACAAATATAAATTGACCTTCCTCAGATTCTCATATAGACTAAACACCTTCAAATTTTACATAAAGAGCGTAGGTTCACACACATTCATCTATCAAGTCCTTAACACGGATTTAACCATACAGGTTCTTCATGCGCTTAATTCAAAAACTAACTTCTCTTTTCCTGCCTTTGCTACCTCTTTGCTGCCTTCAAGGATCCGCTCATCTATTGCATTAATTCCTTCAATTTATACACTAAGTCTTTCATTTCGATTCCTTGCCATAGGGTTTATGATGTTTACGGATAATGATTCATAGTTGTCCTCAGGGACTCAAATATCCTTCCTTCTGAATTATATCAAGAATATACAGAGAATGCAGAACCTTTTTCAGTTTGATGGCCTTTTTCTTCCTATACTGTCTCTGGACAACTTTCAATTCACTGCTTGTCCCTACTTCTTGACTGATACTGATCTCTATAGCTCAAACTGTAGATGCACTCTTTCTCTGTTCTTCTCTGCTACATTTCTTTTCTCTGTTCCTAGTTATTGTTTTAGATGCCAATTCCTCTGCCACTGTTTTCTCTAATGTCTCTGCTGCCTTTCTAGATCTCCAATCAACTAACCCTTCTAAAACTGCCTCAGCTTCATATTTCATTTGCTCTTTTCTTTGTTGCTATTTCAAGTGCTCCTCTTTTGGCATTGATGGAGATACATCATTCTTACATCTTTAACACATAGGTTTCTTATCATAGGCAACTTATCAAGTAGGTTGCCATCAACTTTATCAAGTAAGTTTCCATCAAGGAAAACACTCTGCATCATATTGCCAACAATCTCCCCCTTTGGACTTGATGGCAACCATGATGGTGTTTGATCACCATAATAGATAGATACATTGATTAGAATCATTATTCAAACACCATGATACTCTCCCCCTTTGACATCAAGGGAAAAGGGCAGATCAAAACCAAAACAAGGTTTTTCTTTTCTTGTAGAAAGAAGAGCTCTGTAGATTTGATGTGCACTGAAGTTACCAAGCTCCCCCTGAGTTCATGCTGAATCTTCAAACATAAAATTCAATGAAGTACATGAATCTATGACCTTTTCTATCACCAAGGACTCACACTTACATCAATGATCCAACCAAGTGGATTTACATATGTAACACAAGTACCCAACCAAGTGGGTTTACACATGATTGAATATTACATCATAGGTCTCAATATGACCTTTTCATCACATTATAACTTATACAATCAAGACCAAAGAATCTCAAACATGAGATCAGACCACAAAAAATAATTAGAATGCCAATATTGCATCCTTTTCATAAGACCAAAGCTCCCCCTTAGCTTGTTCATCCTGAACACTTTCACCATCAAATCATCAAGGCATCTTCATCAAAAACATCAGAGAGTAAAACAAAATTATGAGAGCAGAAACACCACCAGAGATCCCCAACAACACCATAGCTGTGTATTCAAGTGTCATCCAACAGTTGTAGCATAAGTACATCAGTAACCAAGCCTTCAGGCTCTTTGCCGCATCAACATATTCTTCTCAAGAGGAATTATCATACCAGAAAGACCTTAAGGGAAAGGTCATATTTCAGAACCATCATAATGCCAACAATGCATTATTCTCAGTAAGGCTAATGCTCCCCCTGAACTTATGTCACCTGTACTTGTATTCTTCACATCAGATGCACTTTTAGAATTAAACACAACTATCATTCATTGCTCCCCCTGTGATGATACATTACTGATTCCTACAATGTATCTCACATCACTCCTGTAGTCATTATGAGAAGTAAGCTTTAGAAGAGGATGACTGCAGTAGGTTCAATATTCCCTACGTTTATGACCTGTCCTCCTCCTTTTTCCAGCTTTGCTTGAAATTTCTTATAGTGTGCTGGAAATTGTCCAATTTCTCAGATCTATTCATCCTGCATTCTTTTTCTACATGTCCATACTTGTTACAAGCATAACATCTTGCGTGACCAGAAAAGAAGGCATAGGGATCATAATGTGTTTTTCTATTATTTCTTTTATTGCAATCAACTGCTTTATGACCATACTTGCTGCATGAAAAACAATATCCCTTAAAGAAACCTGAGTACCTTTCTGTGTAGAATCTGTTTGTTTGTGACTGAAACAATCTGCTTTTGCAATTGGCTGCAACATGCCCATAATTATGACATTTAAAGCATTCAACATTATTGATAAAAGGAGGGATTGATATCTTTTGAGAGTTCATGATTGTCGTTTGACCTTTTGTCTCTTTCAATACTTCTGGTTTTGCATTGATATCCTTTGAATCTTTAGCACTTTCTTGTGAACTAGATTCTCCTTTAACAGTTTCATGAAAACCAAGACCAGATTTAACAGAAGGAGACCTTTGACTACTAAGAATATTTTCCAGAATCTTAGTACTATCTTGAAATCTCAAGAGTTTATATTTTTCTTCTAATTTACCTTTTAAAATGTTTACCTCAACCTCCAATCTTTGGCATTGCTTCTTCATACTTTCTTCGACCCTTCTTCCTTCTTCTACTTGATCATTTAATTTTAAAATCTCTTCTTTCAACCCATTTTCTTGTTCTTCAAAAGTTTGTAAGAGTTCTTCATTCTTCTTATTTGATTTTTCCAGATCTGTTTTGAGAGAGATGATTTCTGCTTCAAGTCCTTATTCTTGAAATGAATGTAGAAGTTCTTCATTTTTCTTATTTGATGCTTCGAGATCTACTTTTAGAGTGATGATTTCTGCTTCAAGTCCTTCACCGTGATTGGTTACTTCATCATACAACTTTTGATACTTGTTTATCTGTCCATTCATTCTAGAGATCATATCTTTGTAGATAGATTCTTTCTCATTAAATAATCTTAGTCGATCTTCAACTTTAATCTTGAGAACCTCTTCTAGATTCATAACATTACTTTCACTATCTTTACCATTGCATGCAGAAGAAATTGAATCACAAGAACAATAGTCAATACCTATTTCATCTTCTTCATTTTCTACTGCACATATTTTCTGAGATATCTCCTTTCTTTGAGTAGCCTTCTTCTTTTGCTTCCTTCCCATTGTGACGGATCTCCTTCAAGCGATCAAGTTCCTTTAGAAGGACCTGCTTTGATTCCAGTTATTGGGAAAAAATACTAAGAGGGGGGGGTGAATCAGTATTTAGAGCTGAATGAAAACTTTTAATTTTCTTTTCTCTTAAAACCATATGTTACATTACTGCATCCAACTTGTATGTCCAGAGATCTTATTATGTCTTTACTTAGATCATTGCATCATTCATTCATCAGATAAGCAGTAAGCACGAACAGAAATAACAGAACAAACCATCAAACATAAGCAACACATATGAACACCAGGATTTAAGGTGGAAACCCAATTCAGGAGAAAACCACCGCTGCTGTAATCTCAGTCTTCAATATTTATTATAGAGAAAACTTATTACAATAGATGTTGGTGCAGACTTATACCAAAGACACGTGCACCCACCGTAGAAGGCTACAACCTTCTCTCAAGTACCGGCCTCTCCCGGAAGGGAGCTACTACCCCCGCTCCGTTTACTGCCCTCTCCCGGAAGGGAGCTACTACCCCCTGCTCTCGTTTACCAGTCTCTCCTGGAAGGGAGCTACTACCCCCTGCTCTCGTTTACCAGCCTCTCCTGGAAGGGAGCTGCTACCCCCTGCTCTTGTTTACCAGTGTCTCCTAGAAGGGAGCTACAACCCCCTGCTCTCGTTTACCAGCTACCACTGGAAGGGAGCTACAACCCCCTCACTGAAGGCTTCGACCCTCAGATCTACTGTGGACCATGTTGCATCAATTTTCATACTGGATCCACCAGTTTCCACTCGACATACCTTGCTGGCCACCAGATTTATTGATTCAGTACACTCACACCAGTTCTTCATGACTTCGTCCGTCGTTCAAAACTAGAGATTCATCATCGTCAGATCATTATATCGTATTTTCAAAGTTATCAGTTAAGAACAAAGTTCGCCCATACAGATATTCCTTAGAGAAATTTATTCATTCACGACCCTTATGATGCATACATTCTTCATGATTTCGTCAGTCGATTAAATCAGGAATTAATCATCATCTGATCTAGAGATCTTGATCAATCATCTTCACCGGTGCACCATAGATTAAGATATATCATATTTTATTCATACAGATATCTCTAAAAGAGATTCATTTATTATCAACCCTTTCGCATGCACACCGTTCTTCATAATTCTCATCACCTTATATAGTTTTCGCCTTTTTAAAACCTTGGGTCAAATCCATTCAATTGCTAATGGTATTCCTTTGACAGTATTTTCATTTACCACCCTTACGTACCTCTTTGATTTCTTTTTTATTTTTTTATCAATTTGAAGAAATTGATAAATAAATATATTTATAACTTTGAACAAAAATTTAGGATTAAAGTTAACCATTCGCATTTTAACGCTTTCAAACAATATGGTAAACCTTTGACCCCGGGCCCACAAATATAGTCAATAGTCAATCATATATGCGCATGGTACCATAGGTAAACTTCGTGCAAGTCCAGCGTCCGATCACCGTTTGATAGCAAGCTTCCAGATCAACGGCATATATGCATATCGCTCGACCTCCGATGCCAAATGTTAATGTGCGATGGCCCTCCGTACGTTGGTTATTCTTCGTGCACCTTCCTCATGTGACCACCATCTGATGGCCTCCCTCCAGATCAACGGCGCACAACAATATCGCTGGGCATCCTTGGTTGAACTATAACGCGTGATGGCGCACAGTGAAAAGTGGTTTTGTGAATTCGTATAAGGACACATGTCGAGCACTCTATGGAATCGCTCCTCAACCAGGAAATACCACTTGTCCCGCAAAAGCGGTGCGATATGGGCAATCCGCTTCCGTAAATCCACTCGCGGTTTTTAAACAATGATCAACCGTCCAATCAAATTCCCGCTCCATACTCTAGGTTCCGTCTGCGTGTATATATGAACTCTACCCTTCATGTGCAATAAATCAACAAATATTGCTTGGTTCCATAATTACCAACGACTCATTTTGTTCATAGTGTATCAGACGCAATTAATTTAATTCTATACAGGTGCATATAACAATCCTTCCCTGTATTACAACTATAAATTGAACTTCCTCACATTCTCATACAGACTAAACACCTTCAAATTTTACATAAAGAGCATAGGTTCACACAAATTCATCTATCAAGTCCTTAACACGGATTTAACCATACAGGTTCTTCATGCGCTTACTTCAAAAACTGACTTCTCTTTTCCTGCCTCTGCTACCTCTTTGCTGCCTTCAAGGATCCGCTCATCTATTCCATTAATTCCTTCAATTTATACACTAAACCTTTCATTTCGATTCCTTGCCATAGGGTTTATGATGTTTACAGATAATGATTCATAGTTGTCCTCAGGGTCTCAACTATCCTTCCTTCTGAATTCTATCAAGAATATACAGAAAATGCAGAACCTTTTTATGTTTTATGGCCTTTTTCTTCCTATACTGTCTCTGGACAACTTTCAATTCACTGCTTGTCCCTGCTTCTTGACTAATACTGATCTCTGTAGCTCAAACTGTAGATGCACTCTTTCTTTGTTCTTCTCTGCTACATTTATTTTCTCTGTTCTGAGTTACTGTTTCAGATGCCAATTCCTCTGCCACTGTTTTCTCTGATGTCTCTGTTGCCTTTCCAGATCTCCAATCAACTAACCCTTCTAAAACTTCCTTAGCTTCATATTTCATTTTCTCTTTTCTTTGTTGCTGTTTCAAGTACGCCTCTTTTGGAATTGATGGAGATACATCATTCTTACATCTTTAACACATAGGTTGCTTATCATAGGCAAATTATCAAGTAGGTTTCCATCAAGGACAAGTTCATCAAGTAGGTTTCCATCAACTTTATCAAGTAGGTTGCCATCAAGGACAACACTCTGCATCATATTACCAACAGAATATTTCTTCTCCAGTCATGTAAATTTCATGGCTGCCACTCCCGATATCATTTTGGGGTGGTTGTTATTGTTGGCTGTTAACCACTCCTTGGTGGGGGAAGGGCTCCTGCATTACAATAGGTTGTTGGATAAGTCACCCTTGTCTATGGTTACCCTAAAGTTTGTTCAGTTCAGATATTTTGGGATAGTGGTGAGTATAATGGCCGTACCCACCACATATGGCACAAGAATGGCTTGTCCTTAGAATATACATCTTGTTTTGGCCTTGGGAGTTGTTGTTTGGCTTTTGGTTTTTATTTCAGTTGGGGTTGCCCCCAGACTGAGATCATGGGGGGCGTTGCTAGTTACTGCTCCCCTGTCTAGAGTCTCCTTTTCTTTATTCCTTAGATTTTTTTTCACAACGTTCAAAGGATTTTTGTGGTTCTCCTAGTCATAAACCTAGCACTGTTGAGCTTGGGAAGGTTGCACTAAGTTCATCGACACATTATTCTGCAGTGGTGTATTTTATGCAGGGAAAGGGGAATATTGGTTTCCCTGTCCTTGGTTGGTGTAAGGTTGCTAGGGGACATCTCTTGCATCAACATTCCTAGTTGAGTATTGGGTCCCCTACGAGGGAGGGTACGAGCCTCCCTGCTATTGGTGATATGATGACACCCTATTCATCATATTCTGCAAAGGTGCAGATTGACTTTGGTGGTAGCGAGGCTACGTCATGCTCTGGGTGGAATCATACGAATATCTTGGGTATTGTATACTGCTGCCTAGGTGACCTTGGGTCAATGACCTGATCAAGCCATCTATCGTATTCGACGCGCCTGTAAATTCTATATAAGTTTGCAGGCACGGGGAATTTGGTAGGAAATTGTAGATATATCCTAGTATAGATGAGTTTGAGCTACTGGGCTTTGAAAATGGCATCCTACTTGGAGGTAGGTCCTTGTGTCGCAACATCTTTTGAGATCTCTGTTGTGATATTTTTCAAAAACAAGTCCAGTAAAATTCTATCGTCGAGTTTGGCTTTGCACAAACTATGATGTCACTGCCATTTATGGATATGGCCCGAGATATGGAAAGCTGTTGTTTGCCTAAAATGAGTTGGCAATTCCATCCCTGAATCATGGTGTATGGGTAGTTGAAAATAAGTGAGTAACATGGTAGCGAGGGTGCTAAAGGTTCCATGTGAATTAGAAGGCTTCTCAACATACCATTTCGCAGCAGGCCCTGTTAGGGTGCGTTGAAAAAGTCTTAGTCGAATAGTATCATCAATAATACTATTGGATGAACACCATAGGTGGAAAGTCATAATATGATTTCCAGGGTCTTCCGCTTGCTTCTCTTCGAATTTTGGTATGTCCAAGGGGAGCTTCGTATGTGAAATGGGGTCATTAGTTAGTTTTGATAGATATGGAAGGTTTAATGATGTTAAAAATGGTAGCTGAGTATTGAATGCCATTGTGTACTGTGGAAACACATGTGTATGAGTGTAATGGTTTATGGGGGATGCCTGGGGAATATTAACCTGTGATGCACCCTGTTGTGTGTTCTGCTGACTCCCTAAAGAGGTAGTGCCCCTCTGCCCTCTGAGGGTTGTGGGAGGAATTGAGTGTGGTGACCCTGCTGGGGTTTCCACTAGTGTGGTTTTGGTTGATCCTCGAGGGTTTCTAATCAAATATGCCTTGATAAAGGATGAACCAATAATGGTGGCGATGTGTCATCTTTGATGCCTAAATGGTGAAAGACCAGGCACTCCTCCCTCTAATGGGGGGAGGTCCAAAAAATGCCTAGATCGACGAGGTCCCGTTGGGTCTGTATGGTGTCAACTAGATCAATATTGGAAATATTTTTTGTTTATTGAGAGAAGGAGGATTATTATCAAATAAAATATGACCACATGCATAAAAAAAAGCGAAAAAATATGAGGTAAGTTTTCCTTTAGATTAATGCTATGTGATCAAGCAAGAAAAAAATATGGTTTGGTTATTTTGCGTGTGATACTAAAAAGCCTAGATAGACCTAATCGTTCTTACACTCTCAAATGTAACTGGGGCTTGTGAAGATGTCTTCTAATGGGTACTTGGGCTAATGTCCTGAAATAAATGGTGATGCCTTCTAGTATCCAAAGAATTGACCAAGTTAATAGTAATAGGATCTAGTGTTGCCTGCACCGTCACCTATAGGGAATGACGCCCAAGATTTTGTCACTAAAGTACTGTCATCCCACGTGAGCATTCAAGTCTTGAGATTCTTTGTATTCAACTACCATTACTGAGCACTAGATGGGTCAGGTAGCCCCAAAAATTATTGCACGCACTGGGCATAAGCTTAACCCCCTCTGAAACAGGTCTCTGGTAACGCTTGGGTATTTGTTTCATGGGTGGATAAGCGAATTTAAAGGTCCCTAAAAATTCAACATCTATGTTTCAAAATGTAGAATGACCACGAAGGCTTATTGGATGCCTACCCCCGATGGTCCTAACCTGAACTATAATTTATTTTTTGGCCCCCGTGGGGATAATTTAGTGATTTCGATTAGTGTTTATTTTTAGAGAATCTAAATTTTGTTAGGGTGTGCCTTAATGAAGTAACTGTAAGAAGAGGACAAAGGTCCCAACACACTGGGTGCCTTTTGGTCCAAAGCTTACTGATGCTTCGTGTGTGCTTTGGAGTGTACAATCAAAAGTGTTATGATATGTGGATATGCAGTAATCCTTTACAATCCTTTTCTAATTACACTATGTATGATTTTTCCTTGAAAAAATAAGTGATGTGTAGATTATGGGCCGCTTACACCTTGCCTAGTTAGAGTAAGTTTTTCACTATAGGGAGATGGAAAATTATCTTAAGAAAGCATTCATATGCATAGCCAAGCTCACCGTGAGGTGCAAGGGTGGAAAATATTACTTGCTTTCTTTTCAATAGTTGGGTCCTGGTCCCGAATCCTAATTCAAAAATTGAACTAATATAATGCTAAAAATGAAAAAAACGAGAATTAGTTAAATATGTGTGGATATATGGGCCACTTAATTTTCTGTTAATTACTCTATGTGTTTGGTATATTTTACCAGAAAATTGTTTGCTTAGATAACATTTGTGGATTGAAGGCCATTTACTTTCCCCTACTTAAACTAAGTGTGATTTGCAATGATAAAAAACTAAAATTAAAACAAGATATTTGCTAGGCTAAACTCCAGCAAAAAGGTCCTAACCAGTCATGAAATACCAGAGCACAGTGATGGAAAATTTCTTATGGGTTGCCAACACCTTAGAACTGCAAAACATTGAGAAAAACAAGTGAAAATTGAGCTCACTACCTACTGTGTGGCTTATCTTCACAGAGTCATGAAGACCGCACATTTGTCTAGATTGAATGTGCATGGATTGTAGAGATTAAAAAATTCTGCCTTCTATTAGCCAAATTTCTCACTGAGGGTGACTAAAAAGTGCTGAGAGGAAGCATGATTGGTTTTGCAGCAAGTCTGAGAAGGAGAGAGGACCTGCATCAACAACCATTAGCTCAAAAGAAAGAATCTAGTGGAGTTTCCATTCCTATTGTAGTGTATTTGATGCATGGGCACACGAAATACACTGTGCTTGATAGGGAGGTTGCTTTCCTACAAGAAAGTCACAAGTCAAATTGATTTGTCAAACGTTAGTGGAACGAGTTACACATTTAATAAGCTAAGTTAAATGGAAACATAGCATTCTACATAAACAAAGAAACAAAAAGAAAAACAACATGCACAAGAAACATGCACAATAGAACAAACATACTAATAACTCAACAATGGAGAGCTCTCTACCTTTATTAGGTGTCAGTGGTAGTAGAAGATATAATGCTAAATATTTTGTAGTGGATCATTCAAGCTACAAAGCTCCAATATCCAAGACAAGGGGGTCTCTTCCCTCTCAAAGGATGGTATATTGATGGACACGTGGTGAAATCTTCTTTCTTGGATTGAGGTGTTGGATGGACAACGACTGAATCCTTCCAATCCTATTACTGTTGGACAACATAAACTGGTTTGCTTCTGAGAAATTTTCCCACCATAATAATGTGTTCTCCTGTTTCTCATCCCATGGCTGGATTTTATAGACAAATTTAAAATTTTCCCTCCCTCTCTTCGTACAATATGGATGTTGAAACAAGAGTGGGGGTATGATTCCTCAAGGTGGATCCAAGGTGCCTGTACTTGGCTAGCTTAAGTGATAATATTTTTCTCCAAGTATGCCAAGTAGTCCCAGATGGTGACTTTCTATATCCTCAGGTCTGCACGACTATTCAAGGGATATCCACGATGATCCTTGCAACTATTGAAGAAAAAACCGTGAAGATCACCAAGGGTTAGTGCTTATTGTGCACAGTTTAATAAATTTTCTTGCTGACCTTAGGAAAAGTTAAAATTTTCAGCTCTTGTAATGTATTTCTTCCCTGTATATCTTTATTTGTACCTTCTACTTGACATTTTCTAATGTCTTTTGCTTGTACGATTTTCTAGTGTTAACACCCCTAATTAAACTATAAAATGACAAATATGAAGAGAAGAAGTATCTTTTATTGATCTCGATGTCTGAAAGGATAAAGTATTTGAGGAATATTGTAAGGGGGATTGGGAAGTTTCTTATATTTTTTAAATTAATGATTCAGACCCATGATGTTCTGGTGGAACTACTACCTATCAAAGAAATTATGAGAGAGATGGGGGATGAGGTACCATACTATCCAAAGTATGGGATGAATAAGATGCGAAAGGTCCTAGTTGAATCGATAGCACAAGGAGGGTACCCAGAGATATCTCATGTGAAAAAGGCAGCACTCATGAGGAGGATGGGATAGCCATTTGGTAACCAATTAAAGGTTAAGCATTGGGGGGAGTTTGAGTGATTGTGGATGTGAACCCATTGTGTGCTACAAAATGGTAGCGAATTTTGATCCCATTTTGATTAGGTGATTGGTAAGCATATGTTTAGAAGATTGAATGTAGATTCCATGCTTGAATTGTGTTAGTTGAGGAAACCAAAGAGGAGGCCCTCATAGTAAGTCAGGTAGTCTGAAAGGAACCGATTGCTTGTTTTTTTTTCACATGAAGCACTAATAAAGAAAGAGAATCATCAAGGGAACGTAGGAAGTGGTGAAAGGATTTAATTTTGTGTTGTGTAGGCCTTTAGTGGCCATATGTAGTTGTGTGATTATCCTAGAATCAATACTTAAGAGGCAACATCCTTGTTTTCTGCAAGTGAAGGATAAATAACTTCATACTCTATACCTTGAATTAACCATTTGTTGAAATTCCCTGAGTGAAGCATCCTTCAGACATTGGATCCATCTTGGGGGTGTCCAACTTTAACATCCTTGGTGAAAATTCCATGTAATAAAAGTTAATAAAAGAAAAAATAATAACCATGGTTGATGGGACACTCATTCCAAGCTGAATTTTGGGCAAAACATCCTAGTGAGGGTGTTCATCAGTTTATTATTGGCATAGGAAATTGGAAAAGGAAATGGAAAAGGCTTTGGAAAGTAAAAATGACATTTTTGGCACATTTATTTATGAAAGTAATGGAAAATAGGAGAATAGGAAGGTGAAAGGTCACATGTTACATGTGATGAGGAAAATGAAGAAAATAGAGGCCCAATTGATAAAAAGGCTTATGAGGATCAGTTGGTACCTGTTTTTCAGTTCAGTTTTGGAGCTCTCTCATTATTCTCTCTCTTTCTCTCTCACTCTTGGATACTTCAATTTTTCTTGGAGCACTTTGGCATTGGATTCAAGAAAGGCAAAGAATGCAAGATGAAGGAAGGAGAAAGCAAGGAATAGAAGATCAAGAAACTACAACAAGATTCTTTGCATGTATCGATTTGCATGTGTGATTTCCTTGTTATATCTGGCATGCATGTGGTTATTTTCTATCATGGCATGGGTTTTTCCAGGTGTGATAGTGTTTTCATCCTAGTCTTTCCATTTCTAGATAGTCATGGTGTAATGGAGTTCTCATGTTTGGGCTGAGATGGAATGCTAGATGGATTCAAAGCTGAGTGAGGTGGATCTCCAAATGATAGAACACATGGCCAGTAACCCCTGAACGAGGCTGTGGGTTGCGGTAAAGTTGGATTTTGTGTTAGCTCTCCATTAGGCCTAGGAATCCTGGAATGGGATATATGGTAAATCTTGGAGAGTGGGTCTCGATTTAGGGCCTAGTGATTTGGTGTGGATTGTGGTAAATTCCAAGAGGCTAGGAGACAGGAAAATTCCTCATATTGTAGATGGAGAGATCTAGTGACATCCATGCTTGTTTTTTCCTAGTGATCTAGTGGAGATCATGGTAAAGTTTGTTATTACATGTTTATTATTTTGGCCTAGTGATCTGAGATGGATTGTGATAAAGCATGGTTTCTATTGATGAGGGTGAGGTGGTTTAGCCTCAAGATGCCCTGGTTGGTTCTTTTGGTTTGAGTTGTAGAAATTATACTAAAGCTTGTATATCTTGGAATCACCTGATCTAAAAATGTACTAAAGTTAAATACTTAATCGCTTATACAAATCTTTTGCGGAATTAAAAACACAATCGCCAATCACATGAACATGAATAAAGATCAATCACACACAACATAGATAATTTCCTGGGGAAATATTACAGTTGAAAACCCCACTATCTATTGAGTATTAAGCATGGATCATGAAACAAATACAATGTCTTTCTCTTCTCACAAGAGCCTCCAACATTTAGCTGTCTGTCTCACACTGACCTCACAGAGAACTAACCAATTCTTAGTCAATTTCCAGCCTCCTGACAACCTATCTTGCTTGCGCAATCCATGCTGAATGCAATCCCTCAATTGATGCAATCATGCCTTCCTTGACTGCGCAAGTATCATTGGCACATCCAATGGGTGTCTGCCTACATGTGTGCAAGAAGATAATGTCACAACTGATAGTCAACCTCCCTTTCACGTAGAACTCAACTAGGTCTCCACTGGATCTGACATGCATGCAACTAATAATAGTAAATCCTCTGTTGCATGTGAGATCACTAATTGTGAATTAAATACTATTTAATTCACTGAATCTCTCACCAGTGTATCTTCAGTTACAACTATCACAAGAGTTTAACTCACTTAACTGAGTTAAACTATTTACAACTTGCATTAACTAATGCACCACTACACTTCGAACTCTGTTACAATAAAATTGCTCTTCATTTCCCACCAACCAACCTCTAACTCGAAATTCACTAGCTAACCAAATTTTCCACTTCAGTTAACTATTTCAAGTCCACATTGAGAATAGATTAAAGTTTAATGTCCATCTAAATTAAGGGATAATAAAAATAGACATGCACCCAAAAATAGCACTGTGGACCCCAGCCTAGTTTGGGTGCTTAATGCAACCATGTGCTAAATGCAACCAGGTGCTTAATGCACTAGGCGTGGGTTTTGAATCTCAACAAGAAAGGGATTATCCTTCACCCATATCCTGTCTCTATGGTATTCGATTTTTCTCCTATTGAGCGCCTTCGTTAGAATATCTACATCCTAATATTCCATGGGAATGTACTGAAGAAACATGATCCTCCTCTGCACACAACATACGAGATGATTGTGCCAGATATCTATATGCTTGGACCTATCATGAAACACAAGATTAATTGAGAGTTTAATGCAACTATTATTATCACAAGGAATCGTTGTCGGATCCATCTGAGAACCAAGAAAACCAACCAAGATCTTTCCCATCTAGATAGCCTCACATGAAGCTTGACTTGCTTCCATGTATTTTTCTTCCGTTGAACTGAGTGCCATGGATCGTTGCTTTCTGCTGTACCAGGAAATAACTGTTGACCCAATGCTAAAGATCCCCCCTGATGTGCTCTTTCTTTCCGATGGAATGTCAGCCCAATCTGCATCTATGAATCCATGCAACTTCACTCCATCCGTCTTTCTGTATGATATACCATACTCTAATGTGCCCCTTAGGTATCTGAGGACATGATTCCCTGCCTTCCAAAATGTCTTGGTAGGCTTAACCATGGCTTGACTCAGCTGGTTAATTGCATAGAAAATGTTTGGTCTCGTGCTCACTAGATACATTAGTGAACCCACTAACTGTCGATAGATAGTAGCATCCACTACCTCTCTATAAGTAGCATCCTCTTTCCTCCAATTTCCTAGAAGAGGAATATTCATGGGTTTGCAGCTCTCCATGTTAAAATCATCCAGTATCTCCTTTGAATAATTGCCTTGAGACACAAAAATTTCACCATCCCGCTACCATATTTCCAATCCAAGGAAATAATGAATTAATCCCATGTCCTTCATTTCGAACTCCCTTCCAAGATCCTCCTTGCATGAGTGTATAAGATGCTCATCACTAGTCAAAATTAAATCATCAACACAAATAAAAATGATCAATAACTTACCCTCAACCACAATTTGGTATAGGTTTTCATCTAATTCACTTTTGGTGAAGCCCAGTCTGGTGAAATAGATGTCTATCCGAGTGTACCAAGCATGGGGTGCTTGCTTCAACCCATACATCGCTCTTTTGAGCCTGCATACATGTGACTCGTTGTTGAAGATCTCAAAACCTTTAGGCTACTCTATGTACACCTCTTCCTCAATGATCCCATTGAGAAAAATAGTTTTCACATTGATCTGATGAATGCGCTAGCCCATTTGTGCTAAGAGTGCAAGGACGGATCTTATGGAAGAGTACTTTGTGACAGGTGCAAAGGTCTCATCATAATCTATCCACTCGATCTGTGAGAAACCCCATGCCACAAATCTGGCCTTGTATTTCTCCACACTCCCATCAGCAGCTTACTTTACCTTGTAGATCCATCTCGAACCTACCATTGATTTTTCAACCGGTCTTGGGACAATTTCCATGCACTGTTTTTGACAATGGAGTCATACTCCTCCACCATTACATCAACCCAAGTAGGTTGCTGCACTGCTTCCTGAAAGGAAGATGGTTCAGTCAAAATACATTTTCTCATAAGAGCCATGTATCCAGTAAATCGGTCAGGAGACTATCTTTGTCTGTGCTGTGAAGTAGGGGCTCCTACATTATGTGAAACATCAAGTCTCAGTTTATCAACTTCCATGGTGCGCCTTCTGCCATTTCTAATGGATGGATCTGCATGAGTGGCTTCCTCCACTCCACGAACCTCCTCATGTGGCTGATCCACATCTTGGGACTCATCTTTGGGAACCAGCAGTTCCTCCTCTGCATGCAAGTCAAGCTCCCTCTCAAGGGACAACTGCATGGCTTTCCCCTCATCAAATTTTATATCCCATCGCACAACAATCATTCTGCTATTTGGAAAATACACACGATAATTTTGAGGTGCTTTTGTGTACCCCAAAAAAATCCCAACTTCAACATTCGGTTCCAGCTTCTTCCTAGCATCCTTGGTCACATGCACATAAACAGATGAGCCAAAAATCTTAAAGTGTGAAACATAAGGTTTCTTACTAGTGAAAGCCTCTTCAGGTGTACTCATGCCAAGTACTCTATGAGGACAACCATTTTGCACATAAACCACAATGTTTCATGCTTCCACCCACAAATGCATTGGTAGGCCCCGATCATGCAACATCGCTCGTGCTGCACCCACGATCGTTTTGTTCTTCCTCTCCAAAACCCCATTCTGATGTGGGTTATGAGGCACTATGAGTTCTCTTTGAATTCCTTCTTTGCTGTAGAAGTTCTTGAATTCGTTAGAGATGTATTCTCCACCATTATCGCTCCTAAGAGCCTTTAATTTCTTCCCTGAATCTTTCTCCACCAATGCCTTAAACTCACAAAAATTAGAGAATATTTGATCTTTCTTCTGCATGAAGAAGATACAACATTTACGAGAAAAGTCATCAAAAAATATTACATAGTACTTATGTTTTGCTGTTGAAGAAACCAAGAATGGTCCACACACGTCTATGTGAACTCTCTCAAGATCCCCGAAGCTCTGTTCTCCTTCTCATGAAAGGTGGAATTTACATGCTTCCCCATGGTGTTACAGGAAAAATGACCTCCTCAGTATCTCAAAGGAGAAGGTAACATGGAAGGAAGAAAATGACCTAGAAAAGACCCATTTTTTCCAAAGTAACGCACCTAAGAAACAACTAGGTAGATTTATAACACATCCTAGCCATGCAAAGGAAGCTTTAATGCCTAGGGTAACAATTTGTATTGCCCAAGGGGCAACGTTATCTGTGTTTGTATGTGAAAAGGGAAATATATTGCGGAAAACTAACTGGCATTTCCACTTTTACTCAGAAAGAGTCAGTTCAAAAATAGAAACTAATGGCACAAACCTTTTATTAGACATTCCCAAACACGAATGAAATCATATGGAAGGAAAAAACAAAGAAAAGTGAGGACACATCTAGATCTTTCCCGATTTGAACTAGTTGAAAGAGTTGGCAAGGTTTGTCCTCTCCATTTACTATAAATTGGAGATGTGGGCTCTTGGTCTAAGGTCGAAGGTTTGATTATATGTGAAGAAAAATTTCATTATTGTAGTGTGATGATTGAAGATCGACGAGGTTCATTGAGGACTTTCTGCCTTGAGCATCATCACACTCATAGATAGATAAAGAGAGAGAGGAATTGGAAGGATGAGGAGGGCTTGGTGCAACTGATGGTTTTAATCCTGCTTTTTATAAATCAATAGAACTATATATGTTTTTTCCATTCGATGCATCAATGTCACATTTTTTGTTCATTTGTCTATGTAGCATGATACGAATGGCTTAGATATGCATAATTTAATGTTATTTATATGCTAGTTTAATTTTTAGAAAGCCATACTGTTGTGAAAATTACATGGGTGCTTTGATTGGTTGCAGATTCTGGATTTGGAGCCAGTGAGGAAGGACTCCTACCCCGCCGATTAGTGCTCTCCATAGGATCTTCCGTCCACAAAGAGGTAATCATTCCAAAATCTTTCTTTTTCAATTATATATTAGTATGAATATGTATGCAGTACCTTTGGAACTTTAAAACTAATCTTACAGTCTACCTTGAGCACCAAAAAGCCCTGAGAGGGATACCCAATAACCACCACCCAGGCATATTACCCTATAACAGAAATGGCGACTCCACTGTGGAGTAAATCCCAAGTTTCTGGATTGTTCCTATGACTTTACCTCTTTTTCTCTATTCACATATCCTTCTGATCAGTTTCTATGCTTAGTAATCATCTGAGTAGCTCACAGAGTCCATAATATACCCTGCCTAGCCATCTGTACAACTTTACCTTGAGTAACGCTCCCTATGAGAGTGTTTTAGTGCGTTATAATGCTGATAATGCTCATATACAGTGTGTTAATCTCATCATTAACACTCTGTAGCCTCTTCTTGCCAGCATTACCCAGCCAAAATTTGTTGTTTACACCCTTGTTGTGTTTACCAGATTAGATTCTTTCATTAGATCCATGTGCTTGACTACCAGTTAGAATTTTTTGGTTCTTGATTAAAAAAATTTAATGTTAGTAGCATATACTTTTTGAAGAAGAATTTTTTTTTTTAAGTTTTCTGAACTTAGCTGAATTAATTTTGAAAATTTTGTTAAAAAGCTATTAGAGAAGATATATAGATGTATGAATATTTAAGGTTGAACTATGTTATTTGAATGTTTGATGCATGGATGTTGGAAAAATCTCTCCCTATAGAATAAACTCTTCATTGAATTGAATATTTAGACAATGTTTCTGCATGGTTTTTGAGTCAGAGTCTCATCACATTTCATATGTCCACTCCCCCTTTGCAAGACTAATAATCAAGTACACTAAGAATCAAGCATAATAAAATTAATCATATAAATTTTTTTGAGCTCACACCAACGGTAGTTCAGGCTAGGATCTTGGGGTAGGAGAAGTGAGAAAATCACCCAAGATCTCAAAACTTGAAACTAGAGTCATTAAAAAGTGAAATCCTACTGCACTGATATTGTCGGGACCACTCCACTACCACTGGAGTTAAGCGCGAGACAACACTAGGGTGCATGAGAAGGTAGCCCACCTTTGAGTGCATTCAGTGGGCATGCTATATATTGGGGTTCCCTTCGGAGATGTCAAAACTAGATCGGGGATCTAGGTGTTCTACCCATATAATGTGTTGTCTACGACCGTGACCCCCCTGACAATGTCAGTAATTTGAGGTATCTTTAGTTGCCAGAATTTTTAGGAACTTACACAAGGTGACTGGGGCGGGTTGCCCTGGTACCTAAAACATACAGACCTAATTTGTCTTCGGCCTTTGGGAGGGTACTCATCTTCACGAGAGTGCTTACACCTATTGTCTGAGGTTCAGGCGAAGCTATAGAGTAACTGTAACTGTATTTTTGACCAACCCTCTCTCTATGCTATTGTGATACTGGGTTTCATATCCAGCAAAGGATATTACTTAGATGGGGCCATACCTATTCTGGTTGCTTGTTGGTTGATTTTAAAGGTTTGTTTTTCTTTTTTCTTTTTTAGGTGTGTGGTTACTATCACTGAGACTTTATAATACATCACAAATAATTAAAATTTGATAAAACTAAACAGGTCACCACAGCGTACTTCAACCCTCATCGTATTTCTCGACGACAGTGAGGTCTCCCTCCATTGACATCGGGGGAGGAGTTGAGTCTCGGTGAAAAAGTTCCTTCTTCGGAAGAGCACTCTCCAGTGACAACCCCTAACTTTTATATAGCTCCGTATCATACGGATTTTCTAGAGGATCCTTTTATGGAAGGAGTTGTAGCTCCTCCTCTCACTAACTTTTTGGGGCTATTGTTAGTTCAGGTTACACCAGGCCAAGATATGTCTTCGACTGCACCAACATCTGTTTCACAACCGGCGCCCATAAATTCGATGCCGTTGGTAACCAACTCTGGTCCACCACCATCTTCCTTGTCGGTTGTCAGTTCTACGCCAATGATTGGCAATCCCAGTAGCCAGGCTATACCCAGTCCTAGAAATCTGGTCATCACAACTGTAAGCGAACCTCCGAACCCTTTGGGATCTGATCCTATTGTGACTGCGTCGGGACCCACAGTTTCCTCTCCCGCTAGCGAGGCTAATTCGGTTCCTTTTAGCAGCCCTTTTGGTTGGAACCCTTTGCTGAGTTCAAACCCCTTGGAAACCATGCTAGGGGGCAGTGTCACCAATACATACATGCTGGGGGGCACTTCGGTACCCCTGCAGTAATTAGGAAAAATAGGAAAACCTATTGTTAACGATGTTCCTTTGAGTGGTCAAACTTCTGGTGTAGGGTCTGTGCCAATGCTCAACTATGTGAATAGCAGCATGCCTCTAGCTAACTCTATCACGTACATATGGGTGACCCAACCCCAAAATCAATTTTGGAAAGGGGGTAACTTTTACACTGGGGGAAACCAATAATTTGCACCCCAGTATAACATACCCTACAGATAGCAACCATACACCCCTACACCCCCACTCACAGGGAAATTTTATAAAAAAAATTCTACTCATCCCATTGGTAACACATTAATGGGCAGACCCTATGGTTCGAATGTTCAACCAATACTTCCTTGGCTAGATTCGGGGGCAAACACACAATTTCCATTCTTGGCAGCTCTAGACATCCTCAACCTCTACAAACTGACTCCTGACCAATGATCCCATCAAACACAACCCACTCCGGCCTCCAGTACCACACAATATGCCATATGACATCCCTAAATGTGATGGGAAACAAGGGGATGATCTGACTACACATGTCACCACCTTTCATCCATGGTCTGTTTCTAACTCCATTTCGGCTTAGATTTTTCCCCCAAACTCTCACAGTAAACACTGCCAAATGGTACATTGAGTTACCACGTGGGGCCATCAACACTTTTGGCGCCTTAGCTATGGAATTTCTTAAGAACTTCCAACTACCTATTTGATACAAAACCGACACAGAACTCTTAACCTCGCTACACCAAGACAATGCCACCCACATCTCTGATCACATTCACGAATGGAGACGTAGGCAGAGGCTCATCAAAGTGCCAATCACGGATCATCTCTTATCCAACTGATTTTGTAAGTCACTCTCATGACCCCTAGCTAAGCACGTTTTCTTGTCTAGTGAGGTCACGGAATACCAATCCATCCATCATGCGCAACATTTAGATCTTATCTATTCACAATCTGGCACGTTTTATGACTTACTCCCCCATGCCCCTAGTAATCTGAATCCTCTCGCTACTCAATTACCCAGAGTGCAAGCCGACGACGTCATTGGTGCAACCTCCGGCGTAGACATTAAACAACTTAGTGGGCAAACCTCCCAGCCATCTTCAGCTGCTACCGCCCCTAACTAATCAAATAATCTTCCTACCACTGAGGTAAACTCTGTGCATTATACACAAAAACCTAGTGGCAAGAACAAGAAGAACAAGAAAAATACCTCTCCTTCTGAGGAGAAGTCTGGTACTCAGAATAATCCCAATAAGAAAAACATTGCTAAAAACAACAAAGGAAAGGAGAAACCCTTAATAGGTCTTAGAAAACTGTTGAGAAGCCTCAACCAAAACTCCAAGGCTATCATGCTCTTTTTCATCGTTTAGGGTTTGGGCTTCAAGGAGGGCTTCCTTCAGTTTGGCACAAAAAAGCTTGTGCTTCTTTGCATAATACTTTGTCATCTTTCTTTGCAGCTCTAAGCCTTCATTTGAATTATTTAGCTTGACCTCTAGGTGTATGTTTTCCCTCTCAAGCCATGACTCTCGATCATGCTCAACTTCCATGGCAAGGAGTTCAGTGAGGGAAAGTTGCTCTGCTAGGGCTGATTCCTCTTCCTTCTGTTTTGCCCATGCTTTCCTTAATCCCATGGTTTTTGGCCTTTTCCTAGGCTGTTCCTTTTCACCTTCAATTTCTTCATATGGGCCCATGTATTCTTCTAGTTTGACTTGTGCTCTTTGGGCTTCTTTCCGGGCTTTCAATGCTCTAGCTTCATAGATGGCTTGTTGGGCACTCATTTTCTTGTTTTGCATTTGATAGAAGTGAATGGAATCCTTTGCACTCTTTAAGTCAACTTCTAGGTCTTCTATTTGTGCATTCTTGTTTTGGAGGAGGGATTTTGAAATTCTTGTTTCATTTTCTTCATCACTGTCTATGTGGATAAGTTCAAAATCCCTTTCTATTTCAATATCCTCCTCTTCTACCTTTACCTGCTACTTACCCTTTTCCATATTTTTTGTGCCTTTAGCAAGCCTTGGAGTTGATGTAGATGGAAAGGCCCCTTGTCTTTTGGAGGCAACAAACACTTTCCTTGGCCCTCTTTGGTATGTGCATGCAAGAGGAGTGATGGTGGTTTTGGTAGTTTTTTCATCATGGCCGTGACCTTTGGTGTTGTCACCAGCCCCTTCATCTTCACCATGATTCCCATCAGTCATCTCATGTTATGTTTGATCACTGCCTTCTTGACCTTCAAAACCATCATCATCACTTCCTCCTTTACTGCCTTTTGCACTGTCATCTTGGTCTTCAATGTGATCATCAGCTTCTGTACTTGATTTAATTTGGTCTTGTTCATCACTAAGGTCCTTTTCTTCATCATCTCCTGCACTGCTGTCATTCTCATGTTTACTAGGAGGCTGATTAGTGTCATGAATTTCATGATTTTATCCCTTGCTGTCTTTTTCGTCACTGCCTGTCCCATCAGTGTCAACCTCCTTGTCACTGTCCTCTTTTTTAAACTCTGTTTCTGCCTTATCATTTTCCTGTTCATCATTTATTTCCATGGACTCTGCCTCATCATGATCTTCTTGTTTAGCAATTTTTTCACATGCATTATATTTTTCTTCACTTTGGGCTGACTCATTTTCATCACTATCATCACTCCCTCCCTCTAAATTGTCACTGTTTTGGTCCTCGCTACTGCTGTGCTCATTTCCCTCTTCTTCACCATCATTTCCGTCCTGCTCTTCCTCATTAATTTCAGTCTCTGCCTCACTGATTTCATCACCTTCACCCTTATCTTCATGTGATTCTTCATTGCCACTTCCTTCTTCACCTGATGCACCAAGAGAAGGAGAAGAAGGGAGGTTTGCCTATGGCGAGGGTACTTGTACAGATGAGGAAGGCAGATTTGGTAAATGAGGAGGCTGTGGGTTTGTAAAGACTTCATGGGCTATGAAAACATCCCAAGGTATACCATGCTGCTCCAACTGATGTAATACCACCATTTTGATCAAGCAATGGTGGAACAAGCTATGCATTTGTTGAGGGTGATTTCTCCTCCTGATAATAGAAGAAATTTTCTCAATGCTCCTATAGAGAGAGTAAGGTAAGTTTAGCACCTTAGCCCCCGTGAAATGCATGAGGAGTCTGACATGATAGGTATAGATCCTAGAGTACCTCCCCTCACAAGTGAAGTATTTCATGATAACCAACATCAAGGATGCAAATCTTTGTTTGAGGTGTGAGAAAGGGAAAAATATTTTGATGCCTCCTCTATACCTTGTTTTGATAAATGGCTCTAAAAATTCTTTGTCTAATATGCCCTTTTTAAACCATTTTTCACCCATAGCTGGGATATGTATAGACTCAGAGATGGCACCTGCTGAGATCTAAAAATCCACTCCTGAAAGGCTTGAGTGCTTGTTGTGTAAGTTGAGAATGAGGAGCCTTGTAAGCTCAGGGTGGCTCTTCACTTGTTTGACCTTCTCACAAAATTGAAAAC
The DNA here is from genome assembly GCA_034641835.2 of Pinus albicaulis. Lineage (NCBI taxonomy): Eukaryota > Viridiplantae > Streptophyta > Pinopsida > Pinales > Pinaceae > Pinus > Pinus albicaulis. The sequence goes on from CM076579.1 coordinate 1,348,887,898, forward strand.
AACTTGCATTCTTAAAACATGACAGGATCCTAGGAGAGGTGGTAATGGCCACTGTGCTTTGAGGTTCAAATATATTCACTTTCCCTCCCTTATGTTTTGGTCTTAAAGGCCTTTGACCACTTTCACTCCCACAATTGTTTTCAGCTCTTGACATACTGAGGGGAGATGTTGGTTTACAAATTAGGGCTTGATGAAACAAGGTGAAGAAGGTGATGGAGTCAACTTTGGAGAATGAGTGGTGTGGAGGCTAGGGTTCTTAGGGTTTATTTTCCTTGTAGCTTTAGGAGGCCTTCTCAAAATTCTATTGTAGTCACTCTAACTCACTCATCCTCACATGACAACAAACTGATTTCCAGGAGAAAAAACAAAGTTTTATTTTGTATGAAGGCCTAGGTTTTACCCTCTTAGGGTTTTAACATTCAAAGCCATAAAAATAGAAAAACTTATTGAAAACTGATTTGGGATAAGTGGAGAATGCCACTTACCAAGTCTTGGCTCTTCTACAGATCTTGGAGGCGAATGGAGGATGAAAATTTGAATTAGGGAAAGAGATTTTGCCTTTTGAAGGTTCTCTGTGTTTGCGCAGCATCTTGCCCGAGCTTTCGGGTTGGCCTGTTTGCGCAACGCCGAAAGGCCTACAAGATGGTTAGCAAAACGTTGGGCACGTGCACTATCTACAGGTCTCCGGGTGAGTCAGGCCTACATTTTTGTAGCACCTGGGCAGTCGTGCAGAGGTGTCGGGTGGCCCGTTAGCACAACGTCGAGCGTGTGCAATGTTCTGTCGGTCTCCGGGTGAGTCGGGCCTGTGTTTGTGCAGCACTTGGGATTTGCGTAGTGCCAAGGTTGATTAGCGCAACACCATTCAAAATCAAATGGCAAAGGATTGATTTATGTAACGCCGACCTGTATTAGCGTAGTGCCGGTGATTTGCGCAGCGCTAAAACGCTTGCCCAGAAAATGACCAAAAAACCCTGTTTTTCTTCCTGAAGCTTCTTTCTCTTCACCAAGTGCTAAATGAGCTCAAAAATGAAATTGAAACACCTTTGTACCCCTTGAGAGAGAGAAATTAAACTTATAAACCAACTTTTATTATGTTTGCTTTGGGTCACTTTATGATTTTCACTAATGTCTCCTTGACCCTTTTTTGTAGGTGCCCATAACTTTTCTTAAGTAATTTTCTCTGGGTAATGGTGTGCTGAAGTATGAAGAAGGTCCCCTTTTTGGTTTTGAAACTTTGGGGACTGTCCAAACTATTCCTTTTGAAAAACAGAAAAAATTTCCTCATTCCTCTTAGGCATTTTTTAGTGCAATAGATTCAAAACAGGTGTTCCTTACCTTTTACTGATATTTTTGACAGTGAGGTCCTTTTTGGCAAGGAAGAGTGCATCATTTTTACTATTTTTTCCCCTTGGCCACTTCTGATTTCTGCAGGTGCCATAACACAGGGTTTTTGGTCTCTTTTTCATTGTTTAGACTTTGACACCTCATCTTCTCTAGAGTGAACTTATTCTCAGTGTGATTTTCTTCTTTGGCACTTTACCTTATGTTTTCTTGGTCTTGACTATTTTGAAGACCTTTGACTGTACCTTTGAAAGCTATGGATCCCTTATACTGATATTCTTTACCATTTCTTACTTTGGCGCAGTGAAGAAGTGTTGTCTTTGACAAACCCTAAACAACACCTTGAATATCCTTTGAATGCTTTCCGCTGTTATGAAGGAGGACTTATCATATTCTTTTGACATGTTCTATCCATCTTTCCAAACTCTTAGGTTTTAGGGTTGCTAGAGAAAAATAAGTAGTGTTTTATTCTAAGTTCTCTATAACCCTTCCAAGTTTATTTATTATTTTTGAAAATCTTCAATATGCCCTTGGTTGTGTTTCTTTGCCTTCTATCTTGGTGGTCTTTGTGATGGTTCCTTGCTTGGAAACACTGTCTTGTTAATCAATCAAAAAACCCTGATTCTCTTTAAACACATGCCTACTACCTTTGTCTTTGTTGTGGATGTCTTCTTGTGATGATTCATCTTATTACCTTACCTCTTTTTATGCTGATGGCAACCTTGATCATTTTTTTAGAAATGTGAACAAGGGCAGTTGTCCCTTGAAGAATTTGTGCTTTGGCCAAGGAGGCCTTTCCTTGAAGGGTTTTTGATCAGTTTTGGACCAAGTTTCTTGACCTTATTCTTCTTTGAATGTAGCCTCTTTACACAGGAAAAATAGATATTTCAGAACACCAAAACAACCCTATGACCTATGAAACCCTAGGTGACCTAGTGGAACGCTCCTTGGACTTGGAATTTGCTTGAAAACTTGAATTGGGATCTTTAGGTGTAAAACATAGTTTTTTGATAGACTGATGTATTGAAGATCCAAAATCCAAAGTTCTTGATTTATCTAAAGAGCCTACAGAGATAGTTTTGAGACCATCAATGCTTGAGGCATTTATGGAGATATAAGGGAGTTGATTCATTGGTGGCCCTAGGTAGCAGTGGAGGGTTTAGGCTAAAAAAAACAGAGGATTGAGGCCAAAGGTGAAAAATATAGAAAAATGAGTGACATGAGCCCATGATGGGTCTTCTAGGATTGGTGAGTTGAGCTTGACATGATGGGATGATTAAATATTGAAAACTTTATCTTAAGTATAATGAAGGCAGTGAGATTTCTAGATGAAATTTGTTTCTAGAAATCTAGGATAAGTATTTAGTCATATACAATAAGTAAAAATTAGTGATGAATAACAGTGGTTCCACTTGGGGAGCGTAGCTCCCTTTCAGGAGGTGTCCAAAACTTTCAGATCTCTGGATTTTGTGGAGACCAGTGCCTCGTCCATTGGGAAGATTTTTACCTCTTTTCACTTGCTGATGCTTTCTTTGGAGTTGTGATATTAATAAATCTGAAAAACATGACTAGATCAACATCATCTCTACCTACCCAACCTACTTGCCTAACATTTTTTCTTCCTTGGGTGCATTTGGACTAGCAAACCCTTGACACTTTCTTCTTTTCAGAGAAAAAAAAACTATCTACTTTTATCTTATTTCTTCTAAGAGTTTAGATTATGCTAATGAACTCTTTTATTCTCTATCTAGACTACTCAACTGTCAAGATTAAGCTATTTGATAGGATTCATTCACTAAGATATAAACATGAAATTGAAAGCATGGTTTAAATCAAGATTAGGTAATCTAACTTACCACGGGTTTGCGCCATAAGAACAAGCTGCGCACAAATATTATTTTTGTACAAAATAAGACCTTTAGGAAATATGAGGGCTGTGATCAAACATGTGCTAAGCATCCCTATTTTCCTCTTTGGTTCAGTTTTGAGCATGTGGAACCAATATCTTTCATTCCTAAAATATCTTTTGACAAGTCATTTTTGAATGATTTGACCAACTATCTTTCACTAACTTATCAACAATAAATTGAAAACATGTTTTAGCCATGATTAGGCTAGATGATTGTAGCAAGACCTTCTTTTGAACCAGCAGTGGCATTTAAGGTTGCTCACTTTCAGCAGTACTATTTTTTGGGTATGGGGCTTTTACCTCTTTTCAAATCTACCCTCTTTCTCTTTCACTAGAAAATTTGGCGCAATTTCCGATGGCCAAATCGTCGCTATTCCGACACACAGTGGTCGCAAGAGCGATAGTTTGAGGCCGGGAAAAAACTATCATTCTGATCATCTATTGTATTTCATTATATTCTCAGATTAATAAAATGGCTTAGCATTCCCGGCATTTTTATGAGTATTTGCTTTATGTTCTATTTCTAGCATTTTCTATATTGTCGTATGCTTGTATTGTTGTCTATTTCCCTTTCGGGATATTACAGTGGTATCAAAGCATAGTTCTGGCTCAGCCTGTGGTCTATGACATCGGGAAAGAGATCATATAGAGGTTTGCTGGAATTTTGGAGAGCAATAGCAGTTGTAGTACCAAAAACGAAATTGGAAAAAGGGCCAAAATACAAAGGGTCAAATTTTGAAGTTTGGAATTAGAAGAAACCCTTTTGAGGTTTTTCTAGGTTTTGGGCAAGGATCACCTTCCCAAGTTCCTAGAATTTTCTGAGTAGTTTTCAGTGGGTAAATGAGAGGCCGAAGACAAGCCGCAGTATAGTTTTGGAGTAGCAGTGCCATTTCATGAGGAGCCTGTAGACACATAGCAGGAGGAGCCAATGGCAGGTGATGATGGTGCAAAGAGATTTGAGGAGATGCTCCTCAAATCAGTACAGGATCTGTCGAGGCAGATTGAGGTGATGGGACAGAGATTCACTGCTGTGGAGGCTAGACAGCGTGAAACCCCAAGGGGTTTCCAGATTGGCGAAGGTTCAGGCACATCCCACCATTTGTCGGAGCATGATGCCACTCAGCATATGGCATCACATACACCCACACGTTCTACCATGCCCACTTTTTTGGGTGCGGACACAGGGGCAGGAGCACAGCAGGAGCCAGAGCCTGGCCACATGGGTGATTATTTCGCTGAGTATCAGGCATATGGGCAGGAGTTCAGGGATGCCCTTCCATTCAGAGATTTTGTTCATCTCCAGCGGGATAGCAGACCTCGCAACTTTCACAGAGGGAACAGGAAGTCACATGACGGGGGCTTGTGGCGCACAGTGGGTAGATTCCATCTACCGACATTTGACGGGTCATCCGAGCGTTCGGAAAAAGCTTGGGTGGAGAAGTTGGATACCTCTCTCCAGCTTGACCAAGTATCGGAGAGGGAAACCATCAAAATGGTTACCTCGCACTTGGAGGATGAGAACACACAGGATTGTAGGGAGTTCGAAGATACACCTAGTGTGACAGAGGACTCACCCTCATTAGAGACCTCCTTGATCGTGCCGGTCGATATCGTAGTGGAGAAGGTAGAGCCTAACACCAGTAGAGCCATCCATTGAGGTGATGACCGGAGTCGTGTCCGAGTCTTCGGGTGGTAGT